>JANIHY010000003.1:53849958-53863946 GCA_027479065.1 Erythroxylum brevipes
ATTAAATGTTTTGTAAGATTAATATGGATACTACCATAATGATTACTATATCTAACTAGAAATAACTTTTTTAAATAGACGATTAATACCAGATGGTTTCATTAATCTTTAGATAAATTTAAAAATTAAAATAGTTAACTTTTCAAATCATCTTTAAAAACATAATCTTTATTTTTGTTGACCGGAAGAATTTGAATATTTCCAACTCTCAATGCTCTTACATATTGGGATCACCATGGAATTAGATAGCTGCTCCCCCCAAATAACATATGCATTTGCCAAGGAATTACATACGTTTTAACTTTGTCGTATACTTTTGCTGGTTTATCATGCGGACGACCACATTAATATCCAAAGCTCAATAACAAATTGAAGTCCAATTCAAAAATGTTATATCTGTGTGTGTGTAGCTAATTTATATGTAGGTATATCTAGAGTTGAAAATTTATTTAAAGTACAATGCTCTTGAAAACTTTTGTATTAATATCGTTAAGTTTATGATAAAAAAGAAAGACCCAACTCCAAAATCTGAAGTTTTTGAAGTACTTGTGTTTTTTTACCATAAATAAAATGCTATATTAGAAAGATATTTTCAAACTTTACTGTAGACTGGACCATCAAATCAAACTTTGAGTCTAGATTCAATAGTTGAATTTGCCAACCAGTGAAATCCATATTAAGAACTTGGAAAAATGTTTAAGGAAAATTCCAAAATTAGTAAAAAATTGATATAAATCTACATTAAAGTCAAGAAAAGCAGATATGAGTTGTTTCATGCTGTATATCCTCAACATTAAACCTTTAATATTTAATGGACTTGTTTTCGGTGTGCAGTCGACATCAAACCATATTATTGTTTTATGCTTAGTTTCCTGTTCAGGTAAGCTCTTTTGATACAAGTTCGAGGTCAATGAAACATGCATTTATTGTTATTTAAATTTGTTTTTAATTGTATAAGACATATTAGAAGGTCGTTCTTACATAAATGTACAGAATCCAAAATAATTAAACGGACGATGAAAACATATCTATTCTGCCTTCCAACTACATGCTGATGGAAAATCAACAACCAAAAGTCAGAATTCTTGAATTTGAAAATATTTAAAATAAAATTTATATAAGCAAATATTTTTACAAAATTAAATATCTTGATAATATAGAATTTATAAATTTGAACAATCTTAAATTAATTTTATAATTTTATTTAACTTCCAATAAATCTTAATTAAATCTCAAAAACTTAGTTTAACTAAAATAATAATACGATAATATCCTAATTTCTTAAAAAATATTTCCAATTTTCGTCAACTGTTTTGGATCAACTCTTGATAGAGAGTTTGGTCGTCCTACAAAACGTAACAGGTTCATCACTTTAACATCATTAAGGACCTCTTTGGTATATCATGGCTTTGTGAAAGGTCACCAGACTTGAGTGGCATTAATTGAATGTTTTCCAACTTAATGTTTTTATATGATGCTGACTTTGAAAGTAATGTACTATTACAATGTCCGCGTTGAATAGACTTGACAGAGAAGAATGAAATTGAAAATAAATCATTATTTAATTCCAAATTACGTAATCAATATATTACAAGAAAGCATACAAGTCTTCTAATGTTATTTACAAAAACATTGATTGACATATGTAAAATAGGATAATATTAGAATATTATCGTTTTCATGGTCTTTGTGATAACAAATTATACTAATATAAATAATAACAAATTGATCCATTGAAAATGAATTATACTAATATAAATAATATAAGCACATTCTTTTGCTGCGTTGACGCCGTCGACATCCACTTGCGTCATTGTCTTATCCTTTTGAGAGTCAAGGAATGATTATGTTAGTAGAGCAGACTTTATCATCCATCACTTTCAACAATATATAGTTAACGACAAATAGAGTAAGATGTGGCCTCCTTGATCGTTATTAACATCTTATCATCCTCGAGTGCTCATACTATTCAGTATAATTCTCTATTATTAGGTATTCAAAATCTAATAGTTAGAGGCCAATCGAGTTGCAGATTGGTTAGCTACTTATGCCACTTCACTAAACCTTGGCATCCATATACTTCAGAACCCGCCTGAGGGTTGTCTCTTTATCCTCCTAGAGGATGTTTCGGGAGCGTCTTTCCTCCGTCTAGTTCATTAAGGTTTTATGTATCTCCATTCTAACCAAAAAAAAAAAAAAGCACATTCTTTTGCCTTAAAAGCAAAGGAATCCAAATAGTTAAATTCTATATTTTTCGGTGTTACAAGGGAAAATATGAATATAAGAAATTAAGAATTTGTTTTATTATGGGCTGCATGTATTAATTTGTTGTTACCCGTATGTACAGAAGCCAAAATAAGTAAGTGGATGATTAAAACATTTCTAGTTCTATAACTCGTTGCACACAGGAATTTAAATTTTAATATTTTATTAATATGGATCTGTTAATATATACTCTATAAAATGTATTACAAACTAATCAGTTTGACTAATAATTTAAAAAGAAAATTATATAATACAAGAAAGTATATTTAAATAGAATTTTTATCAAAAATTTTGACTTCCTTATTTTAAATATATTTAAATATTAAAATGTTGAATTTTGAAAAAGAACATAATTTTTATATTTGTTGACCCGAAGATTTCCAACCCTTATAACTCCTATGCAAGAATTTTGGAATTGGATAGACATACGCACTTGCCAAGGAATTAAATTGAGAGGTTTGATTTCGTCCATCTTCATGCTAAGAAAAATTCAAGCAGCGGAAGCACTTGCGCAATCCAAAATTCTTGCATGCTCACGTCACCCTCCATTGCTGGCTCCTTCTATAAATGAGATACCCCAAACCACAAATCCTTCACAACCACCAAATTCCAATTATCAGCAACCTGAAGTGATAGAAGATGAAATCTCTTCTAAGTCATTCAATGCTCCCATCCTTAGTTGTTCTTCTGGCATTCTCATTCCCTTCAGTTATCTCTTCAGCTCACACTCACTACGATTTCCTTCGATGCCTTCTCAAGAATTCCGATAATCCCACCTCAGTTTCCAAGCTCATTTACACTCCCCAAAATCCCTCTTACTCATCCGTCTTGGAGTATACCTTGCAAGACCTGAGGTTTAACACAACTTCCACTCCCAAACCTCGTGTCATTATCACACCAACAGAGGTCTCCCACATTCAGGCCGTTGTTCTTTGCTCCCGCAAACATGGATTGCAGCTTAGAATTCGAAGCGGTGGGCATGACTATGAGGGCCTTTCCTATGTTTCTGCTCTCCCATTCGTGATACTTGACATGATTAACATGACAAAGATTGATGTGGACGAAGCAAATAACAGTGCATGGGTGCAAGCTGGTGCAACTCTCGGCTCCTTCTACCACAAACTTGTCAAAACAAACCCACGCCTTGCCTTTCCTACCGGAGTTTGCGCAAGTGTTGGAATTGGCGGACACCTCAGTGGCGGAGGCTACGGCACGTTGGTTCGAAAGTATGGCGTTGGTGCTGATCACATAATCGATGCACACTTGGTTGATGTTAATGGAAGACTCCTGGACAGAGCCTCGATGGGAGAAGATGTGTTTTGGGCCATCCGAGGTGGCGGAGGAAACACTTACGGTGTGGTGGTGGCCTGGAAGGTGAACATGGTTTCAGTGCCTCCTAAGGTGACTGTGTTCAAGATCCAAAGGTCCTTGGAACAAAACGCAACCAAACTTGTCTATAAGTGGCAGACCGTAGCAAATCAGCTTCCTGAAGATCTTTACATATTAGGTGTGATGGGCAAAACTAATTCTAGTCAAGTGGGAAGCACATCTGTAAACATTACCTTCTTTGGAAATTTTCTCGGCAGCCTAGAAAACCTTCTTCCACTAATGCAAGAGAGATTTCCTGAGATGGGTTTGGTTAGAGATGATTGTTCTGAAATGACATGGGCCGAGTCTAACCTCTTCTTCACCGATTTTCCGCCCAATTCATCATTGGATCTTTTACTCACTCGTACCCTACTTAAAGGAAGAACAAAGACAAAGTCAGACTTTGTCAAGGAACCCATACCTGAAGCTGCACTAGAGAAGATGTGGCAAAGGTTCTACGAAGTGGAGTCAGGATTTCTGTATTTGGCGCCTTTTGGAGGAAGAATGAATCAAGTTCCAGAGTCCAGTATCCCATACTCACACAGAGCTGGAATTTTGTATCAAATGGGCTACTTCACACATTGGGATGAGGATAATGATGATGTAGCTCAGAGACATATCAACTGGATCAGAAGTCTTTATCGTTACATGACACCATATGTTTCAAAGAATCCTCGATCAGCCTACATAAACTACCGTGATCTTGACATTGGAGTAAATGACCTCACTGGTAACACAAGTTATGCCAAAGCAAGTATTTGGGGCAAAAAATACTTCGGTGATAATTTCGACAGGCTGGTCAAGATCAAAACTGCAATTGACCCCTCCAATTTCTTAAAAAATGAACAAAGTATTCCTATTCTTTTCTAGGAGAAAGATACCCATATGAAGATTATGGTTGCTGTTAATGAAGGTCGTCCAATTGACCTTTTTTATATTTATTTCTAAGAGTTGATGAAGTTACATCGTAATAAATGCTATCAAACATATTAAATTATTTGTTTGATATAATTAAAGAAGTTTTTCTTTTTGTAATAAATGGTTAAGTTAAGATTTTCTCAACGCATTTATATTAAAATTTTGAAAGACATATACAGAAGATAAGATCTCTATAAGAGCATGATATGTTAGACTATGACTTCTGATATCTACCAATTCAATCTGCAAGTATATAAAGTTAATAGTAGATAGTTAACTAAGATTGCAAATATTTTAGAGTCTCAATTGCACATAAATGAGAAAATAGTAATAAATACTATCAATCTTAATTAAATAAGAAAATTAAATTAAATAAATTTAATTTATGAGGATTAAACCAATAAACCAAATAAAACAAAGCATATAAATTGATAAATCGCATTATAAATATTCAATTATTGTATAAAATGGATTATTTAGGTTGAAATAATATTTAATCCAATATATTTATACTCTTCGTAGATGCACAATTTAACCTAACAAACTCTTTAAGTATAGTTCATTCCTTTTATAATAAATAACTAAGCGAAGACTTTCTGAATGCATTTATATTAAAAGCCTCAAATAAATATACGAAAGATTAGGTCTATGTGAGACTTTGAAATTTTAGGCCTGGACTTTATTTCATCATTTGAATGATTGCATGATTAATGTTATAGATTTATTTTGTTATGAAGTTATGCATTATGATGGTTTATGAACTTTAGAATAGATGCAATCCTTATAATTGGTTTTGTAATTGAATTGTTGTACTTGAAACAATTAATTAAAGTTCTAAGTGTTTTGATCAATGGTATACCCTTTATCTCTTTCAAAAGCAGTAGAGGGATAAGACAAGGGAATCCATTATTCCCCTATATTTTCACCCTAGCTGTTGAGGGACTTTCCCGACCAATTTCTAAACTTGTTGAGAGCAACGGAAGATTTGTTTATCATTACAAATGCAAGAATATTCACTTATCTCACTTGATCTATGTGGACGACATTATGACCTTCTGTGGTATAGATTCTCACTCTATCAGCATGTTGAGACACATATTGCACATATTTGCTGGTTGGTTTGGGTTGACGGTGAACAAGAGCAGTTTATACATTGATAAAGCATATACACGCAAGAAGAGGGTGAATTATGTGTGACAAACAAATCAAGGTACTTTCAATTCCATAAAATGCTGCTAAACAAAATAAGTCTATAGAAAGGTCCTATCAGCTTTCAAAAGGATCCTATTAGCGTTGAAAACTAAAGGAGGCTATTAATTATTTAAAAAAATAAAGCAGCCTATTAATTGAAAGGAACCTGTTAACACTCAAATCAAAAGGAGGTTGTTAATCAAAAGGAGCTTGTTAATGCTCAAAATGAAGGAGCCTGTCAATTATTTAAAAATTAAAGTAATCTCTTGCAATATTAAAATAAAAGGAGCCTATTAAAAATTGAAGGAGCCTCTTGTAAGTTAAAAACATAAACACTATAATACGAAAATCTAAAAGTTAAGAGAGACACTGACATAGTCGATATATACTAGCTTGGTTTATAACAAAACATACGTCTAGTTTCCAAGTATTTAACTTAAGTATTTCACTATAAAATTTAAGTAGTAAATTTTCACGAGCCTCTCCAACCTCAAAAATACATATTTTTCAAGATTCTTCGACCTTCCACATTCGTAGTGTTTAACAAACCTTCCACACTCATAGTGTTTAACAAACCTATACAAGCTCTCAACCAAAACTGTGTGAAGGTTTTTAATAGACGCTTTCAATATAGTGATGTCACTTTCTAAGGAACAAGAAGATTGATATAGATATGACTTTCAAGAATATTGATATTGTTGAAGTATTTCACAAATCTATGTATCTTTTTTGCAAATGTAGTGGCTCTTCCTTAAGTATACATTTTCTTCAACTAGCTAGTCATTGCTTCATTTTAATTTTGAGTTGACTTTGTATCTAATCAATTTTCTATATCATCTCTATTGCAATTTTCCAATATTCAGACATTAAGAGAAAAGCTTTGTCAAAAATTCCAAAGCTAATTGTTCAAAAATAGGAAGATCCTTCCAAATGTTGTAGGATCATTTCTAGTAAGGTAAGTTTATTAAGAAATTTCCTATAAGAAAGGAAGCATTTATCCTATATTATTTCCCTTTGAGAATTATATCGTTACCTATACAAAGAAAGAAATGTAATTTAAATTTTGAAATATTGTACAGTTATTATCAAAATCATTAATAATAAACTTTGAGCTAACAATCTCTCCTTTTTTTTATGATGTCAAGCAATAATAGATATATTTTGAAAATTTAAATAATAATAAAGAATTTCAAAATATACCTATAAACTTTATTTGTTCTTACTCACAATTATGATTAACAGAAGCCTTTCTTATGATAGGAACCTATTGTTTATGCATATCATAGATTTAAACTTCATAAATGGAGTTCAATAATATTTCAACAATTAGCAGAGAATAAGGAAAATATATCATTAAAAATATATTATCAAAAGAAAATATATTATTAACTCTCCCCCTTTGTTATTATTAAAATGTAGAGGCGAAATAACTAAGAGGAGCCTTCTAAACTAAAAGGAGGCTTCTAACTAAGAGGGTCCTTATAAATTAAGAGGAGCCTTCCATAAAAGAACAGACTAGGAGTCTACTAATAATTGCAAAGAGAAATAGCATAGAATCTTTATACAAAGTTAATATAAGATAGTTTGTGCATAACAAGCTCTTTCCTTAACACGCAAAATCTATCTTGAGATAGTGGCTTGGTAAAGAATCATTTTTACTACCATAAACATACCGCATGGAATGAAAAATGAAACTGAATATCTACGTGAAGTGCTTTGATACCACTTGTTAGAAATTTAGCCTTATGATTATTATAATCAGATTGTTAAACATTTAATCAACCAGAATCACACGTAGATCGAATAAACAATGATATATGTATAAATAAAAATACTAACCTTGATTCATTGCACAGCGGAAGTGTAAACAGCAAAATTTGATAGATTTATGTTCTTCCAAGCTAAAATTCAGAAACTGAATGAATTCTCCTTATAGAACAAAGAAACTAATAAAATCTTTTTCAGAAAAAATGTCAAAAGAGAGTCTGAATTAGGAACCACAACCTTATTTATAGTAAGTTTTGACTTACGGGTCATTATGGGCCCATTAATCACAATGACTCGTAATGAGCTTCTACACATCAGGCTCATATTAATAATTAATTAATATTTCTGTAGGCCTAATTAATTTACTAAAGTTAGATCACATTTTATTAGGTCTATAATCGAGATAGAAATCTACGTACATATATTTATACACATGGCCTATAAAATTCTAACAGAGAATGGAATGGTTTGGGATTGTTTGATGCAAAAAATTGCCACCAAAAGTCTTTTCCTCTTGTAGCTTGCTTATAAGCATCATCTAGAGACTATGGATAAAATTTTCTCAATACCTCACAATTATGCTACCTTTGTAAGAAGGATCAACAAACACTTCAACATCTCTTCTTAAATTATGAAAACTTTATTTTCATGCATCTTTGAAAATTTTCTCGTAAATCTGATGCCTGACCCACTCTTAAAATCGGTGTCTGTTTGCTTCGAACTTCTCAGTCTATCTAACCAGTACGAGTTCCGACAGTAGTCCTTTATCCATGTTAAGCATCAATCCTATGTTCATATTTGATGTGAGTTTGCTCTTATAATTTCACGCTCCGTCAAATTTTAAGCCATATCACGCACCAGTAATCCATCACCACCAACAACTCCTTTTTAATGTTATGATATAACTCAGTAATAATAAAGCATGACAATTATGAAAC
This sequence comes from Erythroxylum brevipes, assembly GCA_027479065.1. Taxonomy (NCBI): domain Eukaryota; kingdom Viridiplantae; phylum Streptophyta; class Magnoliopsida; order Malpighiales; family Erythroxylaceae; genus Erythroxylum; species Erythroxylum brevipes. Next base: position 53,858,406 of record JANIHY010000003.1, read on the forward strand.
ATCAGCAATAATAGAACTCTCAAGATAGAATTTAACAAACTTAAAGCTTTATAGAATTTAACTAAAAAATGTTGCGGTACTAATTTAAAAATATAAAAGGTAGAAAGATAAAAAAAATTGTTATCCTAATTAATTCAGTATCTCAAACCAAAACTGACGGCTGTAATTAAAAATTTTTATTAATAGAAGAGGAGTGAGTCTTGATTAGCAAAAAGCTCAGATAACTTAATGTTTTTCACACTTAAATCTAGAACGAGTACAAGGCTTCAACGAACACTCCAACAATAACGTTACAATTAAATGTAATATAGAATGAACTTTGTGTTGTGATGGATATTCTGACTAGATTTTATATTACACCCATAAAATAGGCCTTCTTAATTAGAATTGGCAAAAATATTCTACCTTAGTCTAGAAATATACGAAATTAAAACCCCACATCTGAGACTAAAATTATACGATATTATATGGTTTAGTCATAAAATGGGACGGCTCATACATATTTAAAGACTTTCCCTAGCTAGTTTGTGTATTGTGATGCGACCGTCATAGTAATGTCCAATGTCCAATTCTTGGTGGTATCTCTGGATCACGTTTCAAGATCTAGGTTTTTCATTAAATTTGGGAAGTACTCATTTTATCATACTTCATTTATAGGATATCTTGGCTTTCTGAGCCGTCAGAGACTTTCAGCCAACTTTTATTATGTGTTGCTAAAATTAAGACGAAGGGAAAATAATAAAAATTAAATTCGCTTCGTTCTTTATAATTTAATTTCAATGCATGCTTGAATATGAAGAGCGACACAAAAAAACAAACAAAATAATTTTAGAAAATAAACTAATGGGTAGTTAATAATTAATGACATTCACAAGGATGTTCAATTATGATGCCGTCTTCAATAGATTTGACATTGATGAGCAAAATTTGAGTCAATTAAAAATGAAACCTATTAATTAATAAATTAATGGCAACTAAGATAATAAATTATATCATATAATACATGAAAGCATATAATTCTTAGTGTAATCTACTATGAGAAAAATTAGGGATGACAATTTCTACCTCATGGGCCTAAATTTAGTTAATTTTTATGGGCCGACCCATGGGCTAAGCCTAGATCCATAATAACTCGAGACTTAATTATGTTAAACAAAATAACATCATTTTGCTTAAAAGAATTAGGTCTCAGGCAAGCCTGAGCTTGGGCAATTCAAACTCGAATTAAAATAATACTTTGTTATATATTTTTAATTTAAAAAATTATTTCAAAAAAATTTCCATCGATATAAAAATTTGGTGACGAAAATTATCAATGGAGAGAGTCCTCAAAAAAACGGCCGTAGGAAAAATTTAGCAGTAGATAAAATAGATCTGTCACAAATTTAGATACAAAAATTTATATATATGTCAATAAATTAAGATAAATTTACCACTGTTGCTAATTTTCCGATGGAATCACATTATTCCGTTGGAGAATTTAGCGACAGTAAGTTGTAGATCTGTCGTTGAATTTACTAACGGACACACAATATTCTGTTATTAAATTTACCAATGGAAAATATTATCCATTGCTAAATAGGAACTTAGTGAAGGAGTTAGTTATCTACCAGATATCTTATTTTTCAATCTTGACTCTTGAGTTAATTAAAAACGAAAATTATATAATAAAAGAAGGCATATTCAAATATTTTTAAATTTCAAAATGTTGAATTTTGAAAACATCTTAATGACATAATCTTTGTTTTTGTTGACTAGAAGATTTTGTTATTTTCACCAACCAAGGAACCAAAAGTCTTACATATTTCGTGTATATGAATTATAATAATAAAATAAAATATTTAAGAAAATCGTATGTAATTTTTAAATGTGTCATTACATCAATTTAAGGAAGAATTTAGTTGAGTAAAAAAAATTATTAGAATTTATTATATTGAAGTAGATATAGAAATGTAGTTAAATTAATAATATTATTCTATAACAGACACTGAATAATTGGTGTAAATATTAAAAATCATCCTAATATTAAAATACAGAAGATGTTTTATAAACTTTAATCTTTTGATCGAATTTAAGTTTTACCTAAATATTTTGTAGTATATAAAAGTCATTATAGTCATGATAGAAAAGAATTTGCCTGCTTTGAATAACGGGTAATGGGAAGCCTTAATTTCTTAAACGTCTGTCACTGTAACCTAAAAGGTCAGGAATCCAAATTAAATGCGTTAATTAAGAGAAACGAGATATAATGTTAAGGGTAAAACTATGAAGTTGACATAATGCATTTAATTATTAAGCCAAACTTTTTTAGTATACTGTACTCTATTTAATATTTCCATAATTTACTTAATTAGTAATGGTAGACTCCACACAATTTGGATGATTGATTAAGTCTATAGTCCAAAATTTTTAGTTAAATTGTCGTAAATGTAAATCATATCAATTTAATATATATGTAGAATCAACTTATGATAAATATGAAATCTTTTCTTCTTTTTTTTCCTTTTTCATGTACATGTCTAAATAATTATGTCAAATTAGAAATTTAAAACTTTTTTTAACGTATCATTATTTGAAAACTTTTTTTTAACATGATTCACACTATTTTGAAATAACTGACATGTGTAGTACACTATTAACTAATTTGTTTATATTCTCTTCTAAAAATGAAAGGATAACTATAGTTCAATTTATGCTCATCTTGAGAGCACTTACAAAATATATATATAGAGAGAGAGAGAGAGAGGTTAAATTAGCTAAATGATAAATTAACCAGCAAGTATTAATATTATTAAGTTTATGTTAAGAGAACTCAACTCCAAAATCTGAAGTTAGTTGGGCTTTATAACATAAATAAATGTTATATTTTTAGAAGAACATTTTCAAACTTGACTGGACCATCAAACTTTGCGTGCAGAGTCAATAGTTGAATTCGACAACCAGTGAAATCTATATTGCGAAGTTGGGAAAATGTTTCCGGCAAATCCTGAAATTAGTAAAAAAGTGATATAAATTATAGTCAACAAAAGCAGAGATGAGTAGTTTCTGCTATATATCCTCAACATTAAATCTTCAATATTTAATGGACTTTGTTTTTGGTGCGTTGACGCAGTCAACATCAAACCACATTAATTATTGTTTTATCCTTAGTTTCCTGTTCAGGTAAGCTCTTACTAGTTATATTATATTACAATATTTAACGAAGATGAATCAACATGCTACACGTTAAGTAGAATTATAAAATAAAGAAATGTTGAAAGAGATTTTTATAATATAATCGAAAGCAGAAAATTTTAATGCGTAGCAAAAAAATCAATATCAAAAATTTGTTAACACAATTCAATATGTATGACTTATGTCAAAGGAGCTCTCATTTAAATAATGTTCTTATTCTACATCTATTTTACATATGTCAATCAATGTTTTCGTAATATTATTACTTCAGCAAAAGCTGATAAAAAAATGATGAAACATAGCAAGAAAAAAACAAAACTAAATGTATTGCAAAATATAATTGTTAATCAAGAAGAGTTTAATTTAAAGTACGGCATTAAATTCACTGGTGATAATCACATATGAGTGTCTCACTATACAGGCATTGGCCATTAAGTGAAGGCTTGTATGCTTTCTTGTATTATAATGATTACGTTACTTGAAATTAATTAATTAATTAATTAATTACTGGTTTCATTCATTAACCTTTGTCAAATATATTGAATAATTTCATCTTTAATGCGTCTTCTCTACTTTGCTTTGAAAGATAAGCAGAATTCTTTTTGTGGGTTGCATTTCAGCTATGATTCTTCCTGAAATCTCAGAAATTTGCACCCTCTGCAATACACAATTGTCTCATTTTTTGAAGAACTTATATTGCAATGGCAAATAAGCAGGGAAATAGTGGATCTCCCTATCTTAATCCCTCGGCTGCTTTGTATATATAGCTGAGAAGGTTCTTCGTTCAGTTCTGTTTCTTAGAATTTTACAAGAAGATTTTAATATAGAGTACGGGAATAAATTCACTTACGTATGGATGTCTTCTATGCTTTCTCGCATTATAATGACAACGTTATTTGAAATTAGTTAATTAATTAATTAATCAATTAATAGTTTTTATTTTTTAATTTCATTTACCTTTCTCAAATATATTGAACGCGGCATTAAACGGCAATTTCATTTATTGTCCGAACTTTGGGTTTTGGTGTGACGGTGCACATACGTTTAACATGAACTCCACCAGTTGTCATATTCAAAGTTGATGGTCAAGAATACGGTTCAATGACTACACTGACGCGTTTTCTGTGTCACTATTGCAATTCGACAACCATAAGACAAGCTATACATATCCAGCAGCAAACAAAAACTTACGGCTCTTACCATAGCATTCGATCATGTTAAAAACTGGATCCATTTCTCCCGGGTTTGCTCCTCCCTGGGCTCGAGCTGTATCTCCCGGGTTGACCCCTCTCATAGGCAGGTTGCCCGCAAGGCCCAGATCCATCAGGACACCCTTATCACACGGCCTTCTGATAGTGTGCACCATGTTTCCTTTGCTCAACAGCACACAATCGGAGTACACTGCTACAGACACACCATCCTCCATGCCAGCTTTTGTCCCTATATTCTTTTGCTTTTACGCATTTCTTGCGACTATAAATACAGCACAGGTACAGCAAGTTCATAGCCAATAGCGCTTTCCCTTTCCTAGTATAAATAGCTAAATGTATGTACATATCTTTCAGGTTGGTAAAATCAATACAGAAGAAGTTTTTTATATCCCCTTTCATGTTATCAGAGCTTATGGTCTGATCCAACTCACCACCCAACATGTCAACCATAGCTGAGAGTGACTCCAGCCATCTTGATTCCACATACCTTGAGAAATACTCCATCACCAACACTAAAAATCCAGGAGCAGTGTTAGTTACCACCCTCTTCAATGGAAATAACTACCTAACATGGAGCAAGGAAATAATGATAGCTTTTTATGCCAAAGATCAACTATCCTTTATCGATGGATTATGCATTAAACCAATAGAAGATAGAACGCTACTCACCAGATGGAAGAGAGCTGACTCCATGGTCTAGTCCTGAATCCTCAATTCAATGAACAAGGAGCTGGGAGATGCATTCTTGTCCTTTCCTACATCCAAGGATCTTTGGGATGAGCTGAGGGAGAGATTTGGGAAAGCCAATAACCAATGTTGTACCAAATAGAGAGGGAGATTAGTCAACTTAAACAAGGTAATCTCTCTATCTCTGCATATTATACCAAGCTAAATAAACTCTAGGACGACTTATCCAGCTTAAGCCCGACACCCACTTGTATCTGCGATGCTGCCAAAGCAATCAACGACAAAGAAAACACACATCGACTTGTGCAGTTCTTGATGGGTCTGAATGAAGAATATGAGTATGTTGTGAATCAAGTCATGCTTATAGAACCTCTACCCATGGTGAATAGAGTTTATGCAATGATGCAGACAGTTGAAAGACAAAGAACAGTAAGTGCAACTAATGAGAACAACATGCAGGTTGCCATGA
>JANIHY010000003.1:53947049-53966025 GCA_027479065.1 Erythroxylum brevipes
GGATCGACGCTCCACTTGAGCCTCTAAACAATCAGAATAATACCAATATCACTAATTGCACAATTTACAATATTCAGAAATGCATAAATAGCGATTTAATCGTATATTATACATGTGTATGACATTCCCGATCCTATTTCCGAATCTTTCCAATTCAACTCATTCACTCTAATTCATAGCAATTTCTAATACCGTAATTCAATCGACTAAGTTCCGAACTCTCTAAAGTCGAATCCCAATCATAAATCGCATTCACTATTCAATTTCCATCCAATTCCGAGAATCATCGAATTAAATTCTGAATTTCTATTCTTTTAAATTCACAATTCTTAGTCTCTAAATCAAGGTCAATCAATCACTAATCAATCCATTAAGAACTTAAACCTCAAAATTATCAATTAAACCAAACAATTCAATTTCAGACGATTTGGGGTCCTCGCCGCAGCGTGAGATCACTCGCCGCGGCGAGCTGACCCGCCTTCGTCGAGGTGTACGTGAGGCTCTCCCTAGCGGCGTGACCTCTTACGCTCGCCAAGGCGTACATCTTCGCTCGTCGTGGCATGCGAAGATAATCCGCTCGCCGTGGCGTGCAATGCACACGTCGCGGCGTGTGAGAGAGGATTCGCTCGCCGCGGCGTGTGATGAACACGTCGCGACGTGCGAACCCAGATTCACGTCCGAAACCTAGAAATTCTCAGATCTTCTGGTTTATATCCATTCACTTCAGTTTAAAACACTCCCAATCAACTTAATACACTACACACAACTTATTTCTAACCTCAAATCCATCAAATAACCATTATTCATCAAATACCCAAATCAAAATCAATATATTTCTCAAAACCTATATCATCCGAAACTTATAAATTCTTAAACAATTAATAACTTAATTGAATCATCAAATCAATTAACTTAAAACATAAAGAAGTATAAACTTACTTGATTCAAGCTTTTAACCTTTTAGAAATCACCAAGAACTCCAACCTTCAACTTAATCGACACTCACGGCAGTCACCCATAAAAACACCAAACATTTCCCTTTTTCCAATCCAAGGTTTAAGCTAGGTAGAAGATGATGAAGGGAGCAATTAAGAGAAGAAAATGGAAGGAATCAAGCAAAGTGGAAGATCCACGAAGAGAAGAAGAAGATCAAGGAGAAATCTCTCTTTCAAAGGCAAAGGAGCAAACTTCGTGGAGAAGAATTTAAAAGGTAAGGGTTTAAATACTAGGGCTTGAGACAAGTTTGGCAATTTAATTGCCACAAGTCCAATTCTTATTCTAATTTTCTCCCAAATTCGCAATGACTCTGAATAATAAATCCTAAAATCATAACTCGAAGTACCTCATACCATTTGTCGATCAATTTCGGAACCGGAATTCAATTTATCAGTCATTATGCCATTTTTTCGATCCGGATCCATATCTCTAAAAATTCCATAAAAATTCCAGAAAAATCCTCAAAAATATAAAAACACATATTCCTACACTCCAATTTCAATTTTTAAACCTCTAGATTCGATTTTCACTCCAATTCTATGATCAAAACCTAATCTGTACAATTTTCACCAAAATTTTCCAATTTACACAATTAAGCCGGGAAATTGTCATACATGTATGTACATACATACGCTTGTACAATCAATAAGCATTTATCAACATTTATAAAGGCTAAATGCATGTGCAAATCAAGATATGCATGCACCCAATCATATTCCATCTGAATTACCGATATGCCCTTCACATCGGTAACGGGATGTTATACAACCTACCCCCAAACACCTTTAACATTGCAAGATTTAGGAAGTGACAGAACCAGAACAACACAAGGCAAATATGGTTTCCTATAATTTGGCACAATTCCTTATGCCTAGTTACTCTATTCCCTTATGGCTTACAATGCTAAACAAGCTAAGCACTATCGATAGAATGCATTCCATTTCTACCAATCCAGTATGTGTTCTATGTGAGATAGAGGAAAAATCAAGAGATCACATTTTCTTTAAATGCCCCTTTTCACAGTTTATATAGGAGCGCATTAAAGAATTGAGTCTTATTTCTAATACAGGTACAACATTCATGGAAGCACTTGACTAGCTTCTGAAGTTGAACCATACTCCTAAATATAATGAGTACAGATATATCATCTCCTTCGCCTCATCTATTACAGAGATTTGGCAAGAGAGAAACAATAGAAGATTTAAGAATACTACTCGTACTAGAAAGGAGATTCCCAACTCTCTGATTGGTGAAATTCGAAAGAAATTCTCTATACTGCTAGGTTAGAAAGGATATGCCCTAATTTAGCATCACAATAGAGAATGAATTATTAATATAGAGCAGGAGTAAAATAAAGATTGAAGAATGAAGGTACCTATGAAGCCTATGCTCATTTGATGTAGCTATTGACACTGTGTTTGTTGCGTGTAGCCCGATCTAAAAGTTTGAGGTCGACCAAGTGAACATTGGAAGCACCATCGGCTGTAAAGGAACATCGGAAGCACGGTTTGCTCTAGAGTTGCATCCTCCATCTCAATATCCAAATCAAAGACCGTTGGACACTCTACCCTAATTTGGTTGGAATGGGCGAAGATTTTAGAATTATATAACGATAAGTTGACAGTTAAGTTAGTTAGTTATAGTCAGTGACATTATGTATAAATAAATTTTAATATGTTATACTGATATAAACTCTTAACCTTTCACAATTCAGTTTTTATCATGGTATCAAGGCTCGACTAGTTACTAAAGGCTACCACAATAAGAAGGCTTAGATTTTTTAGATACTTTTAGTCCATTGGCCAAAATGCTGAAAGTCCGACTTCTTCTTGCATGGGCAGCAATCAAAGGTGGTACTTACATCAACTTGACATCAACAATTCATTCCTTCATGGCAACCTTGATGAAGAAATGTATATGCAACTTCCTAAGGGTTATGATGGACACAGCAACAAAGTTTATAGATTGTTTAAATCTCTTTATGGCTTAAAACAGGCTAGTCGACAATGGAATGCTAAACTCACTTCAGCATTACTTCAGTACGGTTTCAAGCAAGCTGCATCCGATCACTCTTTGTTTCGCAAAACAGGGAGTACAGGTTTCACGACACTTTTGGTCTATTTAGATGATGTTATCATGGCTAGTGACAATCCGGAGGCAATTCATCATATCAAACAACACCTACATGATGCATTTACAATTAAGGATCTTGGCAAACTCAAATTTTTTTCTTGGCCTTGAAGTAGCAAGAACAAAGCAAGGGATTAATATTTGCCAAAAGAAATACACAGCGGACTTGTTTCGAGATACTCAGTTTCTGGAATCCAAATTAGTACCCACACTTATCTTACCAGAGATGAAGCTCTCGAAGGATACAGGCCACAAATTGCAGGATGTTATTCAATGTAGAAAATTAATTGGCAAACTTCAATACTTGACTACTACTAGACCAGACATCATGTTTGTTATTCAACAGTTGGCACAGGTTTTTTATTTTCCTATTTCGGATCACTTGGCAGTTGCTCGCAGAGTTTTACGTACGGCATTTAAAAGGCATTATTGGACAAGGTCTTCTCTTTTCTTCTGACAGTGACATTAAACTCATGGCTTATTCAAACTCGGATTGGGGAATTTGTTGCGACACAAGGAGATCTATAACCTTTCCTTGATTTCTTGGAAAACCAAGAAGCAAACCACAATCATCCGTAGCTCTTCGAAAGATGAATATCGCGCCTTAACAACCACAACTTGTGAAGTGCAATGGCTCCACTATCTACTGGAGGAACTACTTTTGGCTCCTACTATTCCAACACCGTTGTTTTATGACAATCGATCTGCAGTATACTTGTCTCAAAATCTAGTGTTTCAAGAGCGCACCAAGCATATTGACATTCACTGTCATGTCATAATCATCATCACTCTTAATCCGAAGTCCCGTAGTGAAGCAGGGTTTGGGGAGGTTTGATAGTATACAACCTTACCCCTACATGGTAGAGAGATTGTTTCCTGTAGACCCACATGCAGATGCGACAGAAAAATCATGATGCAGAGAGGTAAATTTAAGTAAATAGAATTACAATACAAGACAATAAGGACATACCTAATGGTTGACCAGATCTACTATTATCTAACACCTTGTAAAGACCAACTCTTTAGTTGCCATCAGTCTTCACTGCATGCTCTTGGGGATGCGTCAATCCTACAACTTTAGGCGTCTATCGTGGGAATCTTCCCCAAACTACAACTTCTTTGCATCTTGGACCAAAAATGTACTACTCGCAATACTTCCTATGCAATAAGTATGAGGCGTGAGGACTCCAAGTGGTCTCGTTAACCCTTATCATGTCCCGCCAGACTTTCCTAACTCTAGCAATTGCCTCAGTGAGGACCAACTCTGACATATCTTTCTTCATTATTTCCCTTCAAGTCTTGTAAGACCGTGCTTTCCTCTTCTTGTATTCACTAAGGTTTATTAATTCACAGCTGCGTATAGGAGCATCAGAGGGCCTCCTACACACATGCTCAAACCACCGTAGCTTTTTCTCCCTCAACTTGTCTATAATACTAGCCACCTATAGTATGGCTTTCACTACCTGATTTCGTACCCTATCCCTGATGATAATGTCACACATCCACCTAAACATACACATCTTTGTTACCAACAACTATCGTGTATGCTTAGTAGGCCAACACTCTGCCCTATATAACATATATAGTAAGTCGAATTATCATTTTATAGAACTTTTCTTTTAATTTTACAAGGATCTTTTTATCACATAAAACACCTGAGGTATTCCGCCTACCACATTGACTGTCATGTGGTTAGAGAAAAGTTGCAACATGGTGTTATTGTTTTGCTTCCTGTTTCTTCCAAGAACCAATTAGCTGATTGTTCCACCACGGGGCTTTCTTCGATTGTTTTTCAGGATTCTTTTTATAAATTGGGAGTTCATAATATATACTCACCAATTTGAGGGGGAGTATTAGAATTATATAACAATAAGTTGACAATTATTTAGTTTGTCATAGTCAGTGACGATCTGTATAAATAGCTCTTAATATGTTATACTAACATAAAATGTTAACCTTTCGCAATTCAGCTTTTATTAGAAGAGGGATCTGCATTTACCCTTCTTGTCAAATTATTTTTTGCCCTTACTTAAACATAGAAGCATTGGCTCTAAGCATCACCGTTTGTGGTTGATTTAAAGGCCCTCTTGAAATGTTATCGTTTCGTTGTATACGTTGTAGTTGGCCTATTTCTCTATAAATGAATTAATAATTATCAAATATCATTTGTTTTAACTTTAAAAAAAATTCTCAAAAATCCTTACAATTATGGAAAAAGTAGGTCTTATATTCAAGAATATCAATTGCGTGGTGAGAAGAGATATACGTGCATCTTACGATTTGATGAAATAACGGCATATAAACCGGGATGTGCTTGCCCACTACATTCTACATTATCATTGAATAGTTTATTTCTGTTAGTGTACTTAATCTTCTTGACCTAAATGATCTACTCCAACTTGAGGCAGGTTCCTGAATGGCCTTATCATTTCTTTATGGTAGTTTCCTAGAGAATAAACCAAAGGAAGAGAACCGGGGATTGACCGGGTCAAGGTTATCATTATCGAATATAAACCGGCAACAATTTTGAGAACAGATCTTCTGTCCATTTTTATGGTGTCTTATTGTGTCCAGTAAATCTTAACTATTTATTTATGCGGGACTCGTATTTATTTATGTGAGACCCACACGGGACCTACATAAATGAATGGCTAAAATTCACTTGACACAATAAGACACCATAAAATTAGACAGAAGATCTGGACTCAACAATTTTGCGGGAGTATGGAACCTCCTCATCGAATGAAAATACACAACAGAACTGTGGTGCGGACGTGAAAGATTGCAGATTTGCAGCATTAAACATACATTCACAAGTTTATTATTACAAAACAAAAAGGAAAACTTGATTTTTCCTGCAGTGGAAACCAGAACCCATTCTTATCAAATAAGTACCCCATTACACCAATAATTATAATCATTTGCATTAACATGCTTTATTTAGAGAGGTGGGATGGGACACTCTGTTCATTTCTGAAAAAATTGGTAGGATCAATTTCAGTTTTCACTCGTACTAACCTGTCAAAATTATTCTTGAAGTACTTTTTCCCCCAAATGCTTGCTTTCTCATAACTTGTTTTACCAGCTGGATCGTTCACTCCAATGTCAAGATCCCTGTAATTCGCGTATGCTTGTCTAGGATCTTTGGAAACATAAAGACCCATGTAACTATACAGTTTCCTAATCCAACTTATGTACTTCTCACTGCTTTCTGCTTCGTCCCAACTCACCAAATATCCAATTTTGCATATATTATCAGCTCTATGAGGGAACGGAATACTGGACTCTGGGATCTCACTCATTCGTCCTCCATATGGTATCAGTTCCATACCCGCTACATCCACTTCGTCTAACATCTTCCATACCGTTTCAAATACCGTTTCTGGCATGGGTACCTTTAAGTAGTCCGATTTTGCCTTAAATGTCGATTTTAACAAAGTCCTATCCAGTAATATTTCTAATGGCGTACCAATTGGGATATCTGAGAAGTACAGGTTAGATTCAACCCAACTCATCTCGGAACAATCTTCTTTAGCCAATCCCAAATCACGAAACCTTTGTTGCACCAACTGAAGAAGCTCGTTGATGCCACCAAGAAATAAGCCTGTAAATTTAGCTTCTTTTGTTAAACTTCCACCTGGGCCAGAGTTAGTCTTCTCAACGAAAGCTAACATGTACAGATCTTCAGGTAGCTTATTTGCTATGTATTGCCACCTGTGAACTAGCTTGGTCGCGTTTTTTTCCTCCGTTGTTCGAACCGTGAACACGGTCACAGTAGGAGGAACTGGAACCAAATTTATCTTCCATGCTACAACTACTCCGAAGGTGTTCCCTCCACCACCTCTAATGGCCCAAAACACATCTTCTCCCATTGAAGATCTGTTCAGAATTCTTCCATTTATGTCAATCAACTGTGCATCAATTACGTTATCTGCAGCGAGGCCATATTTACGCATCAAGTTACCATATCCTCCACCACTAATGTGTCCTCCCAGACCAACACTAGGGCAGTCACCGGCAGGAAAGGCAAGAGTTCTGGTTTTCTTGATAAGTGCATAGTAAAGCTCGCCAATGGTCGCACCAGCTTGCACCCATGCATGTCTATTGCTCAAATCCAAAGAAATATCTCGTAGATTGATCAGATCAATAATGATAAATGGGAGAGTATAAGAGATATAAGAAAGACCTTCTAGGTCATGGCCACCGCTCCGAACTCTAACTTGTAATCCATGTTTACGTGAGCAAGTAATGGAGGCTTGAATGTGGGATAGGGTGGTTGGGGTTACAATGAGAAGAGGCTTCGGGGTTGTAGTTGTATTGAACCTTAGGTTTTGAATAGAGAACTCCAAGACAGAGGAATAGGATGGATTGTTTGGGGTGTATATGAGCTTGGATATGGAGGAGTTTTCTGAACATCGGTAAAGGCATTGAAGAAAATCATTGTGGGACTGATCTGAAGTTGCCAATGGGAAGAGAATAGCAACAAGAAATGGAAACATTGTAAGACCTGAATGCCTCATCTTTGTTATGTGATTGTTCAGTCCTGAGGACAAGTCAATTTTATAGAAAGATACAAGACGTGAAGAGAAGAGTTGGGATTGGATTACAGCAAACGGAAGCCATTTTTGGTCAAAGTTTGTATATCTCCAAGAAATCCCATCAAGTTTTTCTACTTCCTTTTCTTAATCAGTTTCCGATAAGATTCTCATATAAGCACAAGTAAACATAAATTTGCAAGAAATTTAAGTGGACAATATGTATTAAAGCCATATTGAAAAAATATATTACGGTATATATGCACCATTTTTAAACCTTTCGGGTTGAGAATGGAAAATAAACGTGTCAATGTATTTCCATTTTGCAATAAACTTCAATTTTTAACATTGCAGTTGTCAGATTTGGATGCTCAACTCCTTCAATTATATGTCGGTGAATATCTTGAAATGAATATAAAATAGATAAAACCGTGTCAAGGAGTTGACTTTGAACCCAACTGTATGAACTAAAGTGTGCGATCGAAGTCTTGGTGGTAGGTAAGCAATCTCATCCTTTATTAGTTAAACATGTGAAAGTATTTCATTAGTTAAACATAGGCTAGCTTTCGTGTTTTTTCCTTGCAACCAAAAAAAAAAAAAAACATGTGCAAGTACTCACACGTCATGTTTCTTGGCTTTGGATAAGTACATGTTATATATATATTTCAGAATTTCTCTAAGCCTGGCGTGGATCTCTTAGACTAATTAAGATATAGACAAGTTAATCCGAATATATATATCCACGTCAAGGTTTAGAGAAATTACGAACAAGAAAAGTTTATTCTCATTCTTAAAAGGATTAAATCCATAAAACTAATGTACGAGGTATATCCTCTCAATCATAATCATCATGGAGCTAACACTTTAAAGTTAAATAATTCTTTTTTAATCAATTTAGGAAATTATATGCTAATTTGTTTGTCACTAATCTTGCTCAAAGCTTATGCATAGTACAATAAACATTCGCTAATTGAAAATTGAGAAAGAAAGGTAACTTTGGACATGTTTTGGAAAATTAGGACAGGATCCAATCTCAATTGCAATAGAATAGTTACAAAACTTTTTTTATATTTTAATTTCCAAAAAATCATGATCATTTTAATTCTACAAAATAATTAATAATTATAATAAAGCATGAATCTTAATTTGTACCTTATTCTGAACCCTGATTTCTTTCTAAAACTGGTCTATCTCAACCACTATAGTCATACAAATGACTAGCCTCTAAAGATATCCACATAATAGGTTGAAAGAACTATGTGACTTTTACATAAAGGGTTAAGCAAGAAGTGCTAGCTCTATTATTAGAGCTTAAGTCTATTTCTAATAAGTTTTGAACATTTTAATAATTTAATTGAAATTAAATTTTAATTTTAATTAAACTTTAGTTATAAATACAAATAATTATAATTAAATACCAATTATGCTTAAATAATATCTAATACCTTATACTGATTGTTATTTGTTAAATATCTCATATTTAATCATAAAATTTTTTTAGCTCTATAATCAAGGTCAACTTGATTGAATGTGACTTCTACTCTCAAGTATTCATTTCTTCCGGATTGCAAGGGTCTCTCATCTTAAAGAGATCTGCGAGGCGTTAGGTGGGAGATGTGAGGAGTGCGACATGGCAATAATAGATCTGCGAGGCGTGAGGCGTGGGTGACATAGATCTATGAGCGTGAGGTGGTTGTGGGTTTTCGTTAACAGCAACGATGTTGGTCTCTCATCTTAAGGAGATATAAAGGTATGAGGCAGGAGACGTGAGGCATGCAGCATGGCGACAACAAATCTGTGAGACATGAGGTATGGGTGACCCAAATCTGTGAGCGTGAGGTGTGGCAACGTTCTGCGAGAGGAGTGAAGAGCACCACCTCCAGATCTGAACTCATTCTCAATGCTACCCACGCAAGCTCCATAAAAGCTCCACGGTGGTTGTACCTTTTGTCTTGGCAGAGGAAGTTCTTCCGTGGTCTATGGAGATTGTAGAAACCTCCCTCTTTAAAGATGAATTCCCAGCTCTTAGTATAGAAGTTCTTTGTGGCTCCCTGGAGAGGCATTCAAATGCGTCTCCAACAAAGGTTGGGTAAGGCTTCTACACACACGAAAGTGCCAAGGAATAAACCAATGAACTAAGACTCCAACTTGAAGACAGATATGGTGAACGTGAAGCACAATGTAGGAGCATGGAAATCCAGGCCTCAGATTCAGTGTAATCGGGGTGCCCTGTGACACTTCCAAAATGTCACGAAGGATGAAATTTTAACCCCTCCCGTGAAACTCCTTAAAGCAGGAGCTAAGTTTTGGGCTTCTGCATTGGTTGGAGTACTCTGGAATAAGCAAATAGCTTTTCTAGTTGTGAAAGAGTAGGCAAAGGCTTAGTGGGGGAAGAAAGGCTTAGAGAAAGTCATGTTTCGGGATGATGACTCATTCATCTTCAAGTTCAACTCTGAAAGCAACATTCCAGAAATACTGGAACAAGGATCGTGGCATGGTAGTGGGCAACTGTTGTTCATCCAAAGATGGAGACCTAGATTCGATTTTAACAAAGGTAAAATAGAAACTATTACTTTATGAGTCCAATTTCATAACGTTCCATTAGAATTTTAGGGTGTGGAAGGCTTGAGTTTCCTAGCAAGCTCCCTAGGTAAATCGATTACCATGGATGTTCAAACAGCCAACATGGAATGTGTGTGCTATGCCAAAATCTATATTGAAGTGAGGAGGGACACGATACTCCCTGATCTACTGCCTATAATAAAGTTAGGCGAGAATGGTGAATTGATGAAATCTGAGATTAATATTTCTTACCCTTGGAAGCCAACAATTGGGAAGAAAACATGATAATCGATGAGAAATAAGTTTAAAATAGGGAATCATTCAGAAATTATTGAGTTTGGCGAAGCAAAGGCATCCAAAGGGGAAGCAGTTGACTCCCCTACGTTAGTGGTTCATCATAGTCATATTAGCAAGGAGATGGAGTTGGGAGTTAGGGGCAAGATTTTGAAGAAAAATCAATTATAAAGGAGCAGATTTTAGAGACCAATATACCTTTAACGGATGAGAATTTTGCTACAATGGAGCAATCCCTTGATATGCTATCAGAAGCACAGGACATGGCTTTGGAGTATAATGTCGTTAATGGGAATATAGTTGATGTTGTGAATATTCAACAAGCTAATGATCATAATTTTATTGTGACTGAACCAAATGAGCAGCTTGAAAATGTTTCTGAAGAGACTGAGAGGGAGAATAATGCAATTAATGTGAATATTGATAATGTTGTAGATATTCAGCATGCTAATAAGGACTTACCGGTTTCTGTTATAGTTGATGATAAGGTTGGTGCAGTAGTTGAAGACAATGAAGTTTTCTATGAAGCACCCTTAGTGAAAGCAGATATTCTTCTTAGTAGTGATGTGGATGTTGTTAATGGTGGTTTTGATGAGATAGAATGTTCTATGGCTGATGTTAATGGTGTACTACCTGATATAGTCCCTATTGAGGCTATTAATAATCATAGTGTAGAGGTTGAAATTAGTAGGGAAGGTGTTGATGGTGAAGTTATGTTATATTCTGCTATTGATAAGGCAATAATTCAAGCAAATGGATTGAAGAATGGTGCTCGCAGTGTTATTGAAGTGGATTGCGATAGTCTGGAAAATGAAGTGCATCATTTCACCTCACAATATCTAGAGCATTGTCAGATGGATTGAGCCAACATGTTGACTCTATTAGCAACTATTGGGCAAAATGAGATTTCTAAAGATAGGTCGGAGTATGAAAAACAGTCAATAATGGTAAACTCCAGTGATTACGGTATGGTAAGTTAGGGGACAAAGAATAGCAATACCCATATTGCAAAATAGAAAATAGGTTCCCCTCAGGAAAGCAATCTAGATTTAGCAGCAGACGATAGTGATTCTCCATCAAATGCAGCCAAAATCCTTGACATCCTAAGAGATTTCTGTGTGTAGTCAAAAATTGCAAAAAAGAAATCAACTAGGAAGAGAAAGAAAAATCCCAAATACCAACAATAAGGGATTAAAAGACTAGTATAAAAAAGGAAATTAGTTGATTATTTTTGTGGACTATCTTGGTGAAGATATAATGTGTTACTTAGGAAGTTGGCTTCATATTGTCAATATGATCATGGAAACAAGTCAAGAAATTTTTTGATTACCTCTATCCTCATAACCCAAATTTGGAAACACTAGCATTTTCAATATGCAGATGCGAGTGGTTTTACAACTTTTACAACCGACTTTCCTTGGATAAGCAACAGTGTCATATCTTCTTGCTACGCTATTGTTCCAATTGGTGTGTTTGTATTGTATAGTATGTTGTCGCTAAGGAAATTACTATTACTCTCCTAATGTTGTTCTTCATCTTTAATCTATCATTCCAATTTTTTAATTTTTCAAAAAAAAGCTCAACTTTATAGAAATATTTTTACTCTCTTTAACTCTTTATTAATATAAGACCCGTTAGGTTCTCAAATATGTTGACAATGATTATAAAATCTAATTTCAATTCATAATTATAATTAAATAAATTAAAATTCCTTAATTTATCTTTAATTCTCCATTTAAACAATTTATAATCATAAATCAAAATTGACGTCTAGTAATACATCATAACCACCTAAATGCTTAAAAATGTCAAATTGATTTTGACTAATTTTTTACGGATGATTTTTTCGTATAATTCAATGGTTTCAACATACGATGTTTCAATTAGACATATAGCATGAAATTACATTTAACTTCATTTTGAGTGTAATCATATTAATTCTCCGTCATTAGCTATTAATTTAATTAATAACATTTGTAAACTATTTACAAAATGTTATTTTACCTTGATCATGGATTTCTCGAATCAATACTAATCAAGAATAATAAAACATTCTCACTAATTACTTTAGAGAGATGAATCTTATCTTGATTATTTAACTACCTCCATATAGTTCATGTTATATACAATGACCACCGAATGACCTATCCATGATTATAATAGGTCATAAGTAATATCAAAACATAGCAACATCTATACAAGATAACTTCAAAGACCTCATCAAGTTAAAGAATCGCTTATAAAATTATCACAATGAAAATTTTCATAAGCATATAAGTAATGTTTCAAATGGATTTTTCGTAACGGGTTAATTCATTGAACTTATTCTCTAACAAGCACCCACATATTTGTTTAAGTATCTCTATAATTTAGCCTATAAGATCGACTATTTCCTTCATAAGAATTTGTTACATGCTGCTTTCCACATCATTTTGATGTTGAGTTGGTACAAGAATTTTATAGTAATTTGGATAAAGGAGTGTTGAATGATAATCCTGTATGCTTTCATATGGTTTATGTGAGGAGAATATTGATTCAATTTGATCCTGATTTGTTGAATGCATTTTTGGGGTTTATAAATTGATTTGGGGATCCATCTTATGAGGATAGATTCAAATTGAGTAATGATATGTTGGAAAGTGCATTGACTAGTGGTAAATTGTCTTCATAACCTTTTGCTACTGCACTACATGATTCTGATCTTATACAAAAAAAATTTGTTCTTCATAAGCTTTTGCTAGCTAATTGGATGCCCAGTATACATAGTGTGACAGCTTATCCTACTCAAGCTAAGATTGTGTATGTGATAGGCATCATGGTTAAAATAAATACGGGGCGATTGATTATTAAGGCTATGATTGCGAGTGTTGGTAAACAACAAACATTATTGAGTTTTCCATGTTTAGTTACTCAGTTTTTGCATGCCCAATGTGTATCTTGTGTGTTGATTCTAAAGTCCTTAAGCCTATGTCCATCCTGCATCTCTCTTCTCGGATTGTTAATGTCAATAAGCAAGCTCAAGCGATTGATCTGTCATACTCCTCATTTGATTCCTATGCACAGCTTACTGCACCTACTGCTAATACTCATGCCTCCTTATTTGCTGAGATTGATCACAATAACTACTCTTCAACAGCTTAAACAATAAGCAATTCGTTCTGCTTCATCTCGTGATTCTTAGTTTCTTTTGGCATTGATTTGTTTTAAGGTGGAGATCGAAACTTGCTAGCTAGCTTGTTGGTTGTTTTAATTTTTTCAGCTGATAGTTAATTATTGACTTGTCCTTAACTTTGACTTTGATTTTTTTAAAGATATCTATTACCATGATCATTTATATCAGGGAGAGTTTTCATTTCTATTGTTCAGGGAATAATATCAAAAGTGGGGATATTATTATAATATTCTATTTTTGACATTATTGTATTTTAATTTATTTGAGATATTTTTTGTAATAAAGAAGTTGATTTAGTATAGGATTCGGCTATCTTAAAATATGTAGAATTTTGAAAGTTAAGATATTTATGGAAGGAAGAAATCATATTAAAAAAAGAACCTTAAGGAGGAAGAACTTGTGGTATATCAATAAGAAATCTGTGGTCTGATATAGAGCAGGGTGCATTTCAGAGATCAATTACAAAGTTTTACCACAAATTTTTGTTTGAAGACTCTCCATGATTATGTTTTAATGTTTGCTATACACAATGGAGAGCATTCATTGACTCAAGTGCTATTTGTTTCCTTTATTCTTGATTTAATCATTTAAGATATTCTTCTTGCAGTTTCATTTTTTATTTTAAAATTTTCTGTTAAGGTTGGTATAAGTTGATCATGCTATTAGATGTGAGATACTCTCACGGGGGGTGAATACGAGTAGATAGTTGTTTTAAAAAGTTTAATTGATATTAAACCGTTACAAAACTGACTAAAGATTGAATGAAATTAAAATTTTTAAAATATGATTGAAAAATATTGTCTTTATTTATTGAAGAATTTAAAATTTAATTAGAAAAGATATTATTGCATGAAAATTAATTGAATTGTTGTGGTTTATAAGAATTTATTAATTAATAAAAATTGAAAGTATATCGAACCGAAAAGTTAAAAACCAAACAAAAAAAGAATAATTCAAAATTTTTATAATTAAACTAGTTATATCAATTAGAGTTTTAATCATTGAAATATAGTTCTGCATTGTTATAGTTTGGGCAAGTTGTATAATTCCATTTTGATATACAAGAATATGATGTTACCAATTTTAGAACCAAAACTCTCTTTTCTCAATCTTTCATCAAAATAATAAACGATATATGATATGATTTTCTTAAATATCAATTCACGTTATAAGTTCTTTAACAAAAAAAAATGCCAAACCATCAAACCACTTGTTTTCTCTATATAAAGAGCAACGGCATAGTCTCAATTAATATAAGTTATTTAATGGACTGAGAAAATCTTTTGTTAGAAAACAAAATCATGATGTATATGAATAACATGAGTTATCATAGATATCTTCTCATTATATCAACTTTAGTGTATACACAAATATAAAAAGAAACTTCAAAATAAACAGATATGACAATTCTGTTTGACAAGATCAACCAAAGTTGTCAGATTCAATCACATTTAATCAAACTTCGGGACGGACTTAATTAAAAAAAAAAGAAGCTTTTTTTTAACCAAATGAGCAGTTTTTGTGTTATTTTAACAAGAATTAAAGAAAAATATTGTAGAATTTGAGAGTTAATATCTCAATTACCAAAAAAACTGATTTGCCGTAGTCCAGTTTATTACCAAGACATGTACAGTTTTGTCTCTTTCGTTTCATTTTCTCCGCAGTACTTGGAAGTGTAGAAGTGTCTCTGGTCCACACCGACATATAAAGGTTTGGCCCATTTCCCATCTTAACATTTCTGACAACAACGTCAACAATAGTTGGCTAGTGGTATGTAGGACCATGCATGCTTAACAAAGCAAAAAGAAACATATTCTGGACCATTCTTGAATAAACGCTTGGATGAACTTGGTATTTAACTATACCAGGCATAGTTATTTAATTCGTTTTCAAGCTTGTGTCTTTGGGTTTTGGTGTTTTTTTTTTTTTTTTTTTGTATTCGAAGCCATGGAAACCCAAGTACAGCAGAATTCCAGCAGCAGCAGCAAGAATGGTGAGACTATTTCAGCCCGATCTCCTACTATTCCTCTTCTTACTCCTTACCAGATGGGAAAATTCCATCTCTCTCACAGGTGATGACCCACTTGACTTGTCACTTTTTCTCTTAGCCGTTTTTATTGTGTAGTTAATTTCAGAGGTCTGGTGTTGTTCACTTTTCTTTTCAATTTATTTTTGTTTGTGGATTTGCTATGGACCCAATCTGCTACAATTAACCGCAGTAGAATCCATCAGTGGGAAATTCTGAGATAGTCCAGACTGGGAACAAGCGAATATGTCAGGGTCAGACAATTAAAAGCTTAAGAAGATGGCTGAGATTGTTATTTTATCTCAATTTCAGCCTTCTCTGGGTTATTATAAGTACCTTTCAACAGTTTTTAAGAATGGTATAGGTGAACCTGTCACTGAGTTCCTTGTTATTTGAGATGTACTTGCTTAATATATTCAGAAGAAGGCAACCAATCTATCCTTTTACTATTATATTTTTATTTAGTAGACTCCATAATGATAGAATTTTAGATCTAATGCATTTAGTTTAACTATATAAATGATTGTTTTCAGAATTGTTTTACCACCCTTGACCAGACAGAGATCTTACAACAATGTTATTGTTTTCAGAATTGTTTTACCACCCTTGACCAGACAGAGATCTTATAACAATGTTCCTCAGCCACATGCTATCTTGTATTACTCTCAAAGAACCACTAAAGGTGGCCTTCTCATAGCTGAAGCAACAGGAGTTTCTGACACTGCTCAAGGGTACCCAATTATCTGATCAACTTCAATGTCTCGCTTTTGAAAATAAATTTTTATATATTGGTATAATCCTTGATACCCTAACCTCTGTTACTTCTACATATAATAGATATCCAGACACGCCTGGTATTTGGACCCAGGAGCAAGTTGAGGCATGGAAGCCTATTGTAGATGCTGTTCATGCCAAAGGTGGTTTCTTCTTTTGCCAAATTTGGCATGTTGGAAGAGTTTCCAATCAATGTGAGTTTTTTTTTGTTCACATTTCTCATGCTGCTTCTTGCTGACAACTAATGCCAATCTTTCCCCGTGTAGTTCAATTTAATTTACTTGGAAAATTCGTGAAAACAGAAATAATTTCTATTAAGAATTGCTTGAATTGTAACTTTTAATATATAATGCCTTACTTCAAGAACATTGAAGCTCTACAACGGAAGGATGTACAGTTTCAGATCAGGGCTGAATATATTACAACTGCAGTTCAGTAGGCAATTGGTGTGCCTTCAACAACTCGAAGTGATTATCTTTTCAGGATTCCTGATGAAAACTTGGTTGAATTTTTCTCTAGGTGGGGGTTGGGGAAGGTTTAAGATAGCTTTTAGTTATTGGTGGCAACAATACAATGTAGTACTGATAATGAGTCTGAAGAAAGGTTGCATGATTCTCCTGGAAGTTTCCAACCTTCTTTTAGGGCATATTACATACTTCTTCAATTACTTGTGATTTTGAAGTATTGGCATTCCTGCCCAGGACAGTTCTTCAGGTCTAAGTTATGATGCTGAGGTTGCAGTAACCAGAACCTATTCGATGGTGGGAGAGAAATGTCTTTTAAACTCTAGTGTGCTGGAAAAGCTTTTTTTTTTTTGTCAAAAACATTTTTAGCTTTTTGGAAGAATATTATCATACAACATTTAATCAAAACGCTGTCATGTATCATTTTCAAGAACTCCTACTTGTGGTCAATTATTCTTGAGAGTAATGTGACTGACTTGCTGCATTTTTAGGCTTCGGTTGTACTGGCTTCCAGCTAACTTGCAAATGTGTTTGAACAGGTTTCCAGCCAAATGGACAGGCTCCAATCTCCAGTACAGACAAGCCGCTGAGCCCGG
This sequence comes from Erythroxylum brevipes, assembly GCA_027479065.1. Lineage (NCBI taxonomy): Eukaryota > Viridiplantae > Streptophyta > Magnoliopsida > Malpighiales > Erythroxylaceae > Erythroxylum > Erythroxylum brevipes. The sequence goes on from JANIHY010000003.1 coordinate 53,964,599, forward strand.
AAATCGGAGAAAATGAAATCGAAGTTGTTGAGTTCACACCTCCAAGGCGGCTCAGAACAGATGAAATTCCTCTAATAGTCAACGACTTTAGAACAGCCGCCAGGCATGCTATGGAGGCTGGTACGACTCTCTAACTTAGTTATCAAAAGAACAATCTCTAATCAAATCTGTTAAGTGTATGCAAGTATAACATAATACTTGATGTTCTAATATCATTCTTTTGGCCATAGGCTTTGATGGAGTTGAGATTCATGGTGCTCATGGCTACTTAATTGACCAGTTTTTGAAAGACCAAGTGAATGACCGAACAGATCAATATGGTGGATCACTGGAGAATCGCTGTCGGTTCGCCTTAGAAATAGTAGAAGCTGTGGCTGATGAGATAGGAGCAGATAAAGTTGGAATAAGACTATCCCCTTTTGCCAATTACATGGAATCAGGGGACTCAAATCCTGAAGCTCTAGGGCTTTACATGGCCAAAGCTTTGAATAAGTTTGGGATTGTTTACTGTCATATGGTTGAACCAAGATGGGTATCAGATGACGAGATTAAAGAGCGTCCTGGCAGCCTTTTGCCCATGAGAAGATCTTTCAGAGGCACCTTCATAGTTGCTGGAGGCTATGACAGGGAAGATGGCAACAGAGCTATTGTAGAGAATCGAGCTGATCTTGTAGTTTTCGGTCGATTGTTCTTGGCCAATCCTGATTTGCCTAGGAGATTTGAGCTTAATGCTCCTCTCAACAAATACAACAGGGACACATTCTATATACCTGATCCTGTTGCTGGCTATACTGACTACCCATTTCTTGAAGAAATTGCGTAGCCGAGGAATTAGAACTTGGAGAATATATTTGCCATAGATTAATAAATGTTAGTGATCTCAATTTACAGTTTGTGGGAAAAAAACTACATTCTTTGAGATGACAACAGGTTCGGGCTCAGTCTAGTTCTATCCGAATTACTAGATAAAAGATTCAATTGATTGAGTTTTCAGTTAGGTTTAAATTCGGAAAGGCTAACCCTAATTAGTCAGTTAAAATGCTATGTAATGTAAACTGCCATGTACTCCTTTGAGAGGATATGTCGGGAATTTGCTTTCCACGTCTTGTAATGAAAGCTATTTTATTCCACATTAATAAATAAAATGCTATGTTTTTTTAAGTCTTATTAAAACGATATTAGATATTATTTTATCTCAAATTTTGATTAAGCGTCAAGAGGCCCCGACTTGATAGACTTCAACATGTTGCCAATCTAGGGTTTGATTGGGTGATATCAATGTTTTAAAAATCAAATTGGAATTTAAATTAGTAAGACAAAAAGTTTAGTTTAATAGATATTAATCCATCATAAAATTAATTAAAGATTAAATAAAATTAAAGAATTTAACATAAGATTTATTTATTTATTTATTTATTGAAAAATTT
>JANIHY010000003.1:53983587-53998454 GCA_027479065.1 Erythroxylum brevipes
ATGAACTGGTATTATTATACTAAACATACTTCAGTATTTTGATGATTTCTGGATCGGTAGAGCTCCAAAAGAGATGATTTCTAATTTGTGGTAAACAAGAGATATGGAGCTACAAATGGTATGAAGAAATTGAAATCTAATTCAATTTCTAAGATGTTTAAATTTACGATAGAAGTTGTGCATAGTATACTAATTTGGACAAGAGTAGTCCAAAAATGTTTAAAGTATATCTTTCGAATCACTGAACCGAATTGAATGATTTTGGTATCATTAAAAATTTAAGACAATGGGGGACATTTTCTGGAAGAAGGTGTTATGTTAGAATGTTCATGGGTACTGTTGGCAAGACACTTAAGCATAAAAGACATAAGGCATAAATAGAAGGAAAAATGGGACAATTCTTAATCATTAAGGGCATAATTGGAAGAAGAAATGTTATCTTGCTTATAAATAAAGAAGAAAAACGTGAATGGAAGGATAAAAAAAGAAGAGAATAATGAAAATGAGAAAGAAAGAGAAAGAGAGTTTGGTAGTTTGAGAGGAAAGAAGAGAGTTGAGCTAGGGTTTAATTCTTCTTAGTCTTCAAGAAAGATTTTAGAGCAGTTCAAGAAGAGAAAAAGGTAGAGGAAGAAAAGAGCCTCCCTTTGCACTAAAGGTCCCTTCATTTGGTAAAGAATGAAGGTCAGATCACTATGAATCTTTTGGATGTTTGGAAGGATTTTAGTTCATGGAGTCTAGAAAATGCTTGGGTTTAAGTATTCTAAAGTCAACTTTTAGTGATTTTGTATTATAGGATTTTCCATTGGATTCCTATTGAATGACACTTGGTTTGTTTTGGGGAATCAAGAGAATCCTACCTAAGAGCAAGGGGAAAGACAACCTTGACTTGGAGTTATGATATAACACCCACTCCCACAAGACATGTGCCCGACATCTTGAGTGATATCCGAGACCGTGCCCCACGAGGGTGGTACACTAGAGCACTTAATCAGTCAAAAACTCAGTATAAGTTTTTTTTCATGCGACGCGAAAATCAGTAATTGAAAAATCAGGCCCACTTTTATTCAAAAAAAAATTCTTTTACAAGAGTTACCAACATTTTTCAAACATCATAATTGCATTAATCACTACGGCCCATTCCAGAAACAAAATATATTACGCTTTAATTAATCTCTTTTGCAAAACCTTTTTCCAATTGGAAAATTATACACAACAATTATATTCAAATACAAAAAATACAATAATTTTTTAAGAATGCAATTCAGTACTAAATAAAGAAATACAATGCGGACGCAAACTGATCTTGACCTCTATCCCTCACTTGTATACAGTATGTATACTCCCGTTTGCCTAACAGGGTATTCTTTTGATCCTGAAATTTTTTTGCAAATTTTAGGTGAGTTTTGCGAACTCAATGAGTGATCATCATCGATGGCTCACTAAATCATATAACACAAAATTCACATTTCACAATCAATACAATTTAATAATTCATATTATGCATATGTAGTGTGCATGAGACCCACTTTCCATTTATTACTGTGTTGTGACTGAGTTACTAAACTGTCTCATATAGGGCTCATTAAACGTTGAACCTGAGGCTCTGGATCACTTTTGAGCTCGAGGTTCGTTTTCACTCATTGAGTTTTAAGCTCTAATCTGTGGCTACTCAGGCCACAACTGCCATTATATTTCATGCATGCATGCAATGGAATGTATCAATCACATTTGCATGTTCCCATTCAATCTCATTACCATATCATTGGACCTTAGTCCGCCATTCAACATTAAGTTAAGAAATTGAGAATTACACTTTCACTTACATGCAAATGCACATTCAGAATACATTTAACATTCACATACAAGCAATACTTCAATATCTCATCAATCATCACAATCTTCGGACGTCCTGTCCAGAATCAACAATCAAGACGAATTTATATCAACATTCAATAGTCAATTAATATAAATATCAAACAATGAAATGAGACCATCTAGGTCTACTAACAATATGCTCCAGATTAGCATTTGCTTCCATGATCTGGAAACGTCTAGATGGAAACATTCTATCCTGTATCATCATTGTGCAAAACACATATTGCACACACATTATTAATTGCACAATCACATAAACATTCAGTTTTTCACACCTAAATATGTGTAATGTATAATGCATGCTCAATGACAATCCCGGGTATCTTTCCTTCAATTTCATCACATAATCATTCTTATATCAAAACTCATCTAAGTATAATTTATACTTAGGTTTATGCCTCACTAAAACCATTAAAATTCACAATTCATTTCTCATTGAATCACTTCAGATTTTTCTTAGATACTCTTTCGGGTCTATTGTTCGTGTTCAATCAGAAGGTGAACTGATATAATTTCGTCAAACTTTCTTCTAGAAAAGCGTTCTTCTATGTCTTATCTTTCCATTGACACCAAAATCACTCAATTTGGATTATTAATTTGGAAGATATGCCTCAAACATTATCAGGTTGTTCACATTCAATAACAGTGTACTATGTACAACTTCCCTCCAAAAATTCAATATCTTAGAGAAAGAATTAAAATTCAACTTCTTGAGAAAATTTGTAGGCCTATCTCTCTAGTTACTCCAAATTAAAATTCATCTTATTTGGAATCCCCGTAGCAAACTCCTCCCATCTTCATTTCTTCCCAATATGGGATATAAATTTTGCCACCAAAGTCAAAAAAAATACCAAATTCATAAAAGTCAAAAAAATACAACATAAACTGCGTTGTCTACCTTCTTTTCTTCAAGATCTTTGTTTAACTTTAAGCCAAACTCAGTTAGAGTGCTCACATTTTTGCAATCCTTCGTATGAAATCTATCAAGAATTTCTCTCACATATTTCTTTTGACAAATAAAAAATTCATTAATGGATTGCACTACTTCTATGCCAAGAAAGTAATGCATCATACTAAGATCAGATATTTCAAATTCCACCATCATAGACTTCTTGAATTCTTCAAACATGACACTATAATTTCCAGTAAAAATAAGATCATCCACGTATAAGCACACAATAACCATTTTCCTCCCTCTCCAAATTTAACAAAAAAGTGTATGTTCATATGGACATTTAAGAAAACATTCTTTTAAGAAATAAGTTTCGATACGTTACACTAAGTCCGTAGGGCTTGTTTCAGTACATAAAGAGTTTTCTTTAATTTATACACTTTATGCTCATCTCCTATTTTAACGTAGCCAAGAGATTGATCAACATATACCTGCTCCTTTAAGTCTCCATGCAAAAATGTTGACTTGACATCTAGTTGGAAGATAGGCCATGAATAGTGTGCTAACAATGCAATCACCATTTTGATTATGTCATGCCTTACAACTAAAGCAAAAACCTCTTTATAATCCACCCCAAACTCTTGCTTGTATCCTTTAGCCACCAAACGCACTTTATACTTATCAACTTCACCACTTTCCTTGAGTTTTGACTTGAAAACTTACTTTACACCAATGATTTTGTGCCCTTTTAGAAGTTCAATTAGCTCCCAAGTGTCATTTTTTTCCAATGACTTCTATTTCATCATTCATTGTCTTTCGTCATTTTGATTCTTTGACAACACTTTTAAATGTTGTAGGATCACAATCTGAAAATAATGCAAAGTGAGTCATTAAATCATTTTGATCAATCCCTGTTACCTCGTGGTTTGACATCCATACTGACCTTTTTCATACACAAGGTGCAATTGTTGCATTAGAAGTTTCTCCTATTGTTGGTGAAGGATTTGGTGGACTTTTAGGTGCAAAATCTGTTGGAGTTTGATGTTTTTGTGGCTGATGTCTTTCTTCTTCAACTTCCTATCATGTCAAGCATATCAAATTTCAATTTTTTATTCTTAATCATACATGTATATAAGAGTCATAGAGTACTAGGAAGGTAATCCATTATCATCGCAATCTAACAATTTGATTAATTATTGAAAAATCCCTTACAATCTTATATTGTAAGAAAAAGGTGCAAGCCTATTTTAGTAGTTTAAAATATTCCTTCTATTGATTTCTTTGTGAAATTTTTTGACATAACTGACACGTGATATGACTAAAAATATGATATTATTAAAGAAATATTAAATTATAAAAAGTTTATAAGAAAAAAATTATAGAAAATATAGAAAGCTTGAATCAATTTTTAGAACCATTAAGGGAAAACACATAAAAACGATATCAATGGATAGATTCACTTATAACTTTATATTATAAAACTTACCATTTTCTTGTGTGTACAAGTTTGGTAAGAGCCTTGAAATGTATTAAGTAATGGGTTTCAAAAGAACTTTCTTAAAAATAAAATTTAAAGTGATCAATCAATCACTAATTTTAAAGAAATTGAATTAATTAAGATAAAATGTACCTGATAATGGATACATTGTTTTATAATGAGATTTATGATTCAAATTATTTAAAGACCATATCGAATGATGTACAATATTGTACAATTATCTTTATTTTCAATTTTATATAAAATATATATAACTACTCATATAAAAAATATTTTTTATCGATATGATCATGTGTTAAGTAGTTAATATAATGAAAGAAATTATAATAAATTTTGACTATAATTCAAAACCAATGCAAAATATTGTTGATGCCATAATGAAAATTATTAACATTTTTTAATAAGATAATATATTCTAAAGTGTCAAAGCTTAAGTATATTTTTCAATTCAATACCAAATCTTTTAAAATTTTCAATTAAGTGACTAATCTTTTAAAAAATTTAAATTAGTAACAAATCTTTTAAAATTTAGGATAAAAGAACACTACCTATTTTAGCTTCATTTAGTTGTTGTCCTCTTCACCCACAAACCAAGCTTGTCAGTCATCAACCTCACAATCAGAATCCTTACGGCAAAGTTCACCTAATGGAACTCCCCATACTAGCTTCCAAATTTGCAGCCTTCATCAACTTGTAGTTTTCGCAAAAGTAAACCCGAGACTTTGAATAAAATTATTTCAAATAACAGGCTACTTAAAACCTAAAAACTTAAGCAAGTAAACTGAGAATTTTATATTGGGAAGGAAGCGGGTATATAACATGTAACAATCAATCAATAAATTTTTCCCCACTTCAATGAATCTATTAGGAGTAATAATGAGCAAAATTTTGTAGCAAACTAAATGATCACAAGCTACCTTAATAATGCGCAAATCAAAAAACCAATCACAAAGCACAATAATTATTTAACTTGGCAAAAACTCCTTTGGTGTGAAGGGTAAAAAATCATAGGACCTCTCTTGGTCCAAGCAAATGAAATTCACTATCACAAATACTATCTTATAGAGATCAACAGCCACAATAATCCAGAAATTAAAGGCTCAATCTCATGTAACCACAAATCAAAGTAGAGAATTAGACTAAGAGAGCAATCACAACAAAACAATTCTGTTCTAACAAAATTTGAAAAGTTCCAGCCGTTCAAATCCAATCTTCACCATTCAAAATAAAGAACAATGGTAAGGAACATGCTCACCAAAATTTAGCCCGATCGGTCAAAGAATGACATACCAAAATCAGAATATGGTGAAGCTCGTCAGTTATGAAAATACCTTGAGGCCAATCTAGTTTTGGAACTAAAAACTCAACCTCTAGACTCCTAAACCAAATCTCCACCATTTATAATGAAGAACAATATGTCTTTAAACTATATACCAAAAATGAGACCGATCCAACAATGAAGAACTTTCGTTGCCGAAAATGTAAAATGGATCAGGGTGAAAAATTTCTCCTTTTGTGTTGGTTGAAAGAAAACCAACTCTCTCTCTTCTCTCACTCTCGGTAGTTGAAATTTGGTTAAATAGTAAGACAAAAATTAGCCCTAATTGGTTCAAAAGAAAGTGAGCTTAATTTTTTTTTGGGTTTTTACCACATAGGAAGGAACCTAAATCCAACAATTCTCCCCTTTCCCGACTGTATGGAGGAGGTTGCCAAGGCGATACTTAATCGACAAGCTTCAAACTTCATCCTTGGTAGGGCTTTTGTGCATATCAGCACCATTTTCATCAGTATGAATCTTTTCAAGCTCAACAGACTTAGAATCTAAAACATCACGAATCCAATGATACCTCATATCAATATGTTTGGATCTACTATGGAAAGTAGGATTCTTACCAAGATGAATAGTACTCTAACTATCACAAAATAGAACATACCTCTTCCGTGTAAACCCAACCTCATTCATAAGCTTCTTCATCCACAACAACTCCTTACATGCTTCAATGGCTATGATGAATTCAGCCTCTGTAGTAGATAAAGCAATATATTTTTGCAACCTAGATTACCATTCCACAGCTCCCCCTGCAAAAGTAATCAAATAGCTAGTAGTAACTTTCTTAAGTCAATATCTCCAGCCATATCAGAATCTGTGTAATAACAAAGCATAGGCATTTGAATCCCATAACACAACTTCAAACTTGAATTGTCACAAAGATATCTTAAAATTCACTTTACTGCATTCCAATGCTCCTTTCCTAGATTAGGAAGAAATCTACTAACAGTATCAACTATATGAGCTATATCTGGTCTAGTACAAATCATGACATACATCAAACTTCCTACTATAGATGCATAAGGAACCTTTTGCATGTATTCTTTATCTTGCTCACTGGAAGAAGATTGCTTCAAACTCAATCTAAGAGATGGAGGAAGAGGTGTACTTACAGCCTTAGCCATAGCCATATTGAACCGATGTAGTACCTTCTCAATGTACTTCTCCTGTGAAAGTCATAACTTCTTGCACTTTCTATCACGAATGACTCTTATGTCAAGAATCTGCTTTGCTGGCCCCAAATCCGTCATAGTAAAGGACTTGCTCAACTCTTTCTTCAAATTCACAATTCTAGAAGAGTTAGGATCTACAATAAGCATGTCATCAACATATAACAACAAAATGATGACATCATTGTCAGAAAATTTTTGCCCAAAAACACAATAATCAGAATTAGTCTTCTTGTAGCCTTGCTAGACCATAAAAGACCCAAACTTCGTATACCATTGCCTTGGTGCTTGTTTCAAACCATATAAGCTTTTCTTCAATTTGAAAACGTAAATTTCTTTGCCCTTCACCATAAAACCTTCAGACTGTTCTATGTAAATCTCCTCTTCCATTTGTTCAATCTCTAAATCAATAGTAGCAGTCAAACTCAAAATAACTCGAATTGAAGACATCTTGACCACTGGTGAGAAAATCTCCTTAAAATCAATCCCCTTTTTCTGATTGAAGCCCTTAACAACTAATCTAGCTTTATACCATAGAGATGATGAATTCCCTTCTTGTTTCATCCTATTTATCTACCTATTCTTTAAGGCTTTTCTATCTTTGGGAAGCTTGACTAGTTCAAAGGTCTCATTATCATACAAGGATTGCATTTCATCCTTCATAGCTGTAACCCATTTCATCTTTTCCTCACCCTTAATAGCTTATTGGTATGCGATCTCTATTCGATCTCTTGAGTGAAAATTCTTATTCCTCACCAGGTACCTCATAATGATCATCAACTACATCATTTACAGGAATATCAACCTCATCTGTATCTTGAGTATATCAACCTCATCTGTATCTTGAGTATTATCCTGAAGATCAACCTGATTTTCAACATCAATTGCATCAGGTGTAGGAGTTGAAGGAGCTGGATCTAAATCAATCAAACCTTGAATATGAGGCTTTAATTTCTCCACTTTGCCAATATCTCAATAGTTTGATCTTCTAAGAAGACTAAATCATGACTTTTGACAAGTTTCTTCTCACAGAGTCATAACACCGGTAGCCAAACTCATCTTGACCATAGCTAATGAAGATACACTGTCTTGTCATGGAATCCAGCTTGGACCTTTCATCTTTAGGAAAATGAACAAAACATTTGCAGCAAAATACCCGCAAATGGTCATAGGAAGGCTTTCTACCATACCAAAATCTGTCAGGAACATCATTCTGCAAAGCAATAGTAGGAGTTAGATTGATAACATGTGTAACTATATACAATGCCTCGCCCTAAAAAGAATTAGGTAGTTTGACATCTGAAAATAAACTTCTAACTCTCTCCATCAAAGTTCTATTCATCATTTTTGCCAAGCCATTCAGCTGTGGAGTCTTAGGAGGTGTCTTCTGGTGTCTAATACCATTCTCTCTACAATATGAATCAAAAGGCCCACTGTATCCTCCTCCATTATTGGTGCAAGCACATTTCAGCTTCTTGCATGTTTATCTCTCAACATAAGCATGAAATTCTTTAAATGCACCAAGTACTTGATCTTTTGTCTTCAAAACCCAACCCCAAAGCTTCCTTGAGTGGTCATCAATAAAAGTCACAAAATATTGTGCACCACCAAATGACTTTTCCTTTAAAGGACCACACACATCTGATTATACTAACTCAAGCAACTCCCCCTTCTTGGAAAGAGGATGATGTTTAAAGGACACCCTTATCTGCTTTCCAGCCAAACAATGAACACAAGTGTCTAACTCTCCACCTTTCAAACCAGAAAGCAAATTCTTCTTAGCTAAGATATTCAGCCCCTTCTCACTGATGTGACTTAACCTCTTGTGCCATAAATCTGAAGAGCCATCACTCTCAATTGCATTCACAAGATTTGTAGGGATTGTAGTTTGTAACCAATACAAACCTGAAGCTCTAAATCCTCTAGCCACATCCAAGGACCCTTTATAAACCGTGTCATGCTCAAACACATTTGTGTTATATTCATCATGATACAAATTTCCACAAGAGATCAAATTCAACCTCACATCTGGTGCATGTTTAACATTCTTAAGCACCAACTTCATTCCAAAGTTGGTCTCCACAGCTACAGTGCCAATGCCCACTACTTTGGATACAGTTTCATTACCCATTTGTAAAATTCTAGAATCACCAAGAGTATAGGATGTGAAGATTTCTCTCTTTAAAGCAACATGGTGTGCAACACTACTATCAAGTACCCAAAGAATATCATTGTTAGCAACATTAATCATATCTCCATCATGAACAATTACTAAATCAACTGAAGTAGCAATAGCAACCCGATTATTATTATCATCATTTCCCTTCTTCTCTTGCTTGCCTTTGTTACCCTTGTTCTCCCTCTTCTACTTAAAGCAATACTTCTTACTGTGCGCTAGTTTACCACAATATCGACATTCAAGGTTCTTATACCTTGATTTTGATTTACTCCTGCTCTTGCCTCTATTACTATGATCTTGACTTTTGATTTTACTTCTCCCCCTGCTTTCAGTAACCAAAATATATGACTGTGATGTGGAAGTCCCCTGAGTTCTCTTTCTCACTTCTTCATTCAGAACATCACTCTTCACATACTACATGGTTACAATACCATCAGGAGCAGAATTTGTCAAAGATACTTTAAAGTTCTCCCAAGAATCAGGGAGTATATTCAACAAGCAAAGTCTCACAATGTCCTAGTGAAATTTTACACCCATACAGGACAATCGATCAAAGATACCCTGAAATTCATTCACATGGTCAAGAATCGAGCTCCCTTCTTTGTACTGCAAGCGTATGACTTGTTTAAGCAAGAATAACTTATTGTTGCCAGTTTTAAAAGCATACAAAGATTCAAACTTCTCCCACAAAGTCTTGGCATGTGTATTATTGACAATATGATTCAATATAGTATCCTCAACCCATTTTCTAATAAAGTCACATATTTGTTGATGCTCAAACTCGCATTCTTCATCAGACTTAGACTCAAGCTTATTAGTAGCAAATACAGGAAAATGCAACTTCTTTAAAAATAGAAGATCTTTCATCTTTTCTTTCCAATTGTGGTAATTTGTGCCATCCAAACAAATCATTTTACTCATATTTACCTCCATCATTCAAACAAGCAAAAATAGACCCAATTAACAAATTTAACTAGGCTCTAATACCACTGTGTTGGGAAGGAAGTAGGTATAACACACTCAACGATCAATCAATAAATCTTTCCCTACTTGAATAAATCTATTAGGAGTAATAATGAGCAAAAATTGGCAACAAACCAAATGATCACAAACTGCCCCCAATAATGCACAAATCAAAAAACCAATCACAAAACACAATAATTATTTAATGTGGCAAAAACTCCTTCGGTGTGAAGGATAAAAAACCACGGGACCTCTCTTGGTCCAAGAAAATGAAATCCACTATCAAAAATACTGTCTTACAGAGATCAACAACCACAAAATCCAAAAATCAAAAGCTAATGCTCATATAGCCACAAATTAAAGTAAAGAACCACACAAAGAGAGCAATTACATCAAAGTCTTCTATTCTAACAAATTCTGGAAAAGTTTCAGCCGTCCAAATCCAATCTTCACTGTTCAAAACAAATAAAAAAGAGTAAGGAACATGCTCACCAAAATTCAAGCCGATCAGACAAAGATTGGTAGACTAAAATCAGAATATGGTGAAGCTCGTCAATTCTAGAAACTCCTTGAGACCAGTCCACTTTTGGATCCAAAAGCTCAACCTCCAGCCCTCGAAATCAAATCTCCACCGTCTAGAATGGAGAACAGTATGTCTAGAAACTGTAAACCAGAAATGAGACCGATCAAACGGTGAACGACTTCCCAGTTGCCGGAAATATAAAACAGGTCGAGTAGAAAATTTTCTCTTTTCGTGAAGGTTGAAGGAAGAACAAAATCTCTCACTTCTCTCTCTCACTCTTGGCAGCTGCTGAAATTTTTTTGTTTCTTTTACAATACAAAAATTAACCCTAATGGGTTAAAAAGAAAATGAGCTTTAACAAATTTATATATTTTACCACATAAGAGGGAATCAAAACCCAACATACTGTACTTTCTATTCAAAATCTCCAACCAACGACAAACTGCTTAAGCAAATATTGGATTAATTGTAGGCCCACAGACACAAACAAAAGCACTGTAATTCTGAAGCTCTAGGACTTTACATAGCCAAAGCCTTGAATAAGTTTGGGATCCTCTACTGTCATATGGTTGAACCAAGATGGGTGTCAGATGATGAAATTAAAAACAAACCGAGCAGCATTGTGCCCATGAGAAGAGCTTTCAAAGGCATATTCATAGTTGCTGGAGGCTATGACAGGGAAGATGGCAACATAGCTATTGCAGAGGATCGAGCTGATCTTTTAGCTTATGGTCGATTGTTCTTGGCCAATCTTGATTTGCCTAGGAGATTTGAGCTTGATGCTACTCTAAACAAGTACAATAGGGACAAATTCTACATACCTGATCCTGTTGTTGGCTATACTGAGTATCCATTTCTTAAAGAAATTGTGGAGTCGAGGAATTAGAACTTGGAGGATATATTTCCCATAGATCAATAAATGTTAGTAATTTCAATTCACAGTTTGTACGATAACTACATTCTTCAGATGGCAACAGCTCCGGGTTCGGTCTACTCCAACTTAAGTTCGGAAAGACCAGCTCGAATCAGTCGGTCAAAATGATATTTTAATAACTTTATTTCTCTCAAAGTTTGATTATGACAGTGGCTTAGAGTTCAGCAAGTTGCTAAACGAGTGCTTGATTCGTTGATACAAGTGCTTGCTTGGTTGACAAATATAGTTTTAAGTACAGAAAGAATGATGAAATATTAAGAGTGGGAGTTTGTCCCAAGTTGGAGAAAGAGAAGAAAGAAGACTAATAGATAAGTCTAGTGGGATACTCCACCTATCACCAATTGGTTTTAAAATAGAACCTCACTTAGACTTATATGTAGTTTAATTTTCCTTCTCGTGTGGGCCCGTAGGCCCATTGTAAATTCTAATATGATATCAGAACAGATTACTCTTATGTTAGTCGTTAATACCTCGAAATGATAGATTATGTCACATGTTAGACCCACACGTGAAATGGGTGTGTTGAGTTTATCCTACATTGGAGAAAAAGAGGAAAGAAGATTAATATATAAATCTAGTGAGCTACTCCACCTATAATCAATTAGTTTTAGGATGAAACCTTACTTAGACTTATACGTAGTTTAACTTTTCTTCTCGTGTGGGCCTGTAAGCTCGTTGTAAATTTTAACAAAGAAGAATATAATATAAAAAGTTATGGGAAGTTATGGGATCTGAATTTAGCCATGGTGGGAGAATTCATGTAACGTAGGTGAGAGGAAAAGAAGGCTACAACGTGGTCCAATTCTTTTTACAATCAAACGTAAGCGCTTAGCTTATGTTTTTATTGAAGTTGTGGACTCGGTTTTCTCTGAAAACTACTCAGAGGAATAGAAGAATGAAAGTAGCAATTTTTATATCAGTTAGTCAATTTCTGTATGTTATATTTTCTAACATATTCTATTTACAAGATCATGCCATGCATCGTGCATGCAAAGATTCTGTGCAATCATTAATGGGAGAAGATTTATGACGCCATAGCACTGTAATTTTTTAAGAGAACGAAAGAAAATTCCCATTTGTCGGTTTGGGTTGTGTTGGTGATTTTTGCGGTTGACTTTGCATGAAATTCCCATTTGTCGGTTAGCACTATGACGGATGCCTACTTTTTTTTATTACTTGCTTCGGCTTTTCTCTGATTCTATCTTCCATTTTGCTTTTGACAGCAATCGGATCCGGTCAAGAAAGTTAGAAGAATAAAAAATACCTAAGACCACCTGTAAGACTTCCCACAGTGTTACTTTGCATAGGTATAATCGCAACGAGACTTGGGATCTCCAACACACCACTTTCCTCCCAACTGCGTCGCGAGTGTAAAACTAAAAGGCTCTCTGGTCAACTCCGGCGGTGAATGAAAGCAGCCCTCGTTCCCCGTGTGAACCTGTTACTTGACCAGAAAAGAAATTTTGAATCTTTTCTCAATGGGTCAGACCAAAAACAAAAATTGGAGTCTTTTCTCTCCGTCTGGTTCTATAAATACCCATGCGGGCAGGTAGTGTTTCATTCCACCATCTGACATCTTTGCATATTAAAGGAAAGGATTTTGGTTACTTGCTGAGTTGTTTTCTTCGGTTTTTGGTGTTTTGTGTTTTGTGTATTTCAACCAAAGTACAGCAAGAGAGAGAAAATTCCGACAACAGCCAGATCATGCCTGCTCAATCACCCATTATCCCTCTTCTCACCCCTTACAAGATGGGAAAGTTCGACCTTTCTCACAGGTGACAATTCAGTGTCGTGTCATTTTCTGTCATGATGATATTGTGTGGTTTGTTCGAAAAGCTTTGTGTTGTTTTAGCGATAGTGTTGTCATTTGGTTATCAGGTTATCAGTTTCGGCTCAAAGTAAAAGACTTTCATTTTCTATCCGTTCGTTATTTGTAAAACTTTGGGAAGGTTTTAGTATGAAGTGCTTTATCTTGAAAAGAGTATAGCCTTGTGGCTCCGTTGCAGTTAATTTGGGTTCCTTGTCTCGGTTTGACCTTTGTTGATTTATTGGGATTCTAATGGAAACATGAGGAGGGTGTTTAAACACTTTCTTTCTTTATTTTTTTCCCCCTCTGTTCTGGGTACAATGCGCGAGTTAATCAACCCATGATTTCCTGAGTAGTTAGCAGAAGTATATACTTCCTCTTCTGGGTGTATACTAACCAATGGAGGACACGGGAGGATGCTATTCTTTCTAGTGCATACGTTTATTGTCCTTTAAACTTACTGGAGTTACAACAGATTCAGAGGATGCTAGCTGAACTATTCGTAATTCCATTTGGGCAGATTTGAAATATTGAATCAAGTATACTGGTGTTTGCAGAATTGTTCTAGCACCACTGACCAGACAAAGATCCTATGAAAATGTTCCTCAGCCGCATGCCATCTTGTACTACTCCCAAAGAACCACTAAAGGTGGCCTTCTCATAGCTGAAGGAACAGGAGTTTCTGACACTGCTCAAGGGTAATTTCCATTATCCAATTAACAAATCTCCTACTTAATCTTACATTCTTGATAACTCGGTATAAGCCTTTATACTTAAGTTCGTTGGTTTCCACAAATAACCATGTAAATGATGATATCTTCTGTTCTTTATGCAACACAAAGGTTTTTTGGAAGTCCCGGTATTTGGACAAAAGAGCAAGTTGAAGAATGGAAACCTATTGTAGATGCTGTTCATGCCAAAGGTGGTATATTCTTTTGTCAAATTGGGCATGTTGGAAGGATTTCAAATGAAGATAAGTTTTTGATTAACATGTCCCATCGTGGCTTCTCATCAATGAACAGATCACTGTTGCAAATGTTTCATTATATTTTTTCACCAACATAATTCACGGGAAATCGAAAAGGAAAATGAAACGTGAATGCTTAAAGCTTATATTGCTTGAATCAAAAAATGTTGAGTGGAAGCATGTTCTAGGAAGATTCAAGATCAAGGATGATCATATTACCGCTGTAATACGTACATACAGTAAGCACTCGAGCATAAAAGGCTTAGTTCCCACTGCAAACCGAATAGTGAGATTGACTCACTCCTTAGGCTTCTCTTTCAACGTGTGACTTCAATAGGGACTTTTGCAGGTTTCCAACCAAATGGGCAGGCTCCAATCTCTAGTACAGACAAGCCACTGGCCCCTCAAGTTCAAGCAAGTGGCACTGCGGTTGCAGACTTCACACCTCCAAGGCGACTGAGAACAGATGAAATCCCTTCAGTAATCAACGATTTCAGAACTGCTGCAAGGCATGCAATTGAGGCTGGTAAGATTTATATAGTAAAACAGGGGAATACACTCAAGCACTATCCTTTTGAGTTGTTACATAAATAAAGCCTAAACATAGTCCTAAGAGGTTTTACCATTGGTCGTTGGCTACAGGCTTTGATGGGGTTGAGATTCATGGTGCCCATGGCTACCTGATTGACCAGTTTTTGAAAGATCAAATCAATGACCGAACTGATCAATA
>JANIHY010000003.1:54007111-54027485 GCA_027479065.1 Erythroxylum brevipes
ATATATAAGAATATGATTCAAGTATTGAGATTTGCATGAGAATGAATTTCCAAAAGTGGGAATTCATTGTATTTTGACTTGCTTTAGTTCGAATAAAGATGAATATAAGAAAAAAAAAATTATACCGGATTTCGGATCGGTTAGTTTTAAGGTTTCCAACGCGATCGTTTTCTTCGATGTAGGTTCTCGAATGTCGGATATGATTCAATTTGATTCGCTTTGCTACATTTGCTTTCGTTTGCTTTGATCCGTTTGTTTAATTCCTTTCTGATTTTGTTTCCGTGTTTCTGTGCTTCACTTTTTGTTTCGTTTCATGATCCGATAATTTCGTTTTATTATTCAGATTTCGCCTTTGATTGTAACCGTTTATTCGATTTCGTTTCCGATTCATGTATCCACTTTCGCTTCTTTCGCTTTATTATTCGATTTCCTTTTCATTTGTGATTCGTCCCGCCTCCTTTGTTCTCCGTTTTCCATTACGTTTTTCGATTGGGATCCGGTTCCCAGATCGGGTCCCAACAGTTCCAATTATCCTGCATGAAAATTATGGATAAAAGTCTTTATTTAGGCACAGGGAATAAGAGCATGGACATCGGTGTTACATGGCTGGACACATCTGATGATTATTGACGATAAGGGAGAGACAGCTCTAAATGATCCATCTGAATGGACAAGAGTTGAAGAAGAAAGAGCACTTGGAAACTCACAAGCATTATACACAATTTTCAATGCTGATGATGAAGGACGCTTGTCATTGATATCAACCTGTGAATCGACTAAAGAAGTGTGGGATGCTTTGCAAATTATTCATGAGGAGTCCAGATAGCATCAAAACTGCAGATGTTAGTTATGAGGTTTTAAGAATTTAGGATGGATGAAAATGAGATTATCAGAGACTTTCATGAAAGATTGCGAGATACAACAAATCAGGCACATCAATTAGGGAAGAAATACTGCAATCTTAAACTAGTCAAGAAGACGTTGAGATTACTACCTCCAAGATTTATTCTAAAAATTGCAATAATCGAGGAGGTTCATGACATCAACGACTTGTCATTGGAGAAGGTGATTGGAATTCTTACAAATTTTGAAATGAATTTGTTGAGGAGCAATCGAGAGAAGAAGAAAGGATTAGCATTGCAAGCTGAGATTGGTAAAGTCGTGAATGACTTAGAAGATAAATCCGACGAGAATGAGGATATAGAGCTATTAACACGAAAGTTCAACAAGTGGCTGAAGAGAGTGAAAAAAGACAGACTCGAGTTTAGCCAAAAAGGCAGGAGCTCATCAAATAACAAATTCAAACAAGCCAAAACTCAAAAGGGAGAAAGAAAAGTAAAGAGAATTCAATGTAATGAGTGTCAAGGCTTCGTACATGTACAAGCGGAGTGTGCTAATACCATGAAGAAGAGAAAAGAAAAATCCTATACAAGCACTTAGAGTGATAACAAATCCAGAAGTGAATATGGAAGTGAAGAAAAAATTGTGAATAGTATTGCGTTAGTTACTTTGTACAACAAAAGCCCAGTTACTTGCTTAACAATAACTGAGAAAGAAGTAACTGAAGATGAAAAAGGGAGTAAATCGGAAAATTTTGAGATAAACGCAGACCAGTCAGCTCAAGGCTCGATCTCAGGTTATGACAATGATGAAAGTGGTTCAGGTGATAAAAAGGAGAAATTTTATAAGGCTTACGAATTAATGTATGAAAAATTGGTGAAAATATGTAGAAAGAATGAAAGATTGAAGGAAGAGAATCTCTCCATGAAGAACATCATCCAAGAGTTAGAAAAGAAATTGATGTTGACATCAGATGAGCTTGGTGAAGCTAGAATGAAATTGGTAAGTACTGAAAATGGATTGAGAATGTTGAATGGAGGCATAGAAAAACTAAAAAAGTTAATGAAAATTGGTAAGGTTAAAGGAGATCTTCAAGACATTAGCTATAAGGGTGAGTGCTCTAAAGTGAATGAGAAGAAAGATGACATATCTAGATCTGTCCAAAAAGAAACTTCGAGGAAGAATCAAAGATTAGTATTGACATGTCATTTTTGCAGAGTTATCGGGCATATAAGGTCGAGATGCTACAAGATGTTACAAATGATATTTCAAAAGGGTCAGAACTGAAAATTTAGACACTCTCCATTAAATTTTCAGCGACAACCCATGTTACTAAAGCACACTTGGATTAGAAAGGGTCAATTATAGACATAAAGACATTGTGAAGGAAAAATAAGAAGTTGTCTAGATTCACAATTAGTTACTATTTATTAAAAAACTGATCAAACAGAGAGCAAGTTAGTTATTTCAGAAGAAGAAACCGATGACAAAGATAATATGACAAAAAAAAGACCAGGTTTGAATTTTTTCGAGAGGCACAGGGACTGTGTGCTTTACATTGTTGAAGTATTTTTTGTGTTGTTTATAAAAAAAAGAAAAAATGTGGAAACGTAAAAAAAAATTGTCTTCTTTAGTTCTTTAGTTTTTTATGTTGCTATTATTGTTCCATCTTTTTAATAGTTTGCATTATGACTTCTATTTAGCTCTACTAAAGCCTCTTTAGCTCTCTCATAAGTACGGCCATCTCTCTCTCTTTCGAGCATCTCTCTCTTTTTTGGGCATCTCTCTCAGTATTTTGAATGGTGGTAATTTGTCTTCTTGGCTTGCTTATAATTCTTCTGCTAAACCTACTATTGATTTTATGTTTCTGTATTCGCTGAGATTGATTGTGTTGAAGGCATTCTTAGTCCTAACAATGTTTTATCCCAAAGGGAGACATCAGATTGTTTATGGTGAGTGTTTCATTTAGGGGGGAGCTTTCAAGATATATGCATGATTATTCGTCATGTTTTTTAGCATCTTTTTGTCCCAAGGGAGAGAAATTTGGATGATTGGATAACTTGATGTTCTTTGGAACTTGATCTTTGATTAAGGGGAGTATTTTTCATATAAATTGTGAATTTAATACTTATATGTCCAAATATATTATTTAGGGGGAGTTTTAAATTTGTGACAAATAATGTTAAAAAGGAGGAGATTGTTAAGATATATGGTATATATTTTTTATTTGGTTTTGATATTTCATTTATTAATTAGACATATAAGATATTAATTGTAGTTGTGACAGAATCCTACATAATATTAAAGTCTATTATCATGTTGGTATTTGAACGGCGTACGACTGGATTTTATGGATAGAAGAAAAGAAAGGGATGAGGTTTTTGAGTGTTTAAAACTTGGATGTGGTTGTTGCGTGGTTGAAGAGGGATTCTTCTTAGTTGAGTGCATGTGCACATCTCCATCCATAGCTGAAGAAAATCTTATATTAGCGTGGAGTGAATTAACAGCGTTGTGGACTGGTGTGGGAGTTTTGGAAATAAACAGTGTAGTGGGGCTTGTGCATTAATTGATTTATGGGAAAAACATAGCTAAGGACATATAGTTTTGGGTGAGTTAATTGTTCGTTGAAAAAATACTGCAGGAATTGCGCATGTCATGTGTGTGGCATTGAAGTGAGGTGAATTAATTGTTCAAAAAATAGTGAGTGATTGTGTGCGGTATTGAGCAACAGGTGCGTGTATGGCACAGAAGTTATGGGCATTAATTTTCAATGAAGCAAAAACTGCATTGGGGTGTATGATTTGGAAGATAGCTAAACAACGTGTGCTATCCAATACAAGCTACGATGAAAAGAGCCACAGTGTAGTGAGTTAACGTGTGCTACGGTGCAGTGACTTTGTGAGTGATTTTGTTCACACAGCTTCATCAATTGTCTATACTTCCATATGGTTTAATTGAAGTTGTTAAAGTTGCGATGGATTGTTTCAATTGAAGGATTTTTTTCGAGAAGCAGAAACCTTAGGGAAGTCTTTCTTTTATCTCAAATATATTGCCTTTCAGTTCTTAGTTGATTAGACAAGATTAACATGAGTCGATTGTGTTATTAGATGTGAAATTCTTTCACAGGAAGTGAGATTGAGAGATAGTGTCAAGAGTTGAGTAGTGTCCGCTCAATAAAACCTTGGGTAAATCTATTGTACTTTCAAGAAAGTATTAAGCCGGGTGAGGGCCCCGCAGACATAAGCAAGGTGTGCCGAACTGCGTTACAAAATTTCTGTATTTTTATTATTTTGTTTTTTATTGCTTTTTTTTCATTTGTGCCAGAGACATCCTCGGTAAAATTGGAAAATTTGCGAAATTACTACCCCTTCAGTTTTTCAGATATAATTCAAAGTGAACTTTTCATATCCTCTTTGTCCTAATATCGATTTTCTGGTCATAGGTTTTGATGGAGTGGAAATTCATGGTACTCATGGCTACCTAATTGATCAGTGACCGAGAAGATAAATACGATGGATCTCTAGAGAATCAATATCGATTCGCCTTGGAAGTAGTTGAAGCTGTGGCTGATGAGATTGGACCTGACCGGATTGAAATAAGACTATCTCCCTTTGCCAATTACAATCAATCAAGAGACTTCAATCCTGAAGCTCTATGGTAAGGACCCTATTATATGATCTCGTCACTGGACGATTAACAGAGAAGTCCACCTTCTTTCTCTTATTGGTGTTCTTCTCTTTGGAGGAAGAACCAATGTTGAATAAATGTTAGCTAGCTCTTGACAGAACAAGTTGAATAAATTATAACTAAAGTAACTAATGTTTTTTTAATGATTTTGATACCTTTATTCATTGATAATTCTGCTGTTATATAGGCAGAAAAGGAAAATAACAATCAATCTAACTAGGAATCCTATTATGGTAGAACTCTATTAAGAAACAAAAAACCAAAAAGGATCTTTCAGAAGCTAACTATCCTTATCCAAATACTATCCTAATCTAATATTATATTATTTCTCCTATCAAACTAAATTCTCCAGCTTTCTCCAGCTTATTATTCGTTAACTAATTTCTTCCCTCTCCTTTGATAAGTTCAACCCACAAAAGCATTCTTATCATTACTCCCCTCCTTGACATCGAGCTTGCCCTCAAGGTTGAATTTGGGATAAGTTTATGTAAAAGCCTCTAACTTCTCTTAAGTAGCATCATCAGCTAAAGAACCTGCCCATTGGATTAGTAACTCGTGACGTCCCTTGTTCCACCGTGACTTCACCAACTATTGTGGATGAGGCACAATTTTGCCATCTTGCACCGGTGGTAAGGAGGGAATGGAGTTGGGGGGATTACCTTTGAACTCCTTCAACAAAGAGATATGGTAGACATCATAAATACGAATTTTCGGAGGCAATTCCAATCGATGGGTGACAGTACCTATTTTCACCAAGATTTTGAAGGCTCCACAAAATTTAGGAACAAGCTTGTTGTACTTGCATTTTGTAGCACTTTGTTGGCGATAGGGTTGGAGCTTAAGCCACACCCAAGTCCTCGGCTGATAATGTTACATTCATTGATGTGTTTGCACTAAACGCAACCTGACTTCAATCCAAAAGTCATCTCACTCCTTCAATGCTTGGTAGATTGCCTCGACTCTAGTGCTTCCTTCCATATAAGATAATAAATAGGGTGGTTCCTGCTGTAAACGACTTTAAATGGAGTCGCATGAAGTGAAGAATGGTAGGAAGTATTATAACAATAACCATTCCAACCAAGATTTCAATCTATCGTCGACGAAACACCTCAAATACATTTCAATTGTTATGTTTACCACCTCAGTTTGCCCGTCATTCTGAGGGTGATAAGCAGAAGACAAGGCTAACTTGGTACCACACAGATGAAAAAGCTCCTTCCAAAATAAACTAGTAAAAACTGGATCCCTATCTGATACAATAGATTCGGGAAGATCATATAAGTGGAAAATACTTTCAAAGAATACATGAGCCACACTAAGAGCAAAATAAGGATGAGCGAGAGGCACAAAATGAGCATATTTAGAGAATCTATCCACGATCAATAGTAAGGCAAAATTTCCTCCCACTTTTGGAAGTCCATCTATGAAATCCATGGAAATATCCACTCAGACACTCTTAGGGATTTGTAGGGGCTGAAGTAGACCTGCTAAGTGAAGGTTCTCCCATTTATTTTGTTGACAAACTAAACATTTCTACACAAATTTCTTCACAACACATCACTTTCTAAAAACAATCTCCCCTCGCTCTTTCTAATGTCTTTTGAATCCCCTCATGTGCCATATTGTAAAAATGGTTTAAGGATCATCTGAATTAATGGTGAATGAGGTAGTAAATATACTCCTTCAGTGTAGAATATCAAGTCGTCTTCCACTCTCCATTCAGCCTTTGCGTGGCCTGCGGCAATCTGCTGATATAGGTATCATAGTTCTACCACAGTGGCAATTCCCTCTTTAATTGCATCAAATAATGCAATTTTCGACTAGGATAAGGCATTCAATTGTCCCTCTTCCTCATTTCTTCTAGATAATGCATCAACGGCAGCATTAAGTTTCCCTACTTTGTATTCCACCCTGAAATCATAACCCAACAATTTACTCATCAAATGTTGTTGAGGAGAAGTTGTTAATTTCTATTCTAAGAGAAATTTAAGACTGTAGTGATCAGTCTTAATTAGTAATGCCCTCCCCCATAAGTAAAATCTCCAGTGTGAGATGGCCTTAGCGAGACCAATTAGCACTTTTTTATATGCAATAAGTTTGAAGTGGTGTGGGGCTAATTTGGGCTAAAGAAGGCGATAGGATGGCCATTCCATTAAAGTACCGCTCTAATTCTGCATCCAAAAGCTTCACACTTCACCATAATTATCTCTTCAAAGTTGGGTAGTTGTAATACTGGAGCAGTTGCTAGAGCCTTCTTCAAATTATTAAAGGTTGTCTTGGCTTCCTCATTCCAATGGAAGGAATTCTTCTTCAATAAGCTTGTGAGGGGAGTTGCTATTAGCCTATACTCTTGAATAAATTTCCTGCAGTATCCTGTTAAGCCTAAGAATCCCCTTACAGCTTTAACTAAGTGTGGTATAGGTTAATCCACCAATGCCTAGATCTTGCTAGCATCAGTGGATACACTTGCACCATGAATTACATGTCCCAAATATGCCACTTTTTTTTCCCAAATGAACACTTTGATCTCTTCAAAAATATGTGGTGGGCAAGTAGTGAATAAAAAAATTTTGAATATGTTACATATGTTCTTCCCATGTCCGACTGTAGATTAAAATATCATTAAAAAAACAAAACGAACCGCCTTAGATAAGAATGAAACACCTCATTCATTAAAACTTGAAAGGTTGATGGAACATTAGTCAAACCGAAGGGTATAACTAAGAACTCAAAGTAACCATAATGAGTTCTGAACGCGGTCTTCTCTACATCTTCTTTATCCATCTGTATGTGGTAGTAACCTGACCTCAAGTCTAACTTAGTAAAAATTTTCACTCCATGTCGTTCATCCAGTAACTCGTCCACCACTGGAATGAAAAATTTGTCTTTCACCGTTTAATCATTCAATGCATGATAGTCAACACAAAATCTCTATGTTCCTTCCTTCTTTCAAACTAGCAGTACAGGTGAGGAGATTGGGGATCTACTGGGTCAGATGATACCTTGTTTCAACATCTCATTACATTGTCTTTCAATCTCTTCCTTTTGCAAAAAAAGGTACCTGTACGGTCTCACAATTAATGGTTCTGCCCCCAGAATGAGAGTGATTTGATGGTTACAAGTTCGAATAGGAGGGAGGTCGGTTGGGTCTTAAAATAAGGCAGAATTTTCCTCTAGAAGTTGGTGCAATTCAACTTGTTCTAATCGCTACCCCTGCACCATGTGCAGTCCCAACTTAGTGTGTTGCAGTTGCCCCTGCCATTGAAAGCTTCTTCCTTCCACGTTAAAACTCATAGTAAGTGCAGAGAAATCCCATACTGTAGAGCTAAGTGTTTGCAGCCACTTAATTCCCAAAACTACATCAAATCAAACTAAAGGTATAACATAAAGATCAACACAAAATAATTCATTATAAACCTTAAAAGATACCCCTTTGTACATCCCTTAGCTTGGTATTTTTGCTCCGTTGGCTACTGCTACGATCAGCTTTTATCGTCCTTTCACAGTCAGCCCGAGTTGTTGAACTAACTTTTTCCCTATGAAATTATGGGTATTCCCCGAATCTACAAGTACCAACAGTGGCCACTCATCAATTTCAGCCTTAACTTGCATTGTATGAGTGATGTTTGTTCCTGACATGGCATGTAGTAAAATTTCTAGCACATCAGCCTCTTCTTCCTCCATTGTTCCCTCTTATTGTTGTATTACTGCTATCCAACGTAGCCTTTTGCACCTATGTCTTGCTATATACAGCTCATCACAATTATAACATAGGTCTTTCTCCCTTTTTCTGTCATCTCGGCTCAGGTAAGCCTCCTCACAGGAGGTGGTATCACGTTGCTAGAACTTACAGATGATATTTTATTGTTCGAACTGCCCTTGCTGCCTTGGGAGGTTGCCGGTATAGCAAAGGAGCTCTGTTGCTTCCCAAATTTCCATGAGGTGGTGGTTTTCTTGCTTCCTATGCCTTGTATAAATTGCATCTTCCTCTCGTTTGCTCTAGCCAAGTTCATTACAGCCTCCAAATTAATAGGATTCTGCATTTCAATATCAAGTCTTAGTTCATCAATAAGTCCAGCTGTAAATAAATTAACCTGAAGATCTTTAGGAAGGCCACTATCCTTGCTAACAAAATCTAAATTTGATTTTGATATCCTCCACTCCCTATTTGTTTTAGATTTGCTAGCTCCGCAACTCGATTGTTGCTCAAATGGGGTCCAAACGTCAAAGTTAAAATGTTTCTTAAATATGTCACAATGTAATACTAGCTCATCTTATTTGAATTGAAAATACTACAATTACGACTGCCTAATTAGGTAGAAAGCTGCCAATCTAACCTTCTCATTTGTTGGAGTCCTTTGGGCCAAAAAGACTTGCTCGTATCTATGGAGCCACCCCAACGGGTCTTCAGACCCATCGTATGTAGGAAATTTCATCTTGAAATAACGTGGCATTATGTGAGATCATGAACTCCCTTTATACTTTCTTCTCCCCTAGATGGCGCGCCCTACTATTGCCCTCAACTCCTCTTGGTCCTTCCCTGCTCCTCTCTTGGCCGAACCCCTCCATCATTCGAACTAGGTGATTGAACTTTTCCTAAATCTCCATAAAACGCTAACCTACATGTTAATTTAGGGCTGTCAACTCTGGAGTGGAATTATTGACATTGTCTTTGACAACCGGCTCTGATAACAAGTTGGTTAAGGCCCTATTATATGATCTCGTCATTAGACGATTAAGAGAGAAATCCACCTCCATTCCCATATTGGTGTTCTTCCCTTTAGAGGAAGAACCGATGTTGAATGAATATTAGCTAGCTCTTAACAAAGCTAGCTGAACAAATTGCAGCTAAGTAACTAATGTTTTTTTTTAATGATTTTGATACTTTTATTCATTAATAATTATGTTATTATATAGGCAAAAAAAAGAAAATAACAATTCATTTAATTAGGACTCTTATTTTGATAGCACTTTATTAATAAACAAAAACCAGAAAGGATCTTTCAAAAGTTAACCATCCTATCCAAATACTATCCTAAACTAATATTCTATCATTTCTCCTAACTAAATTTTCCAGCCTTCTCCAACTTATGTTATCCAACTTCTTCCCTCTCCTTTGATAAGTTCTACCCACAAAATCATCCTTATCACTCTACGTCGTCATTGGCTGAAGCCCGGCATCAGTATGATATTGCCTACTGCCACATGGTTGAACCAAGAATGATAAAAGTGGCAGAAAAGAAAGTCTTCAGTCTTCTACCTATGAGAAAGGCATTCAGAGGCACATTTATAATTTCTGGAGGCTGACAGGGAAGATGGCAACCAAGCTGTTATTGAAAATCGAGCTGATGTTATAGCTTTTGATCGTTTGTTCTTGGCCAATCCTGATTTGCCTAGGAGATTTCAGCTTGATGCTCCTTTGAACAAATTCAACGGGGAAACATTTTACATTCCTGATCCTGTTGTAGGCTATACTGATTATACATTTCTTGAAGATAAACCTAACTTATATCTTTCAAGCTTTCTTCACATTTTGTCCCTATCTTCAACAGTAGACTCTCTCCTATGTTAAATTCTGTGTTTCCTCGTCATTTATGATTGAAACTTCAAAACATGAGTCAGTCCAAAATAGGTAGTACTTGTATGACGCTGACATGTTGAGACGTTAGGGCACTAGTGGAGATTTAAAAGTAGAAAATGATACTTCATCCATCAATTTAATGCATATAAGAACAGATTTACAAAAATTGGAAATTCACATGACTTCACATCATTCACCATCTGCTAACTTGTTCATCAATATCCATAAATTCGCCAGTTGCCCTGCCAGAACATAATGCAACAGCTCATTAGCTTTTGTTCTTGCAATGTCAAATACCAAAAGAATAGAACACAGTCACACCTACAATCAATTTGGCAAGTCAGAAATAAGATCTCCAGACACCAAAAAAAATATAGAACGTGTAATTACAAAACATCATTCTCACTTCTGTTAGAACCACCAGAACAGTGCATACCTATTGTATGACAAGAATGCATCGCCTATATTTCCAGCCAGCTTGTTTCGTACCTTCCGTACACAAACCTATTAAAACAAAAGGTCGAATTAAGATTTGTATCATGAGTAATTATTTTCCTCTCATTTTCCCTTTTCTTTTTAACATTTTCTTGACATGTAGCATGCAGAAAGAGCTTGAAGAGGACATAAGAGGACGGTGCCCATCTTTGCCCACGCGCAAAAGCTTTCAAGCCAGTTTCCTTGGAAAGTATTTGATTTCTAAAATCTGCTGAGAGGATCAAGCTAAACATATATATTGAGTTATACACATGAACAAGAACATGCCCAGAAGTCTTTGTAACCCACCTGTACACGATCGATAGGCCCAGCATCAGGATCTCTGTTTCGATGAATAACAATACCATTGTCACACTTGTTGATGAAATGTGCACTACCGCTTATGTCATACAAATTAGGAGGAGCCCCAACCCAATTATGCAACTGTAGACCAACAAATACAAATTGCGGGTCAGTGAAGGCGAACACTGGTCACCGGAGGAGAAACGAAATCAAGAAATTTCGAGTTCAGCCAACCTGTCTTGGATGAGCTACAAACCAAATATGACAAGAATGATGCTGAGCAAATCGTTTGATTAGAGTAAGCATCTGACTTACATACTCTGTTTCAGTCCTGTCTTAAAACAAAATGTCATGTCAAGAAGGTATGCAGATATTCAATTTCCAACCCAAAGAATGCAGGTGTAAAAAATTTCCAGCACCAATTACTATAGTTTCTTTTTGATGATTAGAAGGAAATCATTCCAACAATTAAATTGTTGGCATAGATTCATTTCCAATAAAGTAACCAAATTTGATAAACATGTAAAAAGAATAATTTATTTTCAGCATTTTCCTGCATTCTGCTGAATTCTGTATCCAATTGATAAGATCAAATTCAAGTTTTCAATAAACAGGTGATAAGAATGACAGGAAGAAAGCATTTGTTAAATGCTGAGATAAAACCAACAGAAATTCATTAATCAGGGAAAAACAAGGAAATGACAAACATAAAAAGAAGTTAATTGGAGAATGTTAGAAAAACTGCAAAACATCAAGCAATAAAACTGGAAGTGAAGTAAGTATTCAGGTCACAAATGCAATCTTCGCTATATTTCAAAAGTGATTATCTTAATGTAAACACACCCGCAGACTTCAAATACTTAAAATGAATACAAATCATTTAAATTTCTATCACTTAAGTTACACCATGTGTATGACAGACAAATGATGCTATTTTAATGAGAACAGTGAACAGCAGTAAGAGACGAAAAAGAACTTTCCAAATGCATTAAATAAATCTGACAGATAGACTAAAACAAATCCAATTGCATAACTACTTTCAAATAAAAAATGCCCCATCCAGCAAAAGCATATAGAAGCAAAAAATTCAACTAAGTAGACTGCATCTTCAAAACAAAAGGGCACAACTGCTTGTTACAAGATCATAACAAATAATTTCTTAGCAATTTAAATGCCTTCAGAAAATTGGAAAAATTTCGTCCAAAAACTCAGTTCTATCAAGGACAAGAATGGTTTTAAACCTCAAAGTTAATGAGGAAGATTATCCCTCGCCAACAACGGAGGAACCAACAGCACATTCAACGACCAAGAGTTCATACTGAGTGATAGCACCCATGACAATAGAAAGAATCAGGATGACTAAGCAAGCAATACCTAACAGGAAACAGATGTTAGAACTTACCAGCGTAGCTTATATTTATATGACATACTATATATATATATTTATATAGAGGGAGTATATCAAAACATCACATCAAAAGTCAACCTTACATGTGATGATGACGTTGATGATCAAGCTCATTGTAAGGGTCAATCACAAGTCCCCGCACCCCATACCTTAAAACTGCTACTCTTGCAAGATTAAGGACCCATTTTACACTTGGAAGTTGATCATCTTCACACCTACACAAGTAAAGGAACAAAAAAAGAATACATTAACGCACCCACAGAAGATCAGAGACACGTCATCAGCACTCGATCAGACTGAACATTTTAAAACTTGAATTGAAACAAATCATTTCTAGTTCCCTGATTTGTTGGACTACAACTTTTTCTTCAGGTTCATTGTGCTGATTTAGCATAATTGTCACTAGTTTGTTGAAGAAATTGTAGTTTCTTCTTTTACATATTTTTCTTTAACACTAAACAAGTTGAAATGTCCTTGGTTTGTTCGAGGGATTTCAGTTTTATCTTTCAGGTTTCTTACTGCTACTGAATGGGTGGGATGTCATCAGTTTGATGAAGATAATATAATTGAAGGGAAGCTTTTAGACCTGTTCAAAAGTCTACAAACGAGCCTAAGATAAAAATTATTGGTAACAAGTTGAACAATTAGAAGATTAATGCTCAAAACTTAAAAGAGTATCCCTATATTATATGTCTATACAGACCTGCTATTTATCCTACATCAGAATAGTACCAATAGTTTTATTACCCTGATATTTTGAAAGACAAGCTGATTAGAATAACGGAAAGATTAGGAGTGGCATCCAGAATTTGGAATATGAAACATTTTGAATACAATTTTAACAAAATGCCTGATTTTTAATACAATTTACCCTATTTTTAATGCTCTTACGGGTACTGTTTACAAGTAAAAGATGGACCACTTGGATTAAAATCAAAGATGCTACAATATCAAATGTCCCTTACAAGAAATACTACAACTAAAAATTAAATCATTGGGAGAAAGTTCAAATAACCATCCAACTTTTATTCGGAATATAGCATAGCCCCTTGCATTCTAAAGTGTTCAGTTAACACCCATAATCTTATAAATTGGAACGATAACCTTATTTAGACGAACCATTAATGGAAGTTGTTAAATTTGAATAATGTGCTGTAAGATTTTCATTCAAATACAGTGTAAGGGCTACTTTATATCATTTCCACTTTACCTTAAACCATAAGAGCTAGCTGAAGTGTATCAGGGAAATTCTAGAGTACAGCTCACCTTATGAGATAAAATGTATTGTTCAACCATTGTTTCCCCTGTTCTAACTCCTCAGTCTCCATTCGTTCAATTGATCCTCCATAGCTATGAGTGGCAAGCAGTGTAACAACAAAATTAATAATAGTGGTACAATTTGGGAAAAGAATCACATAAGAATTAGAAAAAATGACAATCCAAAGGATCAAGAAGAGAAAATAATTCTGAACCCACCCTGCATCAAAGAATGGCTTCTTAATGTGTTTCTCCAAAAGTTTCCGTGCATGATCTCTAACCTATAATGTAGGCAAATGATGTAGAATAGACACAAATATTGGTCAAATTAGAAATATCAAGGTTGTAAAGGTTTTACAACTGTTGAATAATATTTGCATCCACAAGACCTTATTCTCCAAAAAGCAAAACCAGGTTTAAAGGCCGACCTTATTCTCCATAGAGCAAAGTGCAAACTTCCAACCAACAGTTCTGTTCAGATTAACTAAGAGAGCATCAATCCATTCACTTTTTCCTGAATTTGGAACACCAGTTACGATAGTTAACTCTCCTGGTACAACCTGATCAACAGAACATAAATCCAAGAACTATGAATAGCCTTTAAAACCAGGCCACATGCACAGGGAAAGGGGGATGACAAATATAGAAGAATAGAACAATTGATAATGGAATGCCATCAGGCATAACTGAGTTTTTCAATTAGAAACGAACTCTGGTATACAAGATGGTTGAAGATTATGTTCCGGAACAATTGCAGGTTTCATTCTTATCCATTGGTTTA
This sequence comes from Erythroxylum brevipes, assembly GCA_027479065.1. NCBI lineage: Eukaryota > Viridiplantae > Streptophyta > Magnoliopsida > Malpighiales > Erythroxylaceae > Erythroxylum > Erythroxylum brevipes. Next base: position 54,021,443 of record JANIHY010000003.1, read on the forward strand.
TAGTTCAGTTTCCCATAAGAAAATACTGGTCTAAGATTACTGCATTCTCTCCTGAGAATTTGATAGAAAGAAGGAAGCAAGAGACATTTTGAAAAGTAGGATTAGGTATCTTCATGCATGAAGACAAATAAAAAGACATGAGTCAACCAAAAGATACTAAACAACATAAAGATCACACAGAAACAGAAGCTAAAGCCAACAGTCCAAGGTATACCAAGGTGGTTGCCAAGCTAAAAGATTATAGAACATGATGAGTAATTAGGTCCATGGATAATTCTGAAGACAAGAATTCACCTAGAAAAGCCACCTTTAATGGAAATCTTCCTTTCTTCCCCATTATAAAAACTATCGTCTCTTATAGATGGGCTCATATCCCCCTAAATCACACATCCTCAAGTACAGCTATTAATGAAGTAAGAAAATAGGGAAAGCACCTATCACTTGTCAAAAATCTTGAACCACAGAATTAACATCACTGCCTTCACTCAAAAAAATTTATTACAATCACAAGATAAACACAATATATATGCATAAGGCCTTCTCCAAACATACAAAACTCAATCATAAGATCAATATATCACCAGATTCTTTTAGACTAGAACTGCCACTCCAGCAAAAAAAAATTGTTTAATACATCCAGTTTTGCCGAGCAAGATCTCATTTAAGGTACTGCAAATTCATAGACGGTACCCATAATGGGTTTCTTACCTATTAGAGAGGAACAGAGAAAAGGTTCATAAAGAAGAAGCAAATAAAGCTTACATTGTATAACTCATTTAGCGCCCTCCATCCTGTTGATACACCAGATCCATATTCAAGGGACTGATTGTAAAACGCATCAATTTCATCAAAGTAATCTCTAAAGTTGAAGAGTCCCCGTATTGGAAATAACTCAGCATTTTCGACTACTTCCTTGAGTGCATCAGGGCCCATATACATCAAAACCTGATGATGTTATAGCAAATTCTATTTAGACATCATTCTTGATTTGTCAGATTATCACTGGCCATCATGGAATCCAACTGTCTAGGGATTTCAGTCATCGTTAACTTAATAAGTTCACAGATATGTTAGCTAATCATGTCTAACCTCATTTGCATCCTTAAAATGTGAATATTCATTCTTTTTTGGCCATTTAACTCGCCAGCATCTGCATCCCAAAGTGAAACAGAGAATTTACATCAAGAAACTTATAAATAATTTTTTATCATGAAAAAGGACAAGTTTCAGGCAGAATTGCAGACCTTTCTTTTCCAATTCGACGTGCAAGCTCCTCGGATAATGCTTGACCAGGCAGATCTCCATCAGTAGCAAGTATTATTCGAGATGCCTACAGAATAGATGTTCAAAGAAAATTGTACAAGGTAATGAGTTAAACGGCTAGAATAGATGTTAAACGGCTAGTTCTACATCTACTAACCTTGTTCAAGTACTCTTTGCAGTTCCAAAGATACTGATACTTGGTGTCCTGGCTTAACAATGAACATGGATGAAAGAAAAAAAAAATCAAGTCCACAATAACAGCGTAAACAAGCCATAGACTACTATAATGAATAGCGTGAGAAAATTATGCTTGCGATTAATTTACAAAAACTGAACTAGAATATGCAATGCCTTGGGACTTCATTAACTATAACAAATTTTGGTCACTGATAGCCCAGAACTTTTTATAGTTCTTATTGATGAAGCACAAAAATATTTGATTTTTTAGTTTCAACAAACCATGTCACAAAATCCTGACCTACATAAGACTGTGCATGCAACTAGAGAAGTCATAATAATCCTGCCCCACTTAAAGAATTTAAAAGACTCCTGACTGGCATCATTGAACACCATGTGAAGAGCATTCTAATATGTACTCCCAATACAAACAAAAAATGAAAAATATTCTCAATGAATAAAGGTGATTTATGAGTGTGTTTGTCTACATGAAAGCACAGAGAAACTACAAGATGAGACATCAAACATCACCAAAGAGTAACATCTCCAAAAAAAAAAAAGGTCTAGCACTCATTCGTTGGTATTTATTCACATTACAAAAGAAATATTTACTTGATTTAGGTAGGTGGCCTACATACACAATGCTATTGGCATGCATGTATAAGCGAGATGCAAATACACTTCGTCTTTACACGACAATTTACAACTTCTTATCCAATAAAAGAAAACAGTTTTTTTTATAACTGCAGTCTGCAATGATTACTGTATACTACTGAACAAATCCAGAACTTGGAAATTTAACACAGACCTGATCCACAGGTGGCAATTCCTTTGGAGAAACAGATGGAGGCGCTCCATCAGGGACACTGACACAATTATGAAACCCAGCCTCCTCCATTGCAAGTTTATCAAATTCACCTTCAACCTATGCAGACAAACATAATAATTAGCATAACTTTATACTCATGAATAAGCAATTTCTCATAGTCAGATACTCAGGCATACTATTATTATATCCTCAGCTCCCTTTATGTCATCAAGCCCATAAAAAACTTTTTCAGCATCCTTTTCCTGAAACAAATGCACAATAACTAAAGGATTAAAAAGCAGAACTACAGCATCATTCTTCAGACAATTTAAAAAAAGAGAAGTTATGTATATGATGTGATATGTGTTTGTTGAATAGAACAATGTGAAAAAATCGGGACAATCTTAGTTCCCAGTTAAGATAATAAAAGTCCAACTAGGAGCAGACATAAAGAACAACAACTAGGGAGGACAAGAATCCTCAAGGAGTCCTCATCTCCAAGTGAACCTCCTCTTCTATGGCAATAAATATTTGCTTATATATATGGCACCAATTGGAGAAGCTTAAAATGTTCAAAACAAGTACTCCGTATAAAAACTACATGTAAAAGGAATTACTAAGTATAAAAACATACATGTAAAAGGAATTAGTAATTGGAGATTGAACATATGTCAAGATACACAACGTAATACCAAATGTTAAGGTAAAGCAAGATGCAAAAGTAACACCCATAGAACAACCTGCCAAAATCTCTTTTGAATGTCCCGATACTTGCAGTTTACAATCACTCCGTTCCGTCTATAAGGAAATGCAATAACAATCTGCATATGAACTGTTAAAAATTGTATGGTGGAGAGAAAATATCAAATCTTTGGTGAACAAAAAAGAAGCAGGAGATATTTCACCTTTTGTTAAGTTCTATATAGTAAAATTCCAAGTCAATGGAGCAGGGATAACCAGTCTTGTATGCTTAATATACAGATCAATGTGTAAAGGAGATGCATTGTTTTTCTCTTCTGAACCATTCCCAATGATACAGAGTTATTCATCCCATGGTTAAATATATTAACACCAGGATCGATTTTTTCAGTAAAAATGCATCATATGCAGAATTGATTCAACAGTGTGGCCAAACCTTTCAATGTTTTCAGATACAAAGGCAAGATTAGAACTAATAATCTTCTGTTGGATACTTTATTGCCAAACCAAAATCAAGTCAGGCCAATGTTATTCAAAATTCAGATTGACTAAAATCTCTGCAGGACATACCACTGACAAAATCTAAATACCTTTATTGGTTCAGTAGCTTACCTGATCACCAACCCTTTTCTGCATAACTCCGTTTCTACTCAACGTCTCTGCTGATATTAGCCTCTCTTTACAGTAGCCAAGAAGCTTAAAAATTCCAGAATCAGAAGGATAATAGTTATAACACATTCGGCAACAGCAAAAAAAATGCACCATTAAAAGCTAAGGATAAGTGGAACGGCAAAATTCTCAACCTCTCGCACGTGCTGGGCACAATTTTATAGCACATGCATGGAATTACTCTGGAATTAGCGACCACATCCAAGAGCATGAATATGAATTGATTCTAGCAAGGGATTTTAAACAACTATAAGAGCATCCAAATGCATTCAGACAATCTGTGTAAGGAATGATGACAATGTATACAAAGAAACTGAACTATAAGAAAATCTATATAAGGATAAGTTGAACTTGAGAAAAGGGAAATGACAGAGAGTGGGAGAAAGAGAGAAAGAAAACAAAGAAAGTGCTGAGCACGATATCCTAACCTAGTTCACATCCATTCCAATGATAACCTCAAATAGTGGGACTGATTAGAGCAAAAAAGGCAGTCCATAAAATCAATGAAAGGAGCCTCAAGAAGCATGCTGTCCGACCATCATGGACAAGAGTTGCCAAACACCAGAATAATGATTGAAAAGAAAAACCATAGCAACAAGCAGATTCTACTGCATATAAAGAAATAAGCACCCCACATCTCAAGTAATAATATGTATATATCAATTACAAATGTAGGATTGACAATTGGAAATTAGCAACCTCGTCACATAGAGGTTCCAGTTCCAGACTTTTCTCTGTGAAATCTCTTGTCTGCTTAACTTGGGTAAGTTTTTTCGAGCTATTTGTCAACTTTTTATCTGCAAATGCCTGCAATAAAAAAGAGTATTTCTCAACAAGAGTTCCTACAAAATGTATGACGAACAAGTAATTTCATTTCTTATTTAGATGATTAACCATCTCACCTTCATTCCTCCACTCCACCCACATTTTGCTCGGAAACAAATCCATGATGCATTATTCCTGACATTGAAAGAGTACTCTATTTGGTAAACTAAAGCGACAAATAAAGTACGGAATGAAAAGAACAACAGCTTACCCATCTCCACTGATGAAAAGAGAAAAGGACTTCTCCCCTGAGTCACCACCTTTACACTAGCAGAAATATAACAAAAAAAAATTAATTGGATATAGAAAATTGAGGAAGAGTTCAAGCACCATATCCGAGTTGAAATATTATCAATCTTTTCCAAAAGACAGTCAAAGTTTAAAGTACCCAAGCAACTTTCAATCGCAGCTTGGATGGGGAGTGTGAGAATTCTGTGTTACAGGTCTTCCAGGTATTTTACAAAGCTGAGAATGTAATCACAGACTCCCCCAATGCCGTAAATATCTAATGTCAATTTTAAATTCCTAGGCTTGGATGAAATATGTAAACACTAAATACTAAATACAACAACATAATCAAAACTTCAAAACAATTTTATTCCCAGAAGGTAAAGATTATGTTGACATCGCAACATATGTTATCCCAGAAAAGCTTACCATTGGACAAATTAAGCTATTGTACTGTCCAGGCTCAAAAGGGTCCAAATAAACATGCATTTCTTCTAATTTTCGCTTCAAAATCTCCAACTTCATTTCTTTCATTTCTGGGTGTTCTTGGCGCGCTGAAAATAAATCAAAGAAGTTGAGCCTCAAAAGTAATATTACAGTCTTAACACATGCCTTCTGCATTTGTTTCTATCAAACCAAATCCAAGCAAGACTAAAGTAAAGAAATAGAATAAAACCAAAAAGAAGGCAAAATCCCACACAAGCACTAGACAAATGATTCTCCTGGAGTAAGTACCAGGTGATGGAACAGGTGTAAATGACACGCCATTAGTTTTAAGGAAAGAAGGCTGGATTCTAGAGAAAGGTTTGGAACAGAACACTGGTAAGAGGCATGTACAGTAGCGATAAAGGTGCCTACTTGAAGAAGAAGAAGTGGAAGGTAAAAGGGGCGAAAAAAAGAAGGGTTTGAGCAAGAATTTGGAGCTCATGGGATAAACTGTGTTTGAAGAGGGCAAAGACACGAACTTTCGAAGATGGCCGTGTGGATTGTAGTAAGCAAAGCGGAGCATCTTATTAGTGTTTCAGCTTCTCAAAAGGGTTCCATGGCTCAGGTCTGAAAGAAGAAGACGGAGGACGAGAGAGGCTTAGGCTTAGCTACTAGCTCTACGTCTGAGCCAAAGGGTTTAAGGGTGGGATTGTGAAGCTTTCCATTTGTTTTTTAGCTTTCAGTTTTTGGAAAGTAAATATAAAAGTTATTTTTGAAGAAAAAAAAATATTTAGCTATAAAATTTAAAAATATTTTTTACACATAAGTGATTTTTTAAAAGCCAAAATATAATTTTTTTAGAAACTTAAATTCAGAACTTTTCAAAACAATATTTTTTAGGTAGACTTTTCAGATCAATTAATGGTCCTATTTTTAGTCATTTTATCC
>JANIHY010000003.1:54142609-54156214 GCA_027479065.1 Erythroxylum brevipes
ACTTAGCCATATATATATATATACACATAGTCTCCCAAATCAGTCCCAATTTCAGTCTCTAAATTTCAATGGCTCAATATTTAAATTCATCTAACAGTATAACTCTAATTTTTCCCATCGCCATTGAACCCTCCTTTCAGTACTATACAGTCAATCGGTCTGTCACTTAAAATTTTCGGTCCGGGCATTTTCTCCCGAATTTCCCGAAAATTTCCTATAAACCACTATCTATTGCCAGACACTCTTACACTATTTTAAATCAGTCGTTCGAACCCAATTACTCTCAATTTCTCATTCAATCACATCCCAGTCAGTCCAGTCAGTTCAATCAGTATTCAGCTCACAATCCAGTCAATTCAGTCAGTTCCAATTCACAATTAAATACCGGAAAATCATGAATGCATGCACCTATGAATATATGCATATGCAGTAAACCAGTTCCTCTACAATTAGAGGCCAGAAGCGTACTCAGTCAGTAAATACAGTTCAGTAAATACAGCAAAGCCTATCAGTCAGTCCCAATATTACCATGATACCCTTGCTGACAGTAACGGGATGTTACACTAAATACACTCCCTCTAGAGTTTAGTAATCTGGTGATAACATATTACTCGCGAGATGAGGAATGAGACTTCAATGTTTTGATTGCCCATTACGTTATTAAGAAGGAGAAACTAAGTTTGCTACTACTACAATCATCGAAGCAATTAAAGGGAAGACGAAGATGAAGCCTGCTAAGTTCAAAGTTAGAAAGTTCAAATCTTCTCCATATGTTGACGCTAGTCAATCCAATGCTGGTAAAGGTCCTAGGGATATAAAGAAACCAGTAGTATGAGGTTTAAAATGAAAGATTGAGACCATCAGGTAACTCTTTGACTTATCAATTTATGAATCTAATTTGCGATAGTCACATTAAGTATTAGGTGGCTATATAATGGAACATCTGATCAAGGTGCTTCTACAATGTAATGGTTCATATCCAAGATAAAACCAAATAAAAGGAAAGAGAAAATGATGGTTCACAGTAATGAAGAAGTGAAAGTAATATCTACGGGGAATGTATGTACTAAAACTTGTAGTAAGGTTCGTTTAGGTTTTACACGACATTTTATACGTGATCTTTTGATCAATTTTGGATAACGAGAGTTAATGTTTTGTATTTAACGCTTCTATTGTACAGCTATTGTTTAATGCAAAACATATTTGTACTTTCTTATCATATCGTTTGTATAAAATGTGATTTACTCCAAATTAGATAAATACTTCTTCGTATTTTGCTAAACAATTTATGAAATAAAGGATCCAAATGAATGAGAAGTCATACATGATGTGGCATAAAAGTTTAAGCCATATTTCCAGAGCTAGGGTTGAGAGATTAATCAAGGAAAGCATTTCTCAATTCTAGATTATAATGATATGGGAAAATGTGTTGACTGTTGCAAGGGTAAGTTGACTAATAAGGAAGAAGGGCTAACTTATGTTTCTGATTTGTTGAGTCTGATACATAAAGACATCGGTAGACCTCATACAATTGCATTGTGCAATTCCAAATATATTATGACATTTGTTGATAATTATTCCCATTACAGTTATGTATTCTTGCTTAAAAACTGAAAGTTGAGATCCAATTAGGAAAATTCATCAAGATATTCACATTTGACCGAGGACGAGAATATCATGGCAAACATAGTGTTTCAGGATTTTAAAAGCTTTGTTTTTCAGATATTTGGAATTAGTTAGAATAGTGACTTAATTCACTATGTCGAGCAGTTCTGAACAAAATGGTGTGTTGCCGAAAGACATAAATGCACCCTAAAGTACTTGAAAAAGTCGATCCAGAATATGGTTATTCTACCTGATTATCTAGAAGTTTGGGAACTCAGCCTTGCACACATTCATATATAGAGCTGCCTTACTGAGGTAGTATAATTCGTATAAAGAAAGTTGTATACTTGTTGTACTCATTGCTATTTAGTAAGATATCTTGACCACTTTAAAGCTACAACTTTTCTTTTAGAGAGGAAGGACTGGAATAATGAAATCACAAATAACTAAGTTTCTGAAATACAATGTCTATGATGATAGTGGGCCCTTTGACTCTTCGAATGATAGCAGGGTGGATAGTACATTTATCATGTACTCGCTACTCATATAGTTAGATCTGGTAGATCTAGGTCTTTGTACTATGCCTGTATAGGAACAGAAACCTATACTTATACACCAGAGGTTTTTGGGGGTTACAAGATCTAATATAGTTAAGTAAATATACCAAAGTGAGGCGACCTGTTATCCCATCTGATTACATTGTTTATCAGGTGTACAAGACTATGCTATTAGATATGTTATAAATTCAGTTACTTTTACAGAATCTATTTTTGAACCCAATGCGGATGTGTGGTAGGATGCAATGAATGACAAGATATAATCCATAAAGTATAGTAAGGTTTGGGAGTTAGTTGATTTGCTTCGGAACTGCAAACCCGTCAATTGTAAATGAAGTTTTAAGACCTAAAGGATTTTAGGATAAAGTTTAGCAGTTTATAGGCTCGCTCAATTGCTTAATGGTTCACTCAGAGAGAAAGATTGACTTTATGTTACCTTTTCTTCCGTATTCTCGTAGGATAGATTTTGAGTGATTGAGACAATTGTAGCTCATGATGATATAGAATTACATCAGATGACCGTCAAAACTGTTTTCCTGAGTAAAGATCTTTATAAAGTAGTCTATATGGTACAACCTGAAAGATTTCAAGATCTAGATAGAACTGATATGGTTTTCACGTTAAGCAAAACAATATTTTTTTTGTCAAATCTCCTAAAAGTAATACCTTACATTTGATAAAGTTAGCCTCTTTTGGCTTTATGGAAAGTAAAATTAAAAAAGATGCTTGTACTATGAGGTCAGGGGGACCAAAGTTATCTTTCTATTACTGCATGTGGATGATATATTGCTCACGTCAAATTACTTGACCATGTTGTATAAGGTTAAACAACTTTTGGTCAAGAACTTTAACATGAACGACCTTGGTGCAGCATCTACTGTCCTAAGTATTTATATTCATTGGGACAAATCTCAATACTCATCAAAACTCTCATAAAATGCATATATTGAGTATGTATTACAAAGGTTTAATATGGTTAACGGTAAACCTGTCATAGCACCTATTTCTCAGTCATAACCTCTCTCTTTATTTTATTATTTGGATATTGTGACATCAGGCTATCAACCGTACTAGAATACAGAACATTCGTCATAACCTCTCTCTTTATTTTATTCCTTGGATATTGTGCTATGAGAGATAATCTTTAGCACAATATCCAAGAAATAAAATAAAGAGAGAGGTTATGATGAATGTTCTGTATTCTAGTACGGTTGATAGCCTGATGTAAGCTCGGCTATGTACTAGGCAGAACATTGCATTCACCATTTGACTGTTTGGTCAATATCTGGTTAACCCAGGTGTAGACCATTAAAATGCAATCAAGCCAGTGTTGAGATACTAAAGGGAATTAAGGATCATATGTTGACATATAAAAAAGTCAACGGACTAAACCTCGTGGAGAATTCAGATTCAAATTTTAGTCATATGTCTGGATGATCGAAAGTCTACTTAAGGTTACAGTTTTAAGTCTGCAGATGGTACAATATCGTGGAAGTGTGTCACGGGTAACTTCCTTGACTATGCATGCAGAGTGCATGCTATGTGGCTGCTTCATAGACAATTTAGCTCAGAAAATTAATTTCTGAGTTGTCTGTGGTTGATTCAGTGGCTAGACTCATTTGGTTGTACTGTGGTAATCTTCTTGCTTTGCTGTTTAATAAAAACAAAGAATATTACAGGGTCTTAGTATTTATAGGTCAATTATTTGATCATAAAGGTGCTGATACAAAAGGTGACATTAAGGTCTGAAGCATTTAAAGATTGAGGAAAAGTTACTTGATTCTTTAACTAAAGGACTTTGCCCACTTGTGTTTGTGACACAAGTATACAGTATGGGTGTTTTGACATCCTTAAACACTGTTAATTAGTGGATCGTTATGTTTACTCCCATGTACATTAGTATTTTGATATATTATAATAGTATGATGGTTCATCAATATAAATGATCATCATTTATCCTCAATAATACATATTATCATACATTGTCATAATATGTATAATATTCTTAAGATTTGTGTCGATCTTAAACATTGAAAGGTCATTGGACATATATACAGATTGACCATGTACCTATCTCATTTAGACGCATACAGTTTTCAACGAATATCTATAAAGTTTGATATGACATAAGGGGATATAAGTTTTAATCTCATAAAGGTTCTCTAATGTAGTTTAGCATTCAGTTGGAAAACATAGAGGTTCTCTAATGTCGTTTAGCATTCAATTGGAGAACATAAAAATTCTCTAATACAGTTTAACATTCAGTTGGAGAACATAAAAGTTTTCTATAATACTATTTATGTAGTGAGAGAAAACAAGTTTTCTCTAATGTTGTTTAGCATTCGGTAAGAGAAAGCATGAATTCGTTAATGTAGTTTAATATATGCAGTTTAGTATAAAGTTGAAGAAATCGAGACCTACAAACTAAGATGATATAATTAGATCATAAAGATATCATCTTAGTTTGCGACACTCCATATTCTCATTCATGTTAGTGAGGTATTAAGTATACGTAATTGTATTAGATCTGTGTCGCATATGACACATGCATTTGATACTTTTCGATATTGAAAGCCTTGCAGGACAAAATGATAAACTTTCGTTATCTTTGGATCAAATGTTTTGTTTTTTAAATTTAGTCGACCAATTCAATAGCATGACTTAATCGAGTTTTTAAAGTATTTTTAAACTAGAGTCAAAACTGCAATTAATACTTTTCCAGGGGAGAATGTTACACAATTTTGCCCTTTCTCATAAAGTTGAATAATTATTAATTGCATTTTCAGTTTTTTAATAACATATCGGTTAAGTTATGTAATTTGATTCAGATAAAGATAATAAAGTGACCTAATAAATGCTCTAAATCAATGGGTCGAAATCCGGGTTAAAATGGATCCAAATTGGTGTGAACCGGACCCATATCGGTCTTGTGCTGAAAAAGTCCAATATGAATATTATATATAAAGGTTAAAGTTTCCTGCAGTTGCTCATATAAATAATCGTAAGCATAATGATTCTTTGACCTGTTAAGAGAGCTTACGTTTTGAAAAAACTGTAGAAAGACCTTACCCGCACCTCGGAGATGAGTTTCCGTAAAGACGGTAGTGGATTCATGCTCATTTTAGCTTCGAAAAACTCGTTTGAAGTTACAGAGACCGAAAGTAGATATTGCTACATTTCTTCATTTCTTGCCCTTTGACATTCGATCCAGAATACGTAACTATGCTCTAACAAATTAATTATATATTGATTGCTAGAGAAACTGCTAACAAGTACGTCCTTGAACATCAAACGTCCAACTTAAGTTTGATTTAGTTTCATATATGGACGAGTTCCTCGTGGTTTGTGGGGTTGATCCGAATTGCTCATGTGTGACTGCATTCTGTGTGTTATTGATAGTGTTTGGTCCTAACTATTTATGTGGTCGGAGTAAATTTAGAGGAAAAGTAAGAAAAACTTGAATAATTGTTTGGCATAGAGACGTCCAAGAAGATTGGAATCTCTGTCACCGCTCGTCTGCCCCAAAAGTTGGTTCTGAGAAACCAAGACAAGAGGGCTTTTAATTTCCGTCCTGTTACCTGTTCTTCTGTGTTAAGGCAATAATTCATTACAGGACAATGTGTTCACGGACATACCTTAACATCAGGACCACATATACAAACACCATAATGCAACAATATGTATTGACCTTGTTATATACATACGGGCCGCTAGCAATTAAACAACAACAATCAGTAAAATTTTGCTAGACGTAAGATTTAAGAAGGTCATTTATTTACAGTTTTACTCCTAACTGGTAGAAAGATTATTTCTGAAATATCAATTGAAGGATTCTTTTTAGAGGCAAATCATTACTGGATTTTATGAAATTCCAAAGAATTTTATACGTCCAATACAATTTTGTTTATAGCTCAAATACTACACTGGTTGTATTCGGGAGTGTTACGGACAAACACGGTTTAGCATACGAGTATTGCGATAAAAGTGTATTTTTCTCCAAAATTATAAAACGAAACATGAAAAAGTACATGTTTGAATGGTGAAGAAGTTAAAGAAACGTACACAACGTACAATGTGATAAACGTGTCTGTTTTGATGGAATCCTTTTAAATGTAAGTGAAATTATATCATACTGTCTATTTTTTACTGAATATGGAGCTTAAAAACATTATGCATATGTTGAATTTGATCATGTAAAACTGTAACACGCTATCTTCTCAAACATAAGTGTTGTTTACTGCTTCCCTCACTCCAAAATAAAAGTCATTTTAGAAGGATGTACATTTATTTAAAATGTTTGATATATCCTTATTAATGATACTATTTATGTGAGAAAAATTACATGTTGAACTGTCTTAAAAATGTAATATGTGTAACTAAGATGTGAGAGAAATTAGAGGATAATTTTGAAAGTAAAATTATAAACATACATGAAAAGTTACGAACAACTCTTGTTTTAAATAATTAAAATCTTTCTAAAACGATATTTATTTCGGATAAGAAAGAGTACTAAAATTCCGACATGTTATAGTGTTAGTCATCCTAATCCCAGCAGAAGAAAAGGTTTTCTACAGATAGCATTAAGAGCTCGAATGTATATGGTCTGTTCCCAGAATTCAAGACCAGGAAGTTTCACATTCCTAGACAGATAGCCACTCCGTAACTCAATCCCGATCAACTTCCGAATACATAGTGTGTACACAAATGTCATCTCGGACATTGGGATCTTGGAATGTATAACCCAAGATAAAGCTAGGACGAAGCCATAAAAGACAAAACCATAAATATGTAAGCGAGCCCAGCCCACCATCTCTAATCAACCGTTCGTCAGCTCTAGTCCATAGCACGGTTCACCAATAACCTACAAATTAAAAAGAAAGCCCCCGCCAAAACCACGAAGGGGCTCTGCTTAGCCAACATTGGCCAGACGGCAGTTCCATGATGCACGGTGTACTCCAAGGCAGCGGCTTGTTTGATGTTTGCCACCAGCAAAGCTCCAAAACCCGCTCCTGAACTGTGAAAACACTGGCGGTAAGAAGGGCATTTGCAGGTGCCAAGGCCTTGGGTGTTAAAGACAAGTTGTTGAGCATAATTCCATGTTGGCTTCCCTTTCTCTGTTAGTACCAACTATGAATTGCAATTATGACGTTACATATGCTCTACAACCACGATGATCACTTGTGCTCCATTTCTGCTCTGGACATAAGCACGTTTAAGAATTGTTCGATTGAATCAGTCCAATCCACTTGTGTTGCATTCTGCAGATCCATTGAAACAGAGGAGGGGTCGACAAACACTGACCGGAGAGATTGAAGACTGTCAATTGCACATTATAGCTTATGCCAGTTTCTGAGTAGAACAGTTGACAACAAAGGAGATCTTTGTTGGACTTATTTTTTTAAACATCTCATTATCAAAATTAGTGTATAGTAACCATAAAAGGGTTCAAGTTAATGAAACTAGTTCAATCCAGCAACTCTGGAGTTCTCTTTAAAGTGCATCATTCAACAAGTTCTGCTGGTAGAAGCTCGATACAAGATAGATAAGTGAGAGCGTGTAATGCTAAACTACAATGTTACAAAGAAGAAACTATGATCGGTCTAAATTACAGGGGCCTTTAATGATGAGCTAATTGATTCGAGTTTTCTTTCCCTCCTAAAACATATAAAGAGGAAAACCTAACTTCTTTGAAATGCAAGCTTAACATTCAAACTTTCGCTTGCGCAAAAACAAGTGTCAGAAACAGTTCTACCACATAATATCCTCGAAGATAATGGCTGATTATTGCAGTCACACCAGCATTGTTGTTTAATGCAAACCAGTGAACATCTGGGATATGCCAGAAAGTCTAAGAAAACTAGAGCTTCTTCTCACTTAAACAAACAACTTTACACAAATTTTCACAGTAATACAGTGACCACCAATTAAGACTGGTACTGAGAATGATCTATAAAATGTAAATAGAGTAGCACAGGTAAGGCAATTACCAACGTGAATCTAATGTTGTTGCCTCCATACTCCATTTAGCCAAGTATTTTTGCCAGGTTTTGGCAATTAGAAGTTACTCTTTTAAGATATAAAAATAAATAAATAAGCAGGGGTGGATTAAAGAGGAAAGGGTTAGAAGGATGGTACAAAGCTAAAAAGTTCTCTTGGATAAGTGTTGGGAAGTGAACGAAAAAATAAAACCTAAGGCTTCCATAATTTCATCGTGCAGTCTTCAGAATATGTGGCCACAAGATTCCTGTGGGGATGATGAGTCACGCCAATTACATCCTTCTCATGAATCTGCCAGTCATAGAAATCGGAACATTTATATTCGCTTCATATGTCATTGCTATCCCAGATTAAATTTCCTATATCTTTGTTTCTTTTCACAAAATTTTCATGATTCTCTTTTATCTAACTCTACCAATACAGTTCCAACAGATACTAACCTTCATTAGGTGCTCTAGTTTACCAGATTGATGGCTAAAGCAGTATATATTCCTGCATATAAGTTTCAGACAAGGGTTAGAAAAGCTTTATTTTCCACCATTAAGGCGAAGTGTCATAGTTTCAACAGTAATGCAAAACAAGGAAGATTTTAATCGATTACAAGCATAATAAGCTTAATATGCCTCACTATCTGATAATCACTTTCTTGTGATCTTGACCGGAGTGTGGATTATAAATTTCTAAATTACTCTTGGTCGACATTTCAAAATATGCAATGCAACCATATAAGGATAAACACCATTCAAGAAGGAACTGAACTTCAGTTTCATCATAGTTATCCATGATGGCAACTCCAGCAAGGGAATGTAACTAATCACTTCTATTCAGCAAGATGTTTTTCAGGTGAAGTTGAAGTACAGCAAGAAACTAGCTATCTAGAATAGTTTACAGAAATTATATCACAATTAATTTTTCAGAAAGTCTTATAGGATACCTGTCTTCACCAACACAATAAATCCACTCTCCTTTAGGTGACACACAAGCAGCAACAAAGTCTCCACCTTCTCTTTTACCAGAAGAAAAGCTCTTCACCACCTGCATAATAATGAGTCAAAAGCAAAATGTAATAATCTATCAATCCAAAGTTCCAACATAAAGCTGAGTCAAACACGTACGTGGTGCATGACGTATACAGAAACATTCTTAAAACCAGTAGACATATAAACACCAACCACCAAAATAATAGGAAAACAAAAAATTGAATTACAGAAAGCAACCTGTCCTTGAAGTGTCATAATACATATGGCCGATGTCTTGTTGCATACAACAATGTGGTCAGTGTTTTTTGGGAAAAGATGGACAGAGTTGACAGAAGCATCACCGCCCTACACAAACCAAAGATACAGGGAATACACAGAAGGAAGACATAAGTCAAGGCTATATGCTCACTGCACCATACCAAATATTGCAATATGAAAGTAATTAGCACCAGAAAAATACATAAGAGCAGGTAAAATACCCTCAATGGAGGTGGTGGCCTAAATGTATGTATACAGTCGGTGGTCTTTGCATCCCAAACCTATACAATAAAGGGCAAACATTATGCAGGTATGATAGACTAAATGTCACCAAAACATTTCATTATTGGTTTTTTATCCTAAATAACACTGCCGTATGCACACTGATATCATACTATAGAAGAATGATAAAAAGAGAAGACAAATGTCACATGCCTTGACTGTGCCATCACTTGAGGCAGTAATAACACGGATCCCATCACTAGTAAAGATGGCATTATTAACATAAGAAGTATGGCCACGGAATTCTTTTAACTGCTTCCCAGATTTTAGACCATGAATTCTGCAGAAATAGTGACAAAAGTTATCTAGAACTGGCACTCAAAAAGAAGATCATTATGATTCGTGAAATAAAGAAAATACGAATCTTGGAACTTGACATCAATCATTGATTGAATCAATAATTCCAAAACAGTTTCTGATCTGTAATCAAAATTCTAGCAATAACTATTGTCAAATAGAATGACAAGCTCACTGGCTATTGTTAATATATGCAACAAAAAATTGCTTCTTGATTTTGTTTAACCTTGCAGTGCTATCAAAAGATGTACTCAGTAGCTGACTTCCATCACGTGAAAAGGCAACACTTGTGACTCCCTGAGAATGTGCACGGTCAAGACGACGCAAGCATTGACCAGTCCTTATACGCCAAACCTGAAGGAGGTAGTAAATATATAAAGGTTCTCATGGATATCAAAACCAAACTTTAAGGACATGCTGAAAGTTTTGAATCATCACGTTTGTGGTCTGCTGAATTGTTAATAGTTGACAATGACATACCAAAATCTATTTTCTAATAAACAGAAAACCTTTGGAAGTTAACATGCCCATTTGCCTTTAAGAAAACAACGGTTATACAAGTATCACCAGAAGCTAACAAAGTTTAGACACAATACTAAAGGAGACGAGAAACCCCAGGCACAGCATACCATACCTTGATCTTCCCATCTTGAGACCCAGAAGCAAGCATTTCAGAGTCTCGACTAAAGTCAAGACACAGTACAGGCTCATCATGCATCATAAAAGTTTCCTGCAGAAGTACACAGATAACAAGTGCATGAATGATGCCTGCTTCACTGCAAAATACAAAAAAAAAAAACAATTCTTTCCATGATAAAGAAGATTCCATCTCATAATCTTTCATCTGCTATCTGTCTTGTGTTTTGGCTCAATATATTTATCTGCTAACATTTTTGACATCACACAGTAACTTCACCAAGACTACAGTAAGAATTATTTTCATGCTTTGAAATGTCCACCTCAACATCTCTCCTCGTACATTAATATGACAAGGATTTTTCCCAGATATTTACGTGGTATTATGTTTTAAAAACTAAACCAAAGCTGCCAAGTCAGTGGTATGTTCAATGGCTATAATTTACCATCTGAGCAGGTTACATTACCAACTCATCCAAGAAGTGCATTCCATTCCCCAATTTCCAACAGGGGTCAAATTTTAAAAAATAAGGAAATAAAAACATACCAAAAACGTTCATGTTATACAAAAAAGGGACTCACATCAGCCTGGTATTGTAGATCCTTCTTGAGCTTTCCACTTATGTAATCCCATACCTAGCAGTAATCAAGAAATCAAGCTCTGAAATCATACCCACTGACATTCAAAAATGAAAAGAAGATCGTCCTTCAGTCTCACACAATCTAGAGAAACCTTCTGGATAGGATACCTCAATAAATCCGTCAACAGAACAAGAAACAAGAAACTGCCCATCCGGTGAAAATCGAGCACACTCTGCGTGACTCTTGGTGCCAAACTGCAGTGTTTAACATCAAAATAATTTATGAGAAGCCTTTGAATTGATGTCATAACAGAAGAATTTACGGCATTGATTAACATCTTGAATTATAGTCCAAGTCAATGTTATTAACAGCAGAGTATTGTATTGATACAAAAGGAAGTGGGTTCAAGGGAAAAACAATCAAAATAAGCCAAAAGATGATTTAAGAGATATCTAACAAATTTAAATACAATTAGGAATGAAAATTACAACATTACTAAAAAATTACAATGTTACTTGGGAGTTAAAAAAACACCTATGTGTACCTTAATGGTGTGTGCAAGAGTAGTTGGAGACATGTCTTCCACATCTTGTTTCATTGCAGCTGTTCCTCTAAATAAATCAAACTGTGTACCGGGAGGAAGCATCCCTGAAAAAGCCAACATTGGGTATGAAGAGAGAAAAAATGTTCTATTATTTTTAGACAAAATGAGGAAGTTTGGTTTGTTGTACAAGTGTATGAATTCACATACATATATATGATGTGGTGATGCACATAAACTTACCTTGGTGTTGCTGCCATTTCAGAGCCTGACCTATTAGAGCCATTAATCGCGAAGGTGGAACAACACTGACCTCTGCAGCAAGAGCTGAACGCAAGACAAGAACTTCATTGATACAGGGGGGGAAAAGGAAAAAATAAATTTAAAAAACACAAGGAATGGTAAAGAAACCAACATCCGGCTATTAAAATCAATCAGTTTTAGACTTTTACATTGTACTAATCAACCCCTTATCAATTAACAACTAAGAAGAAATAATTAAATGAACTAACCATGTACCTACTTTGTTGGCACAAAAAGGTTTATAATATTGCAGGTGCTTGATTATAGCATTCCGAACATAGGAGCAACAGTAGAGGAACAATCAGTTGAGCAAAATAGAATAAAATGGACCCTTAACACGTAACACTTTTTTCCTGTTCCTAGATTTATATACTTGCGTAAATATGAAAAAATGAAAATGCATCAATCCAGCATATTCAGTTCAGCCATGATGACAAATAAAAAAAAAATGAAGCATCCCAAGAGGACATGAAATGAACCTTGGGCAATCTGCGCACGGCGCTTCTCCTTGGTTGATTCGCGGTAAGCCTGTCACAAAACACTATGCAGAGTTAATATAAACCAGAGGAGAACCACATATGAAAAAATCAGGAAAAAAATTTATTAATTGTTGGGTAAGGAAAGATGTTATCTAACAAACAAATAATCAAACCTCATTAGGATCAAAATAAGTCCGAACTAAAAGATGCTCAAGGCGCAAATATCTCTCAGGTTGCTCCTGTTTCATAACACCCATTACTTGGGTTTGTCTCAAAATAGCCCTAGCAGTGTCCAGCTCACGAAGCTCTATCATCTCCAATACAATCTTTTAAAAAAAGCAAATCAAACCCATTACAAGAAGTTAAAAATTAATAATTTCTAAAAGGGAATTGGGATTGAACAAGAACCTGCTCATACAAGTCCTCCAATTTGTTCCTGGGAAGCTTGAGCTGTGCAACCTGAGGAAGAATTGCATCCCACCTTCCACCATTGATATCAGCGACAAATGTCTCGATGCTGTCGACGGTGTTGAGCGAAACCTGGCACTCATTCTGCAATGTTTGAAAGGTTTGGTGCAGAGAATGCTCCTTGCAGAATTGGAGCACGATCTTTATTACACTGCAACCAAAATAACGATAAGAAGGCAGTCGACATTAAAGAAAAAGAAAGAAACAAGGTTTGATAATTAGCTTGGTTGCTTTAATTAAGGGAAAACTAACTCTCGAGCTTCGATTTCTAAAGTCATACTCTCTACTGATTTTGCTGCGAATGAGCTGAAATGCGTATTTAGGGTTTTTAGTTAGGGGTTTCAACTTTCAACATCTATAGGCTAAGAAGAGCATGGATACGTCAGATAATCTGAAGTCCGCTCTCCCTCGCCGCAAGATGTAGGAAATTAAATAATAATAAATATTTATTACGTAATATATGTATAATTATTAAATATTTTCAATCCAACTTTCTATTTTTTCTACTTAAATATTTTTAAATAATTTAAGTATTTCTATTTTGCATGTGTTATCTTATTTAATTAATTTTCATAAATAGACCATGTTTTATTAAACCTTTATTAATTATCTTTAAAATA
>JANIHY010000003.1:54332351-54342978 GCA_027479065.1 Erythroxylum brevipes
TTTCCACTGATTTTGCAATTTTTCAATATGTATATTGTGAATTATGACCTGTGAATGTTGGCTGTTTATGTGTATTATGTTGGAACCTAGCCATAATTGTAGGTTTTGTGAGTATTGTGATTGGAAGCAAATTTAGGGATTTCTTCCTTTTGAATTGGCTTAATTGATCTTCTGGAGAGTTGTAGAGGAAGCAATTATCTTGAAAATGAGATATATTATACTATTTTTGGATATCAGAACTGGGAGTTATGAAATTTTAAAGATTGGACTTAAGTTAGGTCATTGACTAATGATCAGGGCAGCCACTTGCATGACAGTTTTGAGTTTGTTAGAAATGAAATTGGTTGTTAAGCCCTTCATGAGAAGTGTGTTATTCTGTTTGATCTTTTCATGGGTATAAATTATGCAATTTGTTGACATTTGTTCAAGGAGTTGTGCTTTTAGAAAATTGCTGTTCAGTTCAGGTGGTTTCAGTGGGCAGAATCATTCATTAAATTGTTTGACCTACTTAGAATTTGAATTTGATTTCATGTTGTTCAGGACATTTGTAGGTAACATTCTGATATTTCATTTGGCATAAAGCTTGTAATTTTTATCAAAGGGAATGAGAAGTTATGGATTTTACAAAATGTTGCACTGTTTTGAGAGGCATTGTGAAGGCAATAACTTTGAGTGTATTTTTGAAACCCTTAGGGGTGAAATTAATTTTTGTGGCCGTCATAAAACTTGTAGATCACTCTTTTTTCTATGAAATAGACACCAATTTTGTCCAATTTGGAGTTGGGAGTAAAGAGTTATGCATGTTTGAAATTTGGACAGAAAAAGAGAAAAAAAGGGAAAGCACTTGGTTTTTTGTTGTATCTTTGCATATATATATATATGTTTAGGCCTTCTTTTGCTTATATCTGTTCCATCCGACATCCGATTGACCTGATTCTCGAGGCATCAAATTTTTGAAATATTTAATTTCATTTTATGAGAAATTGAGAATTTTTAGAGGTTAAATTGACGTGGGTCCGGTTAATTGGTTTCTGGTCACTGTTTTAGTAATTTTTGGACCTACCGAGGCCCGAATCGAGTAATTTCGGTGCCGTTGGATTTCTAATTTTAAGACGGAATTTTGTGATGGAAAATTTTGGATTAAGGCCGGGAATATCATGAACATGCATTGTACTCCTTTTAATAGTTACATGTGCATCATTAACTAGTTCTGATTGGACAATTAGTAATGGTTATATTCTCTGATTATTATAGAGGCACATTTGGAACGTCGACCGACTGACGGTGCTGTGACTTCCAAGTATTAGTTCAGAAGTAATAGGTGAGTAACCTAGTTGGTTCCTCAATCTTTGATTGTTTAAAAATTTTGTACTGATAGTTCTGTAGAGAAAAATGATGGATATGTGAGAACTGTTATGACTGAAATACCAGAACGAAGGTCCGAGGGAACAGGAATTTGACATTGAAGTGTTAATTGCCTGTGATTGAGAAACTTATATGCTTCCAATGTGATAGACTGTGACTGTGAATTATTGTGAATAATTGAGAATGAATTGTCTGTTTGGATAAATTGATTTTGATTTCAATGTGATATCATAAGATTGTGATAAACGAATTCTGTGCTATATGCTCAACATTTAATGTGCCCGAAAAGGGATAGTTTAGAGCCACAGGCTCACTGATTAATGCACCTGGATTGGGACAGTGCAGGCACTCAGTCACAATACAGAATTTAAAATGGAAAATAATGGAAAAATGTTATGTATGCATCTGATTGTACAGTGAATTGGGAAAAGGGTTGAATGCTTATATTTCTGTGAAAACTGTTTTGTGAAATCCTGATTTCTGCTATTGTATGAGAATCTATGACCACTGAAATAAAATGGAAAATGTCATGTATAGTGTAAGTATGCATTGAATTGACTTTTGGATAGGGAAAGAGGCAACATGCCTTGCGTCTATGTGATACTGCTTTGAAATCTTTCTGATTATGCTTTGTGAAAATCTGTAAATTGCTATATGATATTCTGAATGTACAATTGTGATAATCTGTACGCTATTTGCGTAATGCATGAATTGGGTGAACCATCGATGATGGTTCCTCACTGAGTTCGCAAAACTCACCTAAAATTTGCAAATATTTTTTAGGACTCAGAAGAATACCCCGTTAGGTTCACGGGAGTATTTCTACAGCATTCAAATGAAGAATAGAGGTCGGGATCAGTTCACGTCTGCATTAGTGTCATCCTTCTGTTATTCATAAAATTGTATTCCGCAAGCTCTGTAAATTTGGTTATGGATTGGTACACATTAAATGGCTATTTTAAATTATTGTTGAATGTTTGTAATGATTGGGAATGACTGGAATGGTATACAAACTAACGTGGGCTCGATTATCTACTGTTTTTCGCGCTTATGAATGTTTAAACAAAATTTTGATATTGAGTTTACTGAGTGATGTAGCACGCTACTCTCACGGGGCACGGATTCGGATATCACCATCGATGTCGGGTTCGGGTCACGCGGGAGTGGGGTGTTACACGCATGGTAATGAAGAAGGTTTAGATGACATTGAAGAGTCTAATAAAGTTCCAGTCGAAGTCGAGGAATGTTCCTTAGAGTTTTTAGATAGAACTGATATTGCATTTGATGTAATAAATAACGTTGTATTTAATTCCGAGCAACATTTAGATGACGATTTGGATGACTTAGAGATAAGTAGTAGTGACAATGAATGTGATATTGTATTCCAAGATTCGACCGACGACGATGATGAATAAATTCTTATAATTCAATTTAGGCTTTTTGGTTTGCGAAAGAAGTTGGATTGTTTATCTCGGTCCTTTGAAAAGATGATACTAATGCTTAGGATTAATATTGTTTCCTCACATTTATCATTTCTATACCAATGCAGGTAAACATTTCCAGCTTGGTGTTTGAGATATTGCATACTCATCAATAGCATCAACCATGTAGAGCACTTCATAACCCTTATATTAATATAGCTGTACTTCTTGATGTAAATGTCTAAAAGTAGCTGCACTTGTTGATGTAAATGTTACTGTTACATTTCAGGTATTTTTGACTGAGTGTTCAACAAATCCGGCAGTTGTGCATTTATTTCCAATGGTGCAATATATAGAGGTAATTATGTTGCTTTATCATATGTTTAGGTACATGCCTTTTTACTTGCCAGAAGCTTGAGTTTTTCAAAAAATATTCATTGGTAAATTTGGTCCAGAGATCCTTTTTATCAGTAATCAATCTCTATATTCTTTTTACATCTAGGATTAATTGAGTCACCTATAAGGAAATCACCTTAGTCCACCATTTCTTTATATGCAGCATCCATGTTTCTCTTTGAATCCTTATGAATAGGGCTGCAATGCCAATACTTTGAAGTTGCAATGACTGTAAAAAGGTTTATTTCGTAAAGAGTACACTGTCACTTTATGTTTAGCTCTACCCTATAATGAATGACTTCTTGCTATCATAGTGTCAATGACCTGTTTCAGATAAGTACTATGGTATAGGTGTCAATCATTTGTGGTTGTTGTTATAACTTGTTCTACAAATGTAAGGCTTGTAACTTTAAAAAAAAACTAAAGTTAGTAAAGGAGAAGCTAAAGCAGATTCATAAGGAGGTTTTGATGAAAATATAGGAAGAGTGTTATTAGGACCATTCTTATCTAATATTGAAACCCTTGGAAGCCAACAAGCTAGAGGAAATGCAAATTACAAGTTTTGTAATTTGCTCAGACTTAATCCTATCAAGTCTTTAAGGCTTGATGGTTTCAGTGCCTATTTTTGTGAAAACACATAGGCCATTAGAAAGAAGCTAGTAGTTAAATTTGCTCATCCAAACCTTAATGGATGATGTTAAATGCACTATGATAGTCTTTTTTTTTCTTCTTACAGGCTTCTTTTTTGGCTTAAGTCAAACGTGTCTCATCTTAAGGCTCCACATATCCCTTGTTGACTACATATCATACAACTTGTGAATCGAAAATGATCTTCATTCAAAGTGCCCAATTCGCATAGTTGATTTTGGTGAATTGTGAATTGTGAAACATTTCATGGTTATTTATAAAGACAGTGAAGAATTCTAGACTAACTTAAAGCCATTTAATGTTATAATATAAAGAACAAAACATTTTCAATGACATAATAAAATTCATATTAAAAAAAAAAAGGCAACTTATATGTCTTAATTTTAGTGTAACTTTCTCTTGGTAATTCCAGATAAATCAAGGTTAGATTAATTTGAGTCAACATATATACAAGTTTAAAAAGTCCCTTCAGTTACAACAAATAAATTTGTTTAAAAAGTCTCTTAAATTACAAAAATTAATTTGCTTAAAACTGATAAGCAAAACTCTTTAGTGAACTTGCACTTAAAATATAAGTTCTCAACTGACTCTAGTTGTTCTTCACATAAATTGCATTTATTGATTAAATTTAGGAAAGGTAACCTATCCAAGGTTGAAGTTAATCCATGAACATCGACCTCTAGAGGAATGAGATTTTAGGAGGTAGATTGCTATCCCAAGCAAACCTGTTCTAGTTGACTTCTTCCTAAAGAAACCGGAGAAGTTCTTCCCCCTACCTAGTTATCTTTCAACTTATAATCTGTGCACCCCTATGATCCACACACTGACCATACATCTTTATGAAAGTTACAAATGACTTATTGAGGGAGCTGGATTTCAATCAGAATTAGCACCTACTCTAGTTATCATAAAACAATGATGCACTGTCATCATTTCCCACTTCACAGCTAATAAAGTTTGACATTTATTTTCTTAAAATCAGCAGCTGTGAGAATTAAAATGGTTTATTTCTGCTTCAATGTTGTATGCTTATGGATTATTTACATGTTTTCCAAGATGTCATTGCTTAATACGATTTTCATTAGGATAGTTATTTACATTCTATTAAAGATGTCATTGCTTAATAGGTAAAGAACAAGGCTTGGAAAAAATTACAGAATGAGGAAACATAATGTAGGCAACATCAGTATCTTTTTTCTGTTTAGATAAGGATTAATATGCTATCGCCATAATGAACAAGAGAATATGGCTTGCTCATATTATCAGTTCTATAACAAAGCTTGAAATTATGTTGCTTGTTATTTGAGCTATATAAGAGACACAACCTGAATTGCTTTTATTAAGACAAGTACAACAAGCTTGTTCTCCTGTCCCTCCAAATCTCCATCTCTAAAATTGTTTTAATCGCATCCAAGTCCATCATCTCAAATTCACTATCATCTCTTTAGGCTGTTAATTTCAACCTTATTCTTTTTTTTTTATAAATGACTTCAACCTTATTCTTAGGTACAATTAAAATGTAATCATATATAACAACACATAGATCCATAAACCACCTATCAACTTTCTAGAGTAAAAATAATTGTCAAACTGATTAGAAAAGAGATCTTGAGACAATATGAATGCATTAAATCTTTTGTACCATTCCCTTAATGACTATTTAAACTCATATAGAAATTTTGTTTAGTAAACACACGTAGTCCTTCTTGAAATGTAGAAAACCCTCTGATTGTGACATAAAGATATGTTCTTCTAAATTCCCATGTAAACGCATAATTTTTATATCAAGTTGCTTTAATTCCAAATTAATTGTGTTTATCATAGCTAAAAGAAATTTTATGGTCATATGCTTCACAATTAGTGAGAACACCTTATGGTAGTCCATTTCCTGCCTTTTTTAGAAGTCCCATGCCACTAGCTACGCCTTGAACCTAGATGGATCAACTCTAGGAATACCTTCTTTCTTCTTACATTACCACTTGTATCCCACTAGCTTCACACCTTTTAGTAAACGTACAAATTCCTATGTCTTATTTATAATTAGAGACAAACCTTTACCTTATTTTTAATTAGGGGTTGTTTGTCTTTATCATGGAAACCGATTATTTTGATGCGTCTTTACTATATATTGCGTCTCTATAAGTCCTTCATCATTATTTACGCTCATATCAGCTACTGATGCATAAGCTACATAATTAGTTTCTCAAGTATCAATATAAGCTAAATACTAGATAGATTTCTTGATTTATCCCATTGACCTCCTTTCTACAATACTTAATGTTATACCTACTACACATCATAGTCTTATTATGCATTGTCTTACTTGAGTTTTAATTTCAAAGTCCACTTTCTAGTCAATAACCAAATCCTTTTTATGTGCAAGATTACAAAGCTCCTCTCTCTGGTCTAACATAGTAGATTCATCAAAGGTAATGTATCTGCTAATCACAAATCTTGGAGTTATATCTTCATTAATATAACATAGTCTATAAGTCTTCTAACATACCCTAAAAATATGTACTTTATTACCGTAGGCTCCACTTTCCACATATAGGGAAACCAATTATTCTTATGCTAGAATAATCAAAGTGCATATCGTATCATACCTCTTAAGAAGACTTAAAATCTATTACACTTGATAGAGATCTATTCACCAAATAAGCAAGTGTTAACTAATTTAATACAAAACTACCTTGGAAGTTCAACATTTGACTGCATTCACCAATTAAATTGTGTGAGTGCTTAATTCATCCATTCTACAACTCCATTTTGCTACAGTGTATAACGCACAATGTGATGCCTCATTATACCTTGCTTTTTGGAAACTTATCAAATGGCTTATTATATAATTATAGTCCATTATATGTCATTACTTTCTCGATCTATTTTCTAATACGTTTTTCAATCATTTTCTACCACTCCTTCAACTTTACAAATACTTAATCTTTATTTTCAGAAAATACACCTATACTTAATGAATGAGTGTTACAAAGTAACTGCATCCTTTATGGGACTTAACTAGAGTAAGTCCCTATAAAATTGAAGAATATAATAAAAGATTCTAGTGAAAGTATGCTTAACAAAATTGAATTTCACTTTGAGCTACTTGCCAAGAATGCAAGACTTATAAAACTTCATATTCCTAGTAGCAAATGCGACTGACAATTGGCTATAGTTTGATAATTGGCTAGAAGCAAGCCCTCTAATAAATAGACCATAGTTTTTATAACTGAGAAGTAGATTTCTAATATAAGATGGAGAATGGAATGGAAACTATAGAGGATTCTCTACTTTGGTTGAACAACTTCATTAACTAAATGATAGAAGTAAAAAAGATGTCATTTGCTAGACTCCTAACCCACAAGGAAGATTCATAAATGAATCACGCCACAAAATTATCATAAATGGATCCATAGAAGTGCCTTGGCATAACCTTCTATGGAAGAACTCTTTAAACCCAAAAACTTTAATAATCACTTAGCTAGTGACTAGAGATAGGCTTAGGACAAAATGCAGATGGTTTAGACCTAGGGATACCACTTGTGTTCTATGTAAAATAGTAGATGAGGATAGAAACCACCTATTCTTCTCTTGTGGTTATTGCAAAGCTATTTGGAGGAGAATTTAGTTTATGTTGGAAGCAGTAAACCACACATACAAATGGGAGCACGCGTTTAATTGGTTCATAACCATACTATACTTGGAAAAGAGAATGAAATCCTACTCAAAGTTGCATTCACCACCACTATTTACGTGACTTGGAAAGAAAGAAATATAATTGCCAAAAAAGCTAACTATCTACTATCCCCTGGAATGAAGATCAAATGGAATATATGAGTTACTTGTTACACTAGATTACAAGCTAACCTATTCTATTTATGGTTTTTCAAAGTTTCATTTGTAATGGAAGTTCAATTCACGTTGTAAGATTCTAACTTGTTAAATTTTGGATATCATTGTAATGTTGTAATATTGTACTAGCTTTGCTAAAGTTAATCTATATTTATTCATTTGTAAAAAAAAAAATCATCCAACAATTCTTTCTTACTCAAAATGTCAAAACCTTGCTCACTTATAAATCCAATATGTAATAGAGTAACTTTATCCTATCATTATTCTCACTTGATGATTAAGATATAATCATGTATCCTATCAACTCTTGGTGGCTGTTTCCTTTTGAATATATGCTTACACAAACTTGAATTGACTCCTTATGTATAGATTGCAATGCCAATACTTGGAAGTTGCAGTTTCTGTAATGGTGTGAGTACCACTCATCAGCAGGGGCTTGTCAAACCTCAAACATTATTTGTGCATTTCTCAACCTCAAATCATGAATTGACCTCATATATCAAATCTTTTCATTCATTTGTGGCTGTTGTTTATGGATACACATTACTTCTGTCTTTCTCAACCTCAAATCATTAATCTACCTCATATATCATATGCACTCAATATTTTGAAAGCAAAGAGCTGTTTGTGTTCAATCATTTATGGCTGCTGTTGTAACTTGTTCTACAGATAAAAAAACTCCAGTTCACATCTTCAGCAATATTGACAGGTAATTCGATGATCTTCTAAACTTTAGATTTAGAGATTTGTAAGAATTGATAGATAGCAATAGTTAGGGACTGACTTAAATTGTGTTATACATAGCTATGAAGTTGAAGAAGTAAGGGTAAACCACATGAATTTGTTTACTAAGATCAACCAAGGAACCTCTCAACTAAGGGTACTAGATCTTTGTTATCTTAGGATGCATGTAACCTAGTCTAATAATCAGAATGAGATATTGTCCACATTACTTCAGTGCTGTTTTTAATGCTTCAACCACTGTTTCCATCTGTTGTTTCCAGTTCATAGCTTTCACCCTTTCTTTATATACAGCATCGATGCTTCTCTTTGACTCCAATGCATCTCTTTTTAGCATCAACAAGTAATCTGCTTCTGGGATGTGTTCTAGGATATGTTTTGTTCTGTTGTTCACATTATCAATTCTGTAACAAAGCTTGAAATTATGTTGCTTGTTCACATTATCTTGGTTAGGAATACTTTGCAATTTCTGTAATCTGAATTCCTATTCCTCTATATTCTTGCCAATATATCTAAAGATAGACTAATCAATGATTCAACATCAGAAAGTGAAGATGCAATATAGCATGTAGGAGGTTTAGAATTTACCTCTGTAACAACTTTCAACTAAGGAAACTTAACATATCCTTAAAGACAATTACCATACTATGTTCATAAGAAAGATTTTTAACATGTCAACATGATTAGGTTGAGGTTATAAGATTGTTCAATTATTGTAACAAGTGATATTAGAGTGTTAGAGTGTTGTAACAAGTGATATCAGGTTATATATGACACAAATGGCTTTCTGATGCATTTGGGCTGATGCATGTAAACATTGTACAATTTTCAATATGATGCACAAATCTCCATTTACATGTACAAATCTCCATTTGGGCTGATGCATGTAAACATTGTCAATATGATGCAAGCGTTTGTATATCATATTAACTTTTCATTGTACATTTGGTCGACAATTACAGCCCACTTTTCATTGTGCAAGCACTTACCTATGAGTACTATAAACTGATTTGGTGAACATAAAAAGTATAATGACACTAAATAATAGTGACATAGGAATTGAAACAAACACACAAATCAAACAAATAAGTTTTCTCAATAAACTTTATATTCAGCAACATTTTCTTGTTGTCTTTCATGTGAAAAGTGGAAATGCATGCTCTTTTGAATAACTTCTTGTCATTGTTGACTTCCTCATAATTGACTACAAACAATTCCATTATTGAGAGCACATGTCGGTCTTTCATGTTGTCTTTAAATATGATTGATGCATATGTAAATTGAAATCTAATCTCAATTTGGATGCAGGTAATTCACATGGGACCAGGTCAACCCAAGAAGAAGAATAAGGCTGCACCAAGTAGCTTAGTGTCGACAAAATTGCAGTCGCATTACCGTCAGCTTCTTGGGAACGCAGGTAATGAGTCATCTTCTTGTACACAACCACAAAATCAGACACCTGCACCTTGTCAGCCTACTTCAACACCAAGAGAAGTCACACCTGCACCTTATCAGCATACTCCAACACCAAGAGAAGTCAAACCTTCTCAGCCTATTACTCATCCTAGAGATAAATATGAACAAATTATGAATCTACGCTGCAACATTAGTTCTCCATCCACGTCTCAAGATATGCCTCCAACTTCTACTTATCAGACACCAGTAAATCAGACAATTACATCCACTGTGGGTTCTTCCTCTGCAAGCACAGCGGGTTTGATCTTTGTCATTACATTAGTGAAATTTATTAACTTTAGTCATTTTGCTTATCTAGCCAATTAATAGTATGTTATATGCTTTTTTCTTTGCTATTTTAGGATCCACGACTTATGCAAGAAAAATAAGGGGCCTTACAAAAGGACATAGATTGGCAAAGATTAACAAGGCCATAGGTAAGAGATTGGAGATAGAGATCTCCCTAACTGAAGGACGACCAACCAACTCCGTAAAATCTGCCAAATTCTCGAGTGAGATTGGTCTGGTATCCCGAACTTCCTTACCTGTAAAAACAAAATTTTCAAAAATTACAACTGAGGAATTGGATATTGCATTTGACAAGTTAGACGTAAGTATTCTAAACCAATCTAATTTGTATGTGTTTTTCATATGCTTAGAACATTGACCAATAATTTATAATTTTGTGCAGCAAAAGTTGGAAATCAAGGGAATGAGGACTGACAACGAAGTACATGCTACTGTGAAGA
>JANIHY010000003.1:54384195-54411340 GCA_027479065.1 Erythroxylum brevipes
TCCTTCAATAACTTTTACGGTAAAAAAAAAACTTTTAAAATTTTCAAAAGCTAAACCAGGGCCTATTTATGTGCCAAAGTAAACTGTAAGATCAAGAAGTTGCTTGCCAACAATTTTGACCGAAGAAAAATGTAAAGTCTCGCAGTACTTTGATCCTAAGCGTTTTCCAAGTTATCATGCTACCAAATGACAAGGAATTAGTGAATATCGTAAGTTGTAAACAGCAAAAAAAGTTGTTAAAAAAGAAAAGAGCTGCTCTGCCGTACAAATAGCATAGTTCTCTGTACAAGAAGCTGCATAGTTCTGTATCTTCCTCTTTTTTCATAATCCCTCTGCCTACGTTCTAATACAAACTGTGCTCTTTCGAAAGATGATGCTTACCCATAGAACCATCTTCCCCAAACTTTACTCGCAGGAAGCTACAGACACCAAAAGGAATGCTTTACCTTCAGGTATACTTTAAAATGTTCAGTTGAACATTGATGTCTATATGACTGCTTGATTAATTAGTAGCATGTGATCAAGTTCACCAGTTACTGAGTAAGCTACAGCTGATGGCTTCGTGTCTTTGCATTTTGTGCTTCCTAGCAGGTATCCGTGCTCAGCTTCACCTAAGCCCAAGACTTCGCAGTTTTTTTCAGGTTAGAAGCTATGGGCCTATGGCATCATTGGTTCATTTTGTTAAGAGTCAATTTGTTACTCCAAAACGAAAAAAAAATCGACAAGATCACTTTCTAGAGCTTCCCTCACATGAAATTTTAATGGCAGAAGGATCAAACGTTCAGCACTAAAGTGACAAACTCAATCTCTTCTTCTTATGACACTGCATGGTTGGCTATGATACCATCTAAAGATTCAAAGGACAAGCCATTGTTCCCAGAATGCGTGGAATGGATAATGAAGCACCAAAATCCTGATGGCTCATGGTGTGTGGATCCATGTCATCCATTGTTACTTAAGGAATCGCTCTCCTCCACACTCGCTTGTCTACTTGCCCTTGATAAATGGAGACTTGGTCAAAACTTGGTAGAGAGAGGTTGGTAACTATTAGTATTCTCATATCTTTTTACATGATTAAAATTACTCTATATTATAAGTTTATAATGATTTTTCTTTTCTTTTGTAGGTTTAAAGTCTATTGAACAAAATGGTATTACAAGCTTATAATCATTTTGCTTTTCTTTTGTAGGTTTAAAGTTTATTGAACAAAATGATTGGGCTATTAACGATGAGAGACAGCTTACACCCCTTGGCTTTGATGTCTTTTTTCCGGCGTTGTTGGAATATGCCATAGAAAGCTATCTTCCTCTGGGGTCGAGCTTGGTAGATGAATTGTTACAGGAGGGAGAAAATAAAATAGAAAGGTTTCTTCATAGTTACATATATATGAGTTCATCTCGGTCATAATTATTCTGATAAAATGTTTGCTGACTTTTCTTATCACTTCTTTATTATTTGACGAAGATATGAACTTGGAAGAAGCGGAGTTGGTCTACCGTATCTTGCAGAAGGATTACGTGGTAAATATAAGTGGAAGGAGGTTATGAAGCGTGAACAGAGAAATGGGTCTCTTTCAAATTCGCTTTCAGCAACTGCAACTGCTCTGTTTGACAATTTTGACGAGAAATGCTACAATTTTTTGGCTTCGGCCTTAAAGTCGGGCAACGGTTCAGGTAAAACTCATGTACTACCAACATTATGGCCGTAGGTAATCTGAACTTTGGCATAGTCTACATTTATTTTAACGGTTCTCTTTTCTTTTCTTTTCTTTTCTTTTCCCTGTGTGCTCCGCAGTTCCTGCAGTTTATCCTCTCACTATTTACAGTGAACTCCATACGGCTGACAATCTCCAGCAGTTGGGAATAGATCGATTTTACAGAGAGGAGATAGTGAGGACTTTAGATACGACATACAGGTAATTTAATTACTACAATCCTACAATCATAACTTTTGCATTGACTCTAAATGTTTTTATATTGTATTTTCTCCTAAGATGTTGGCTACAAAGGGATGAAGAAATACTTTCAAATGTCGATTGTTCTGCTTTAGCATTTCGGCTGCTGCGGTTCAATGGATATGATGTGTCTTCAGGTACATACAATCACTCCAGATAAACAGGATCTTACGTTTGCATTTATTTATTACAAGTGGTTTAACTTGGAATAAAATGTTTTTACAGATAATTTAGCAGATTTTGCAGAAGAGAACCTCTTCTTCGAGTCAGTGAGTATAGAGTACCACAACGCAAGTTCAATCCTGGAGTTGTACAAGGCTTCACAGTGGACCATATACAAAGATGAGACTGTTCTTGATAAAATAAAGGCTTGGACTGGTTCTTTCTTGAAGCAAAACTTGCTAAATGGTTCAATTCAGGACAAGAAGTTGCAGGACGAGGTAATTAATGGGCGTCAGAAACTTACAGAATGATGGCTTTATGGTTAATCCCTTAACCTAAACCAAATATGAATATGTTTGATGGGGTTTTCAGGTTCATCATGCTCTAAACTACACTCACGACACGCTGGCTCGACTTGAAATTAAAAGACGAATAGAGCTCCTAGATATAGACAACATGCAACTTCGTAAAACCTTGTACAGGTGAGGATTTGTCTCCAGTATGTAATAGCTTCAAATATGGATTTCAAGTTCTTCAGTCGGGTCCAAGAAAAATCATTGATTACACCACGTCTTTTTCTGCCTTAGGAGCCCTTATATGAACAATAGAGAGTGCTTGGTACTGGCAATAAAAGATTATAACATGTGTCAGAAAATATACCAGCAGGAGCTTAAGGATCTCCGGAGGTAATTACAAACGTGGGGAATATTGAAAATTGAATAAAATGAATGGAGTGGCTGTAGAATAACTCTTGGTTGGATTGCAGATGGGAGAAGGATAGCAAATTGGATCAACTGAAGTTTGCTAGACAGAAGCTGAACTATTGTTATTTCTCCGTTGCTGCCTTGGATATTCCGCCAGAGCTTGCAACAGTTCGCATCTCAATGATCAAGAACTGCGTTATGGCGACTGTGGTTGATGACTTTTTTGATTGTGGTGGTTCCAGGGAAGAATTAGAGAACTTTATGGAATTGTTTCAAAGGTGACTATACTTTTAATCTGTTTTGTGAGTGTGTGTGTATGTGTTTTTTTTTTCATTTTATAATTAAAGCTGAATTATGACTTTGACAGGTGGGAAGATAACAAATCAATGGAAGATTATTGCAGCAAACAAGTGGAAATACTTTTTTCTGCACTTAAAGATATGGTCAGTGACCTTGGATCAGAAGCATCACAAATTCAAGGCAGAAATGTCACACCACACTTGATCAGCATTGTGAGTTTAGATCAACCGTACCTAATCCTATATTTCATCTCCGCTTCCTGTGTTATTAGCAGCAATTCGATAGCAGCATAAAAGTCCTATGCTTTCCCAGCTCTAACTTCACTTCACTTCATCTTTTCAAGTAATACAATTTACGTAATTTGCTCTTTTGGTTTTGTGGAAGATAACTCCAGAATCCGTTTCATTATGCAGTGGCATGACCTGGTCAAGTCTATGATGAACGAAGCCAAGTGGGCACTAGAAAACTTAACACCAGCCATGGAAGAGTATATGGAAAATGCATACATATCCCTCGCCTTGGGACCGATTGTTCTCATACCACTCTACGCTGTTGGCCCGAAATTGTCGGAGGAAATGATCTCAAGTTCAGAGTACGACAATCTGTTCAGGAATATGAGCTTAAGTGGACGATTACTCAATGATCTTGTTTCTGTTAAGGTAAAGTCCTAATTATAACGTTCAGAAATAGTTGATGTGCGATATCTAGAATCGGTTCTTTGATATGTATACATGTACAGAGAGAACGTGAACAAGGCAAGCTGAACAGTGTGTCCTTGTGCTTCCTTCAAGTTCGTGACACTAAGACAGAAGAAGAGGTTATTGCAGAGACCAAGAAGCTGATTGAGGATTACAGAAGAGAGCTGTTGCGAATGGTTTTGCAAACAAGAGGAAGTTTGATTCCAAGAGCTTGCAAGGATTTGTTTCTGCAAATGAGCCATAATCT
This sequence comes from Erythroxylum brevipes, assembly GCA_027479065.1. Taxonomy (NCBI): domain Eukaryota; kingdom Viridiplantae; phylum Streptophyta; class Magnoliopsida; order Malpighiales; family Erythroxylaceae; genus Erythroxylum; species Erythroxylum brevipes. Next base: position 54,388,261 of record JANIHY010000003.1, read on the forward strand.
TCGATACTTTTACATGGAAAAGGATGGCTATTCTTGCTCAGTTGAGAAGGTTAAGGACGAGAAAGCTATACTTTGGGAACCTGTAATTAACCCCTATGTGTTAACAGCTATGAATCATGATGCTTGAACTCCTTGTGAGACTAATAAGGGACCATGAACGAAAGATTATATTTTGGACTTTGCAAATAAAAACTCTGCATTATGGGAGAGTTATGAAAAACAAATTGAAAACTATCATTAAGTTACCATATTTGAGTATACATTGTTAAGATATAGTTGATTATATCTTATTATTTAATTTTAGACATTATTTGATAATTGGATTTAGTTGGATTTATGTGAGACTCTTTCAAGATAAGATGATTGAAATTAAAATCCTAATCAAGATGGGATTTAATGTATATCCTATTTTGAGATAATGACTATTTATGGATTTGAGTTCTTTTAAAGCAAAAAACTTTTGCTTCTGGTATTGGCTATATTACCAAAATAGGATGCATTAGCATCTATCTATTCAATATGTGGATTGTATTCAGCAGTGTTGTTAGGAGCTTTGAATGATGATTGTTAATTGTTGATTGTTAATTGTTAATCTAACTCTCAGACAAAAGAAGAGAGAGTTGAAGTTAGGAGTTGTCTTGTTAGGCTCCAGGAAGCACTTCTTATTGAACTTGTGACCGTGCAACATACTTTTGAGCAGAAACTTTACCATGGTGAAATTTTGTACTAAATAACATCCAAGTTTGACAGCTTGCACATCGCTCTAGGATCTCTTGATATCATTGCTAGAGGTCCTCCAATTTGTGGAGATCTTTCATTATCACTATCCGTAGCTAGTCCTTAGTTCTCTTTGGAAGTATCTTGAAGATCCTTGTGTGTGGGTGAAGACAAACGCATCTACTCTCGACATTCTTTCTTCTCATGCTGATATTATACTTGACTCTCTCTTGATTATCTCTTTGCTATCTAAGTTCGATTGTGCGATTGTTGTGTCTCACCGCTGAATGTGTTTTGGCTGTCCCTTATCTATGGTGATTGAAACACAGTGAATGAAAGCACTAACGTGGGGATCTCGATGTTGATATGATTTCATCTTGGTTGCAACGGTTGTTGATTGTTTTCCTTATGGGTGCGACATCTTGGAGTGGTAACGATTGGGTGTTGATTTTCTTTGTATGGCTCACGGCTGGGTTGCTCTGCATATTATTTGTGATTTTTGCCAAGGTTAATTGTGCTGTGGGGTCTGTTGGATTTAGTGTAAAAGCTTATTTGCGTGGGCTATCATAGTTGATGTCTTCCTACTATAGCTATGAGATAATACTACTATTTGTGTGAATCAGCCTATAGTGTGTGGTGACAACTTTCAGACATGTTTCAGTGGGGCTAAACCTATCGAGAAGTTGTTCCTTTTTTTATCCCAAGTGTTTTCGTTTATGTTGAATTTTGTTTAATCATTGAGTTGTTTATTTTATTTCGTTTTCATCAAACATTGTTTGAAAAAATCCTCAATTGAGGTTAGTACGAGACGGTTGTACTATTGGGTATGAAATTCTTTCATGAGTTGTGAGAACGAGAGATAGTGTCAAGGGTTAAGTGGTGTCGACTTAACAAAGCCTTATTTAAAACTGTTGTTGTTAGTGAAAGAATTAAGCTAGGTGAGGGCCCCACAAATGTAGGCAAGGTATATCGAACTGTTTTACCAAATTTCAATGTTGATTTATATTTGTGCATTTATTTTTTTGTTTTTGATTGTGTTAGAAACAACTGCGGCAAATTGAAGAGTTTACGAAACTAATACACCTCTACAGGTTTTATCAATTGGTGTTAGATCCGGGTTCACCGAATCAGAACTTGGTACATCAAGTCGTTGCAAATCCTTGTTTTGCAATTATGGCTATAAGAGAAGGGGAATCAATCATAAAGTCAGCATTGTTAGATGGTTTAAATTATCCTACGTGAAAATCATGGATGAAAGAATTCATTCGAGCACAAGAAATAAGAGCAAGGAACTCGATTTAAGTGGTTGGACACATTCAATGAAGACTAATGAAAAGGGAGAAACAGTGTTTAAAGATGCATCTGAGTAGAAAAGGGCTGAAGAAGAGAGAGTGCTTGGAAAATCTCAAATCTTGCACACCATCTTCAGTGCAGTTGATGAAGGTCACTATGCTATGATATCAACTTGTGAATCAGCGAAAGAAGTGTGGGACAGTTTGCAAATTATACATGAAGGATCGAAATCTATGATAGCCTCAAAAATTCAGATGTTGGCCGTGAGATTTGAAGAGCTGAAGATGGATAAGAGTAAAACTATTAGAGACTTCCATGATAGACTGCGTGACATAGCAAACCAAGCACATTAACTCGGGAAGATGTACTCTAACCTAAGACTGGTTAAGAAGTCATTGAGATCATTGCCTCCAAGGTTCATACCAAAAATTGCAGCCATCGAAGAAGCCCATGATATTACTGAATTGTCTTTGGGTAAGGTAATTGTGATTCTTACCAACTTTGAGATGAATTTGTTGAGGGAGAATCGAGAGAAGAACAAAGGATTAGCATTGCAAGCCAAGATTAGTAAAGTTGTGAATGAATTAAAAAATGAATATGATGAGAATGAAGATATGGAGTTATTGTTAAGAAATTCAGCAAGTCGTTAAAGAAAATGAAGTAAGATATATCCTAGTTTAGGTAAAACGGTGGGAATTTTTTAAACAACAACTTCAAATAATAAGATAAAACTAAAAAAAAATTCAATGTCATGAGTGTCAAGGCTTCAGACATGTGCAAGTGAAATATAATAACATCTTAAAGAAGAGAAAAAGAATTCCTATACAAGTACTTGGAATGAGAATGAATCTAGAAGTGATTATAGTAGTAAAGAAGAATTTGTGAATAGTGTTGTGTTACTTACTTTATACAACAAAAGTCCAGTTGCTAGCGTAATAATAACCAAGAAGGAAGTAACTGATGATGAAAATGTGAGTAAATCAGAAAATTTTAAGAAAAATGCAGACGAATCAGCTCAAAGCTTAATCATAGATTATGAGAGTGATGACAGTACTTCAGATGATAAAAAGGAAGTTCGTGACACCAAGACAAAAGAAGATGTTATTGTAGAGACCAAGAAGTTGATTGAAGATTACATAAGAGAGCTGTTGTGAATGGTTTTGCAAACAAGAGGAAGTTTGATTGCTAGAGCTTGCAAGGATTTGTTTCTGCAAATGAGCCATAATCTTCGATACTTTTTCGTGGAAAAGGAGGCTATTCTTGCTCAGTTAAGAAGGTTAAGGACAAGAAAGCTATACTTTGAGAACCTGTAATTAACCCCTATGTGTTAACAGCTATGAATCATGACGCTTGAACTCCTTGTGAGACTAATAAGGGACCATGAACAAAAGATTATATTTTGGATTTTGCAAATAAAAACTCTGTATTATGGGAGAGTTATGAAAAACAAATTGAAAACTACCATTGAGTTACCATATTTGAGTATACATAGTTAAGATGCAGGTGATTATATCTTATTATTTACTTTTAGACATTATTTGATAATTAGACTTAGTTGGATTTATGTGAGGTTCTTTCAAGATAAAGGATTGAAATTAAAATCCTAATCAAGATAGGATTTAATGTATATCCTATTTTGATGGGTTTTTTCACAATTAAAAACTTTCTGATTTTAGTATTGGTAATAATCAAGATAGGATTTAATGTATATCCTATTTTGATAATATTAAACGTATCAAGGTGCTGGGACAAAAGTGTACCTTCTTGCATCTTGGGGTGTAGAGTCGCTGCTTACAGAAGAGTCATTTGGTCAATGATGTCATCATGTCCTTATTTTCCAACTGAAGCCGTAAGCTAGGTGTAAATGATGCATGAACAACCTCTCGCAAAACCTCATCTCCAAGACTAAGTAGAATAGCACTATGTGCTTTTTCATTTTTCCAATCATCTGAAAGTGAATCCAACAATTTATCTTTACCACCTAAAGCCTTAACTAATCCCTTTTGAACTAATATTGCCTATATCTTAATGCGCCATAAACTAAAACTATTCTTTTCTGTGAATTTCTTAATATCAAACTTAGTTGACGAAACACTTACAACCATATTAGCTAATTAACCAGACAGTCGAATCTAAACAATGGAAGCAATTCAATATCAAAATAAACTAGATATGTAGATCCACATATACAATCGAGACAACAGCCGAAATACTCGCTCTGATGCCAGTTTGTTGGAGTAGATTGAGCCAAAGTGGCTAATACGACAAATAGACTTACAAGAAAATATAGCAAGAAACGCATACGAAAATAATGCAAATATAAATCAACAAAGAACATAGGATTTGTGTGGTTCAACTTATAGCCTACTTCGACGGACAGAGGCGACGAGAAAATTCCTCTATTTTCAAGAAGATGAAAAGTACAAGCTTAATCACAAAGCTTACCAACTTGTATAACCCACTAACCAACCGTGAACCAAAAGTTAAAACCAAGAAGCTTCAAAAAAAGTCAAAATCTGTAAATTGCTTGTTACGGTGTTGAAGTCTTTTTGTATCTTTCTTAATGCATGAGCCTCTTAACGAGTTTGAGAAATTGAACATCTACAAACTTACTTAAGCAGGCAGTAGGAGACCTTAGTAATTATTTATAGTAACCTTATTGGATCTCTCCGTTACAGACTTAATAAATAACTGGATCAAACTTATAAGGGTTTATTTTTTTCACTGGACTTTAAATTATTTAATTAAATATTTACTTGAGTTTCTTTATTATCTTGAATGTGGATCAAATTTGATTTTTTAACCTTACTTTTATAATCCACCTATTATTAATAATTGTTCAACTATATAAACAATTTGTCATTAATAATTTTCTACTTAAAAAATATGTTTCTAACATAGATGAGAAAGACGTTCTCTGGGGGAATCTAGTTAATCATTGTTTGTTAACCAATGACTCGAATTATCATGTTTTCTTTCCTTGAAAGCTGATCAAAGAAATTTGTTTATACTTGGTTTACTGCTGTTAACATATTTTTAGAAATAAGTAATAGCGTAAATCAGAATAGAAACAAACACTGAGAAAATAATCTTGTTTTCTATATATTCACTTGATAATTTACCTAATACACATGTTTAAAAGATCCACATGAATCTCCTGCTTTAAATCAGACCGGAAAGGTACGTACATGGAACTACAGCCTCAAGACCTCATATCTGAGTGGTGATCAGGAAGCCCCTCTCTCATTTGATTTTATTTTTGTGAATCGAAAGTTGCATATAAAAATATAAAACTCTTCCTTTTGTGCACAATCCATTCAAAAATTAGAGAAACCAACTCAAAAAGCTTTAATTAGTCGCAACAACTTTTTAGGTAAAGTCTTCAGAGTCAAGGTGAAAGGTGAGTATACCATCGTTATCATGGTTAGGAATGATAAAAGGTAATTATGGTGGCCGTTAAAATTCCATTAATTATTCAAAAAATGACAAAAACTGAAAAGATCAAGAAGAACATTAATTACATATGTACATACCAATTTGTAATAGAATTCTGTATTCATGATTTATATTGTAAATAGCATATCAAAACTCTCAACTCAAATAAATTGACTGGACTATTTAAGTAAGCCATCATGTTAGTATTGAAGTTGATCCAGGTATGAGATATACCACTAAGTAAGCCATCATGATAGTATTGAAGTTGATCCAGGCATGAGATATACCACCGACCAGTACATTATAAAACCTTGAAATCTCAAATCCTCCTTTGTTTCGGGTTACTCAACTCGATCTTATCGCTGGACGCGGCGGCGACGACGGGGGCTTTTAGTAATTAAGTCATAACTAAATGGGCTGACTTGCTGGCTAAAAGAGTGAAGGAGCAAACGTTAATAGCAAGTTGACCCAAAAAAAAAGTTACTAAAATACTTACCGCGTCTCCTTGTTGTAAAGAGACAACTAAGCCTCTTCTAATGATTTGCACTTAGCGGTGCACAGCGTAGTCATCGAAATTCTGGACTATTTATACAGAACTCTTCCTGATTTAACAATTAGGCTTTCGTAGGATGGAGCTGGAAGTAGACTCGATGGGAGTTCATCAGCTCCTTTCTTCAGTGACATCTCGCTCTCAGTCGAGCAATCCTATCGTCAAGGATATCCTGAAACTTCTCATCAGGAACTGGTCTGTTGTTCATCGATATGTGTACCGAAAGAGCAACAGATACGCCGACTGGCTCGCTACCCAGGCAGATTCGGCAGACATTGGTATTACCTATTTTGATGTTACATCCCAGGGTGCCTTCCTCTTCTTTTAGAGGATCTGTCAGGACGTAATTTCTCCTGTTTCATTTAGCGTCTTATGTATTTTCTCTTTATAAAAAAGAAAAAAGAAAAAAACTTAATATAATAAACAACAGTGAGTGATGAAGATATGACAAAGCAGGATTAGCCCAAGTCGCACTAAGCCATCACTACCAAGTATCCTATTTTCATCTCAACTCGACACCTAATCAATAACCAATTACTATAAATTAGTCCTTATGTGAATATTCTTAGCTATATGCATTACAATTAATACAGCCAGGTGTTATACCTTTTCATATATATATATATTTATGTATAGGTGCATTCAAAGTGAAAAAGTCTTCCATTTGGCATGTGGTTGCATATGCATCTGACGTGTGGATCAGTTTTGTCATGCATTAGATCATTGAGATCGAAGCCATGTCTTGGTTTCGAGTATTATTTCTTGGAATTGACCCCCTCATGTAGCTTATAAACCTCAAATGTCTAATTTCTGCACAGAATATTCCTTATACCTGTATGAGATGACCTAGTGTAAGCGTAAATTGTAGTATGGGATTGCATACGATGGAGCTAGCGATATATTATCCATTTGGTGGAATTGCAATCGGAAGTGAAATCTCGGATGGAGATAAAAATGTGCTGGCCGAGCACATGACATAAGCCCCTCCAGCCCGGGAATGTTAGATTACCTTAATTAACTAAACATAAAAATATTTGAAAACTTATAAATAGTATTAAGTATCAACTATTTAAATGATTAGTTTTTAATTATTTTAACAATGATTAACCTAAACCTAATTTATGTTAATAAGCTTTACATTATACCGTATTAAAAATTTTAATTATAGTATTAGAACAAATTTAGTTGGGATTATTAATTTTTTGATTATTCGTCTAGATATCTAGTTATAAGAAACTGATTTGATTAATGTTGCGTTTATTTCAAATGATAATTAGATGTTCAATTTTAGAAGCCTAGTTTCATTAACGTTGCATTTATTTCAACTAACAACTAAATGTCTGCTTCCAATTACACTTGAAAGGAAGTGTTAAGATTAAATATGAAAAGATTAAAAAGTTTATAAATAATCAGAACCAATTATTCAAATAACTAATTTTAATTATTTTAATGAGCTTTATATTTTATTTATATTAAAAATTTTAATAGCTGGTCAGTCTCCCTGTCATAACATACATAATGAGAAACATGAATTCCTTATTAAGGAGATAGACAGAAGATTGAAGGCAAAAGATGGTGACAAATCAACATCCAAATTAAATAGTAGTTCCTTATTAAGGAGATAGATAGAAGATTGAAGGCAGAAGATGGTGACAAATCAACATCCAAATTAAATAGTTTATGTACGGTGGGGGTGACAGGTGACTCCTACATTTAACAAACAAACAAACCAAAAAAGAGACATAAGATTCCATCACTTTAAAATTTAATAAAAATTGTATTTCATTCATAACTTTTTTTTTCTCGTATTAGTAGTAATTATATTCTATATTATGAATACTTTTGTTGTATTAATATATTAAATAATAGTATTATATATACATATATAATTGTTAAATTTATTAATTTAGAAATAATTTTTTGTTAACACAAATAAATATTAAAGACTTTGATTTTAAACTATGTTGTTTTAGTTTCTTCCCAAACAAGAATTTAAAGAAATTGAAAAATAAATACAGTGGACATATGGGTATCCAAAGTATGAATTAGAAGGATGCTTATCCCAACCACCACAAGTCAAAGTAAATAAATACAAACCTGATCTTTTGGTCCACTAATTCTAGATCAACCCTGTATTAACTCATCTTAGTCATCATAGGTTGTATTTTTTCCCCTCAAATTCTCTAGTATATTTTTACATAAATAAATGACTGAGATAAATTAGCACAAGATTAATCCTGAATTAGTAGACCTGAGAATTTGAGTGGAAGAAATACAGCCTATGATTGGTTCGGAGAGGCTTTGATTTCAATATCCCTTTGGAATTGCTTCGTATTTCATTTGGTCCTTCTTTACATGGTTTGTTGCTATTGTTTCTTAATAACGTATGTTATTAGAGATCGTTATAACATACGTAGCTTTTTTTAAATATTTTTATAAAAAGACCTAAATACTGAAATTTGGTATCATCCCATAACGTGCCCATAAATTAGCCCGTCTTTTTCTCCAGCGTCTACCTCATAGGTTAACCTCATTTCCATTGGGCCACAAAACAATACCAATAAAACGACGACGGCGACGCTTTAACGGCAAGTTGTAATGTCAAATACAGTGTTAAGGCTGACAACGACGTGTGGATTAATTGGTCAAGATTTCTGACTTAAACCTCTCCCTTAATAATAAAGTCTTGAGTTTGAGACGTACCAAAAGAGGAGAAGTAGGCATGTTTTTATTAATAATCATCTATTCTCCTGAGCAAAGCTCCTTGATCGGATCAATTACGAACGCCTCGTTTCTAGAGGCAATGTGGGAGTTGGAGCTACTAGGAAATCTGATACTGAACAGAAAGAGTCAGTGATCAATCATCAGCTGACCAATCAAGTATGTGAAGAATCCTTGTGTGCATAAATATACAAGCTACGTAGGAACTTGAATTTTAGATTTACATCTTCTAAATTTTTAGAGTAAAATCGTAGGAGCTTAAAATTAGTCTGATTAAGTTAAAATACCTGATATAAAAAAAAAAATTGCAGTGTCAAGGCTTGTGTCGGTTTTAAACTTTTAACCAAACAGATCAAAGGTAAATAATGTGAGGCTCCGACCAAATGAACTACCAATCGACACATATACACATAACCCCAACGGTGAAAATACAGGGGAGTCAGAGTCAGAGCAGAAGCTGTCTGAGTCGTGTGGGCCCCCTTTTTAAAGTTTAACGTCGAAACAAAGCGTGGCCTCTTCTTATTTGTTTGCTAAACCTTTTTCCCGCACTTTCCGCTGCATTCGTGGGAGGAGCTGATTGGCAGCGGACCGGAAAAACGCTCCCCAAAATCAAATAAGCCGCCTTCTCCGCTGTCTAGTCTTCATCACTTGACACCGCACCTACAGAGAGAAGAATAAGAGGCAGACGATGAGAAAATGTCTATTATGTCTTTGACTTTGATTTCTTCTTTCTCTACGTCCATATACTAAACTCTCTCTCCTTCATTTATTATCATAAGCAACATTTGATGACATTTAAAACCCAAGTTTCGCTGTCTCTGCTTCATTAAACATTCTCTCTCTGACCCTTTCCTTTTTGGGTCTTCACTCGTTTTCTCCTCCTCCTCGTGGGTTCTACTCAATTTTCGGGTAACTTTTTTTTTGTTTTTGGTTTTAAATTTTCAAGAGGGTTATTTTATTTTCTTCTGTAGTTTTCTTCGGGCGTGCGTGCCCGCGTGTGTGTGTGTGTGTATCTGGGGTGGGTTGGTCTGTCTGTGTGCATGTTCTTGTTGCTTTACGCTTTTCGTTTTCTGATTCTTTTGCCGGTCTTTGGAGTCTTTAGATCTTGTTTCCTTTGACTGGGAAATTATTGGTCTTCAATTTCGTTTTCTCAATTTTGATTGGTCTCCTGGCTTTTGCAGGTATTCTTCTACCTTCGATCAGATGTTTATTTCGTTTCAATTTTTTTTTTTTGGGTTTAGATGTTATGTTTTGGACTTTGTCAGCCTAGTTTTGAGATGGGATTAAATTTTGGATCTTGCGGCTTTCATGATTTCTGGATCCGTTTCAGTGTCTCTAATTGGATTTTTCTTTTTAGTTTTCTTTTGGTTTCAATCTGAGAATTACCTTTCATCACCGAACATATCATAATTTCTTTACCTTTGGCAGACAATCATTGACAGAGAATCACAACGTTCACGTTTTCAACATCTATTCTTTTTGAGCACTCACTCGATTCTGGTGTCTTTTTTTTTTCTCCCTTTCCTTGATAGATTTTGAAAGTCATACTGTGCGTGATTTTTGCAGTGGTTATTTTTTGGTTTTTTTTTTTTGTTTCTCGCTGGTTTGGCTGCAAAGATTGACGCTTTTAACGTTTTGACTTTCTGCTTATTATGTTTACATGCGAGTTCTCCTATGCGGCCCAGTAAAGCTTTAATTTCATTTGGATTTGCCTTTAAATTGTGGTGCCCTTCTTTGTCTTTCTAATCTTTACACGCATAAACGCACTACAGAAGTGACGATTTGCTGATCGTTTGAATTCGATTCAATTGTGGCAGATTGGAGCACGAAAGCATAGTTGTGGCGGAAAGTTGGTCGTTTATTGATTTTTGTTACAGAAGCATTTTCTTCCTAATCCCGTTTAAGAGATTAGGATTTAAGAGATCCTCCAAATGCTAAATTTTGGCAGGGCCAGAGCTCAATCAAGGTCCAACAGACCTTTGTCCTTTGGAGGTCAGATTTCTTGCATCGATTGAGATCAAGTGTGCATGAAATGCAATATTGTTCCATTTCCTTGCTCCTTTAAATCTTGGGGGTTTTCTATATCTGTTGCTTGAAATCACAAGATGATCTATTTATGTTCTTATGGTTTTCATATTTTGCTAATACTTTTCAGGCATGGATTATCCAGATCCAAAGAAAAAGGGCAGTTTGGTAGGAAAGATTCTTTTAGCCGCCACTCTGACAGCTTTATGTATCATTATGTTGAAACAATCCCCAACTTTCAATTCTGTGAGCGTGGTATGATGATGCTTTGCTTGACTCAGATTCAAATAAATTGGCTTTCTAATTACTTTGTGGGAATTTTTAGTAAAATAGATTTTGTTCCTACAAACCTGGGATAAGCCTGATCCGGTTGTCATTTTGGTTTAGTGGTTTCAAACTGATCTCGCAGTTGGTTTCTAAACATGGCTTGGATTTAATACTGATCTTCTTGATTGGTTTATTTTCAGTTCTCATTGCACGAACCTGGGATAAGTCATGTACTAGTGACAGGAGGTGCTGGCTACATTGGTTCTCATGCTGCCTTACGACTTCTTAAGGATGGATACCGAGTAACCATAGTGGTATGTTCATACACAAGCATGCAATCTCTTTCCGTTAGCTTTCCACAGATCTTTAAGTTGGAGAGCTCTTCTTAACTTTTACAGGATAACCTCTCACGAGGAAACATAGGTGCAGTTAAGATTCTACAAGGCTTATTTCCAGAACCTGGGAGGCTACAATTTATATATGCTGATCTTGGTGACCTAAAATCTGTATCCTTGGCATAATTGGTATTATCATAGGTTTCAAATTGATTTTTCTTGCGAGTAGTCAAGTTGCAATCTTGCCAGTCTATTCCTTCACGGCAGTTTCAGGTTAACAAAATATTTGGCGAAAATGCATTTGATGCAGTAATGCATTTTGCAGCTGTTGCATATGTTGGTGAAAGCACCATGGATCCTCTGAAGTAAGTTTTATTTGCAGGTTGAGCTGGGCTGGAAATGTTTGAACTTGCAATGTAAAACATGCTCTTTCAACTTTATAACTTGTGTTTATACTTACTAAAACGTAGCAAACTTATTCTGAAAAATTGTGCTCGTTGATAAAATAAGTTGTACAGCATATTGTAAAACTGTTCACTTTTTCATTGGATATACCTACAGTCAAGAGTTAGACGGTGAAATATGATGATGATTATCAATTATAGAATGGGAGCAATTATCATAGACAAAGGAGCTTTCTCTTTGAGCAAGTGAAAGAGATCAAGAGGAGGATAGTTAGGCTTGTGAAAATGTTAGCTCTGTTTGAACACGCTTTTAGTATGCAGGTTGCCCTTTTCTATTAGTAAAAGTAAATTTTAAAGAATAACAGGATCTTTACTTCATCAATACTTGTTAGTAATTAGGAATCGCTCCAAGCTTTATATATTTTATATGAAATTTTCTCCAATGTGCCTAGGAGGCCTCTGTCGATGGATATAGAGTCAAATTGTTGGGAAAGTACATTAGCAACCATGGCTTTACCATTGAACTTGGGCACCATTGTTATTGAGAGTAAACTGAAATCACTATACTTCTAGTATCGCAGGTTGTTTGTTGAAAACTACAAAACCAAGTTCTTACTATTTGTCTACAAAAAACCTGAATTATAACTACTCTTAATAATGCTAGCCTTCTGATCCTTGTGAAGGTATTATCACAACATCACATCAAATACGTTACTTGTTGTGGAAGCAATGGCTAGACATGATGTGAAGACTTTGATATATTCGAGTACATGTGCAACTTATGGTGAACCTGAAGAGATGCCTATCACGGAAGATACTCCACAGGTTTAGAGATCTGATAGTTTACAATATATTAGTTGCATTCTGGCATCTTTTAATTGAAATTTGTTAGTGATAGGAAAGTGTAAAAATGATAAACTGCTACTTAATTTACTGAAATCGGGCTTAGTAGATCACTGGGCTTTTTGTGTTTATTTCCTCAGCTACCTATTAATCCTTATGGGAAAGCTAAGAAAATGGCGGAAGATATCATCCTGGATTTTTCCAAAAATTCGGACATGGCAGTTATGATACTGAGGTTGGTGCTCGATACACCTATTTTACCAGTTATTTTAGAGTAGATTACTTTTTAGACATTAAGAAATCATTTGGCTGAAGCGCATACGTCCTGGTTTTCACTTGTTTGCACATTAACTGCATCAGTGATTTGTGGAATTCTTAGTCTTCATTCTTGGCATATGGATAGCTTTGTCTGCAACTTCATGACGTCAGTGACTGGAAGTACACTAATGTCATTTCTGAGAGATAATGGTGACATATATTGATTCAGATACTTTACTGTTAATGTCTCCACCCAAAGGAATGACTAAAAGTGCCTAAGTAAGGAGAGCCCTGATATAAATACGATATTGCCATCGATTTTTTAGAATGAATTCTGGGCAACTGATTTAGATACTGATCCTGTAACTTTTCTTTGGTAAGTGGAAATAAAATTCAGCAAAATTATTTGTTGCAGACAGCAACACTTGATTTTTGTTATAGGACATTGTAGTTAGTATTAAAGGAAGAATGTGGTCTTTATTTTATAGTAAGCTTTTGTCAGGGATGCAAATGGTCTTCTATTTTATCATTTGAACTCACGTGGAAGTTGGGGTATTCCTTTTCTTGTGGAAAACCTCTAGGTACTTCAATGTCATTGGATCGGACCCATATGGCAGATTAGGAGAGGCTCCAAGACCTGAACTACGTGAGCATGGACGAATTTCTGGTGCTTGCTTTGATGCAGCCCGTGGTATTATGCCTGGGCTGAAGGTATGTCGAATTTGGTTCCCTTGATACTTTCAACTCTGTCAATAGATGCAATTTGTTACTGATTCTTTCTCGACTTCCCCGCTTCTTGAATTTTGTATAAATGTAATTTTGAGATCTTTGATAAGATTCCATCTTGTATAGACAACTCATTTCTATCTTTTTATATATATGTTCCTGATATTGTGTCAATTTGGTTTTTGAAGGTCAAAGGAACAGACTACAAGACACATGATGGTACATGCATAAGAGATTACATTGATGTCACTGATCTTGTTGATGCTCACGTGAAAGCTCTGGAGAAGGCAACGCCTGGTAAAGTTGGAATCTACAATGTTGGCACAGGAAAAGGTATGCTGAACTGATATATGTCAATGTTTTCGGTTCTCCTTGCTCCTTCAAATGAGAAAGTTGTTGGTTCTCCGTGATGGTAAGGTCTCTAGCTATTGTTGTTTGTGTTTTAACAGGTAGATCAGTGAAGGAGTTTGTGGAGGCTTGTAAGAAGGCAACTGGTGTAGATATTAAGGTTGATTATTTGCCTCGGCGACCTGGTGACTATGCTGAAGTTTACAGTGATCCAACTAAGATTAGGCTAGAGCTGAACTGGACAGCTCGATACACTGACCTTCAAGAGAGTTTACAGATTGCATGGAAATGGCAGAAGTCCCACAGGAATGGCTATGGATCATCACCTTTGACTATGGCTTCTTGAACCATTGAGAGATCCCATTCCCCATAGCAGAAAGGTTAACTTTTGAAAAATGCAGCACTGATTTCAGCTGTGATTCTATTATCTCAGTAGAAGAGGGGGTTCAGTCTTAGATCAAATTCTTTCACCTATTCTTATATGGTAGGGGACGGCCATTCATTATATGTATTCGACAGATGTTAGCTTAATAAAATGATGCCTGTGGTGCAGTTTAGCGTTTAATCATCATTATGACATAAACCAGGATAGGAGTGATAAGTGCTTTTAGAAATTGCTTCTTAATTTCCTAACACGTTGCACCTCATTTTTGGCTCACCTAAGACTTTTTTCTTCTCCAATATGGATTTGCCAACTTGTTTAGCTTCACATCTTAAAAAAGGCCATTGACATATTAACCAACAAACATGTTAAAATATACAGTTTGTCTCCTGTTGGATAGCTATTTTGCTTTTCTGGCAAATTTATATGTTCCATGATCAAAAATTTTGTTCAGAAAGAGAATATACAAGGAAGATCTGTGAATAATTTAGGTTCGTATCTTTTGGCCCTTTGCTTGAATCAATACAATAGCATGAGACCAAAGTGGACAAGCATTAGTCACCTATCACGGAACACAATACTATATAATATATATATACATAGACATACACGCTATCATGGTCTTTGCTTGAATCGATACAAGAGCATGAGACCAAAGTGGACAAGCATTAGTCACCTATCACGGAACACAGTACTATATAATATATAAATACATAGACATACGCACTATCATGGAAGGCAATACTTGCTTGTTACCTATAACGGAACAAATACTATATAGTATATGGCTATTGTTACAAAGGTTTTTTTTATAGACTCGTGCCTACCTTCGTGTGGCAATCCTGCTTAGGTCCGTTTAAGCAAGATTCAGCCTTCTCATATGAAGGTCGTCGAATAATTCTGTTAGCCCTCGAACACCTCTCCCGCACACAAGTATTTAAAATGTTGGCCTCACACACAGAAAGAACACAAGTGTAATAGAGTAAAGAAAGCAACAAGGGATTTCAAATATAATCGAAGCTAATCTTTCATTAATTCTCTACAAAATGTTAACAAAAGACACGAGTACCTTCTACTCGAAGCACTGAAGAAACTCTCTACTCGAAACCCTTAAAATGAAAACTCTCTCTCAAAAGCTCTCAACTCTCAAAGCTCTCAACTTTGATCGAATGAAGAGGTCTCAACTCTAATGAGCTATTTATAGGCTCTTTCAGATGACTAAGAGTCTTAATAGAACTCTACTAGCTAAGATCACAATCTTATCCTATCTAATAAGATTACATCACATTTAAAAGATTTACCCTATATAGAAAAGATTATCCCTATCCATGAAGATCTCCTTTATCTTCAGATGATCCTTTCATATGATCTTCATCTCTTAAAGATGATGTTCATCCATAGTTGCCACGTCATTATTGATGTGCCTTCACCACAGCCTATCCGTACATAAGTTCATCAATGACGTCCATGAACAAGTCCATCTTTCATGATCAAGCTCACTCATGGTGCAGTCTCGTCGTTCCATGACTAAGTCACAAGTCACAATCTGAGTTAGTATAAAACCTCGCACACTTTGCATACCTCCGACCTGCCTTGAAAAAGTTAAGTATTTATGTGTCTCGTCGCCCTTGCATGCCTTCACGCATCCTCGTGGGATCTTTCGCATACCTTTGTGCCTTCTCACGCACCCTCGAGTCTTGCATGACTTAGTTTTTCAACTTCGCGTGACCTCACATCTGAATATTACATCTCGTCGAAGATTTCCACCAATGCATGCCTACGCATATTGAATCTCGCCTACTCTCGAGATCTACAGTGATACTTCTTACATCCCTCGCCTACTTCGCAAGTTCTTCGGACTTTGCTCGCCAACTTGCAAGATTTCACCTTGTTCCTTTGTCAACATATCTTCCTCGTCTCGACTTGTGTCTCAAACACTGGTCAAGGTTCAACAATACTCGCATGATCCCGCAATCTGGACTTAGGAGTCTAACAAACCACCTTCATTAAAAGAATTCGACGCCCTTGTTGAAATAATCTATGGGCACTCCTCCACGAGTGGTTCCCTCGAAGATTCCTTAGTCAGCTTTTGAAGAAGGTAACAAGTCTTCATATCAATTGGTATTTCACCCATATACCATTTTTCCAATATATCAGGGTTGTCTTTGCTTCCACTTGGACTTGCCTTCTCAAGTCTCACTGCGCCCATCAAAGACATGTTGAGAAGAGCTCCATCCACTGAGCTTTCCCCGTCACCTTGATCCTCCGCGATCTTGGCAATGATATGCTCCTTGCCCGCCTTTTGTTTCAAGTTTTCTCGAGCATAGTTCGGCTTCTTTCCAATGATCATAGCCGACACTTGTGCTACCGATGTTGTAGTCTCTTTCGTCCCACCAACGAATCTACAACAATTAACAAAGAAGAATTTTTCATCATACATAACCATCATACCTCCCAAACTTAAATATAGCACCGTTTTTGTTGCCTTAAGGAAGTCGATCCCCAATATCATCCCAAAATCCTCAAGTGGTACGGCCATGTAATTCATCTTGGCATGCCAAACCCCTATGCTTATTGGGACATTGTAAGTAGTTCCCATCACCGCTTGTGCCTTATACGCAAGAGTTTTTACCTTTGTTGGGGTCTTGGATATTTTAAGCCCCAACTTGCGCACCATCCTTTCTGCTACCAAGGAATGTGACATATCCGTATCTTCTATCGCTGTCACCTCTATCTCATTAACCTGTATTCTCACATACATCAAATCATCATAAGGATTAGGTTCTTTACTAACCACATTCAACAACACAATCAGATTTAGCGTCGCATCATCTGAAGATTCTTTCGCTTCTTCGACTGTCATGGTATTTAGCTTCTCTTTCCTTGAACATTCTCTTGCTTAATGTGATCCACCGCACAGATAACAAGCAATCTTGCTTTTTTTGGAGGATGTCTCTCCACTCTCGGAGCCACCATTTTGCTTGCTTTTCCCCTTGAAGTCTCCCTTCTTGGAATCCTTTTTCTTTTTCCCCTTGGTATTCTCTTGTTCAGCATGGCCTTTGCCCTTTGCAGAATTAGAGGAGCTTACCTTAGTTTCCTTCATCATCCGAAAGTCCACTAAGGCATCTGTGGCCGTGATTACACCAACCACATCCTTCATATTTTGCCTCAGCAACTCCATTTGCGCCTACAGTTGTAACTCGGACAAAAAGTTGAAGAGCTTGTCCTCATTTGACATGTTTTCAATATCAACTAATAGAGAACTAAAAGATTTCACATAATCTCTTACCGATCCATCCTGTTTTAGCTTCTTTAAGGCATCCCTCGTGAGTCAAGAAGTATTCCTAGGAAGAAATTGATCCTTCAACTCTTTCATCATGAGCTCCCATATATCTACGACAGTTTTACCCATGCTGATCTCCACAGAGGTCCTCGTCTTCTACTAGAGCTTGGCATCCCCATCCAAGTACGTGACACATTGACCTTATTAGCGTCAAATATTCTAGTAGTCGCAAAGTACTGCTCCATATCCCACAATAAATTCTCCAATATCTTAGTGTCCCACACGCCTTCGAACACTCTCGATTTACATACCTTGACAGAAGAAAGTTGTAGTGTTGAGCTTTCACCTTGCTCGACATCTATCATTGCAACGACACACCTCAACACAATGATCTCGAACTGGGACTCCTCTTGTGCCTTCAACACATCCGCCATATGTTGTTGCAACTGTTAGATCCTCACCTGTAACATCTCGAAATGAGTATGGTGAGATATGACTTTTTTCTCCCCCTAAGGAATAGGTCCAATGAGTGCCTCCACCCTAGAAATCCGTTCTGTCAAGTTGCCTATAGCCATTTTGAGCTTTAGCTCTGATACCAGCTATCACAAAGGTTTTTATTAGACTTGAACTTCTTCTGCAAGTTGCGTCCACTTTCGTGCGACAATCCCGTTTATGTCCGCTTAAGCAAGATTTAGCCTTCTCACGTGAATGTTGTCGAACAATTTTGTTAGCCCTCGACACCTCACGCGCACACAAGTGATTAAAGTATTTCTTTTACACACATAAAGAACACAATTGTAACATAGTAAAGAAAGCAACAAGAGATTTCAAATATAGCCAAAGCTACTCTTTCAATAACTCTCTACAAAATGTTAACGAAAGACACGAGTACCTCCTACTCGAAGCACTCAAATAACTCTCTACTCGAAGCTCTTACAATGAAAACTCTCCTCCAAAAGCTCTCAAGTCTCAAAGTTCTCAGCTCTGATCGAATGAATAGGCCTCAACTTTAATGAGTTATTTATAGGCTCCTTCAGACGACTAAGAGTCCTAATAGAACTCTACTAGTTAAGATTGTAATCTTATCCTATCTAATAAGATTACATCACATTTAAAAGATTTACCCTATCTAGGAAAGATTATCCCTATCCACGAAGATCTTTTCTATCTTTAGATGATCTTTCTACGTTATCTTCATCTCTTAAAGATGATACTCATCCACCGTGATCTTATTTGCCACGTCATCATGTGTCACATTATCCACAATTGTCATGTCACTACTGATGTGTCTTCACTACAACCTATCCATATATAAATCTATCAATGCACGTCCATGGACAAGTCCATCTTCTATGATCAAGCTCACTTATAGTGCAGTTTCTTCGCTCTATGATTAAGTCAAGTCACAATCTGAGTTATTATAAAACCTCGCACACTTTGCGTACTTACAACCTGTCTCGCCGAAGTTAAGTGCTTATGTACCTCGTCGCGCTCAAATGCCTTCGCGCATTCTCACGAGATCTCTCGCATACCTTTGCAGCTTCTCGCATCCTCAAGTCTTGTATGACTTAGTTTTTCAACTTCGCGCGGCCTTGTATCCGAATCTTATTTCTTGTCGAAGATTTCCACCAATGCGCGCCTACGCGTATCGACTCTCGCCTACTTTGGAGATCTATGTCGATACTTCCCGTATCTTTCGCCTACTTCACAAGTTTCTTGGACTTTGCTCGCCAACTCGCAAGACTTCGCTTTGTTCCCTTGCCAACACGCCTTCTTTGTGCCGATTTATGTGTCAAATATTAACCAAGGCTCGCCAACACTCACACGATCCTGCAATCTAGACTTAGGGTCTAACAGCTGTCGTGATAAGTTATATCTGCATATATATTATATAATATTGGGTTCCGTTATAGGTAACTAATGCTTGTTTACTTTGTTAGAACTTATATCATATGGTTGAGTGAATGATAGTAAAAATATGAAAATTGGCTAAGCCATTCATCAATTTAAAATATAAAAGAAAATTATATCCGTCCAACAAGATTCGGACAACACTAGTACTGACTGAAATTTACGACCTCCATGTCAACGAGCTTTCTCATAAAATTCTGTGCTTCTTATACATACACAAATTGTGACACAAAAAAAATCCCTTTAGAATTCAACTTCTTGTCCAAAACCAACTCAAAATCAAGCAAATGCTTGAACTGCTCTTTCAAAGCCATCTTCAGCGGACGATGAACGCTTCACAAGCATGTGGCCTGGATGAGAAAGTTTCAGTTGGCTGCAAGACAGGCATATAGGATGTAGTCACTTTTCAATATGATAGGATCGCACATAATCAGAATATAGCAAATGAATTAAAAACCACAAACTTCATTCAAAGAATGGGAATCATGTTGAGCAGTCTTTAGGATAGACAGCCCAGTTAGAAAAAATAAAGCAAAAACATCAAATATTGAAATATTTAACAAGTATCTTAGGGCAAATTAATGAACAAAAAGAACAGAAGATATGTTTTCTTTCATCCAGAAAATATACAGATTGAATCAAGCACTGGTTCCCAGCCAATGAAATGAAAAAAACAAATGAAGTGTTTTAGATCTTTTCCTTTTCCCTTTATTTGTTAGCTGAGGACCTATATCCCATCTCAATTTTTGATCCCCATCCTTGGCAGCCACTCCCCACTCTATTCTTTTTGCTAGTTTTTCCTATTACCCAAGGGACTCTATGCAATCATGGAAAAGAGGGAGAAAGAGGAAGGGACTGATGCAAGAAAATGAGTGTCAACATTCACATAAAGATAGTGTTACAATCCTTTTGGATGAACATCTTCAAACTCCAACCAAGCACATCAGACTACATTCTGAGTGTCCCTATCTGTTGAAGTACATCTGATTTAAAGGCAGCAATAGTTCTTACCTTTCAGGAAAGATACTGATAAAAGAACCACAAGTTATCTAGATATCAAGAAGAAATAAATACTTGCAGAAAGATGAGAGTTTACCTGAGATAGCGTGAAGAGGATTTACCAAGGTGAAGACTGCATACAACAAGGTTGGCTAAAGTCTCAGGATCCTTAGCATCCTGCCACAATTAATCAATATCAAGTCAGAAAAAGTTATTCTATCAGTCACATAATACATTTATTAAACATTAATAATATAGCTCATATTTGACTTTTTATGCTAGAACCCCATTATAAAAATATAAACATAAATTGGAGCAAGACGCACTTTCTGTAGTCTTTTTCTCATTCCATTTCCTCATGTAGCCATGAAAGCTTACATAATTATAATGAGATTAGAATTACATGGAGCTACCTCTTATGACACAAGAATACATAATTTTCAGAAACTTGCCTTGTTCAAAGCTTCAAGCAATAGTGTCTCAGCTTCATCAAAGTTACCCATGTGCATGCAACAAACAGCTTTCCCATTCAAGATCAAACTTGTCATTGGATACTTTTCAGAGAAATCTTGGAAGATAAGATATGCTTCCTGTAACTTGGAGCCACCCTGGTTTAGACAAAGAACATGTAATTATACTCTAGTTATATCCTTTAAACTAATAATATAGTGGAGATAATGCTCTTACAACTGCCAGATTCAACCACGCAGTTGCTAGTTGAGTCAGTGTGTGATCCTCATCAATCTGCTGCATGACCCTCAGCTGTCTCTCTGCATAATCTGACCTGTGCATCTTGATGAATATCTGGACATTCAACGCATGCCTGCAAAAGAAAAGATCAGATTCGGAAAGTAAAAAATTAATAAAATGCAACCTGGAAAACAAAATGAAATCTGTTGAATCAAGATAGCAGACTGCCCTTCTCTTATTGAAAATTACTTACAGTCTCCTCTTTACAAATTTTCAGCTTATGAGCGTTCATTAGGTGAAAAACAGAACTTCCACCAGCAGAGATAAGTTAGAAAGAGATCATTCCCACTATATTTCCCAGAAGATGTTTGCAATGCAATCTGCAACTAAACTACTATTCTTTGAAATTGAAAACGAACCAAGCAATCCTAGGACTTATGAGGGTGCATGCTAAAAATATCTAGAATTCAGGTTAAAACTAAACTCACAGTTCCATGGTTCCTCCAGCGTTAGTGTGTTTGAGAGCCTCATTATAGTCCTCCTCATGCATGAATATGATTCCAGCAATCAGCCGCAGTATCGGATTACTTCCAATGGCTGCATCTGCCAACCACTCTTTCAAACTTGAAATTGTGGATTCCTGCATATTCATAGGCACAATGCCACAGAATTAAACTTTGCATCTCCCTCTACCTTTTGTTGCAACAACTTATTCCGAGATCCAGAGTACAGGAGCAAGAACAGAGTAAAAGCAACAAAAAGTCTATCTTTGTCTTTTCACTAAAGCAAGACAGCTTATAGAAACATAACTTAGGAACCCAAACGAAGAATAGAGAAAATAACCCTATCAGATCTAACAATCAGAGACATTTCCCAGAGATAGATTGGGGAACTAGACCTTGTTGGCAGGGGAAGAGAGGTACAAGGCGAGCAATTTGCCGGCTTGGAGAGGAGTGGGAGCAGAATCATCGATTTCATTGATCACAAGCTGTAAAAATCAATTGAAATCAACTCAAACAAACTTTAAAAAAAAAAGTAAAGATCATATCAAACAAAAGAAAATAAAAAACTGGGAGTAGCACCTGATAGCTGCCAAGAGCAATGTAAGAGCGGAAGACAAGGGCGTCGCGCTCGACGGCTTCGTCGGAGGAGAGATTGGGGAGATCGCTGTTGTTGATGGCCGCCTGATATGCTCCCAAATAGAAATTGTTGCGCAGATTAAAGAGCTGATCTGGTCCTCCTGTTGTTGCTGCCATGCCTGTTCCTCTTTCCTTCTTCTCCTTTCTACCGCTTCTGTTCTGCAAAATTAGATCTCCTAACGTCTTCAGATCAGACAATCCGCATATATAAACGGGAGTTATTGTATATTAGAAGCTTGAGCCCACTGTTACATAATTAGCCCAAATAATAAAAACACCATTCGTTTCTACTTCTTTCCTTTTAATAACTGGTAATATGAATCAATTATTAAAATAATATATTAAAAAATAATTAAAGCAAGTAATAGGAAATAATAATAACAAACAAATAAAAGTAAAGAGTAAATTTTACCAATCACTAATAGGAAAGCACAAATAGAAATGTTACATGTTAGAAATTTTTAGTAATAGGAAAATGAACATACACGTGGGTTCCTCTCATCCAAGGCCTTGGTTTATTGTTTTAATTGTTAAAACATACATACTTAAGGCTTAAGGAAGTGGCTGATCGGTGGTTGTGTTGTTGGAGAACCGAAACTTCAACAAAAAGTGTAAGAAAATTTGATTTTCTTAAGTTCTCTCTTCATCCTACACGATAGCTCTTCTCTTCCAAGGTGCTTCTTCATCGATTCTTCTTGCTCTCCAAGGCTAAGGTAAGAGCTAGCACTCTTTACTCTAGTCTAGCTATTCCCGG
>JANIHY010000003.1:54677265-54689934 GCA_027479065.1 Erythroxylum brevipes
GGGGGGAGGGGGAGAGAGAGGCAGCCCTTCGGTCTTCTAAGGAAGAATCTCAAGTAGACAGTTTTAAGAAAACCAATTGTTTACGCTAAAAAGGCATAATGTTTTAACTACAACCACGATGTTTTATTTAACAAAATGTCGCGGTTTTTATTTTGTGATGTTTTATCGATAAAACATCCTAAAAGATCTTATAAATCTGCGACAATTTTATAGAACGTCACAAAAAATTAGAACTTTTTGTGATGTTTTTTAAACGTCGCGAAAATTCTTAACATTCTGTGAAGTTCTATTAATAAAAGGTCGCAGATTGTCTTATTTTATTGTAGTGGCGAGATCACATTGCATCATCAACGAATAGAGATCGTGGGGAGATCTTGGATGATGTGACGACAACTGGGAGTTAGAGTTATAGTGGAACTGAACGTCTGAAGATAGTAGAGTTCTTCGAGGACAAGGATGTTAGTTTCCAAGTTAAATGTAACCTCTATCTCATTATTATCTTATCTTATTAGTTAGAGTCCTATTTAGACGGGGGTGTCGTCTAATTGATCCACGTGATGTAATCTGATAAGGATAGACATGATCTAGCACGATCTTAAGCAGTTTAGATTGAGTAGGATTCTGAATGTAACTTGGAAGGCAAGTTAGGATGCCTATATATAACTCATTTGAGCTTTGCTCTTCTCATTCAATCAAAAAGAGCATTCTTTGTATTCTTTTAAGGGAAAGTAATATAAAGTTTGTTTTATACTGTATCTCTGTGTATTCTTGTTGCCTTTCTTCTTATTGTTCTTTTAAGTATTGTTTCTTCGAGGGTGTGCGAGGGAAACACTTCGAGGGTTTAGGAAAGGCTAAGTCTTTGCTTTAATGGATCTAAAAGAGACTGTCATACAAAGGGTGTGAGCGAGAAACTTCAATGAAAGTTTGAGTTCCTAGAATACCTTTGTAACAACAGGTATCAAAGCCAACGTTCGGAATGGAAGTGGGCACTCATTGGTCCTATTCCTCAGGGGGAGGAAGAGGTCACTTCCCACAATACTCGATTTGAGATAATGGAGGCACGGATCTAATAGTTACAGCAACAGATGGGAGATATGTTGAAGACATTGGAGGATGCTTAATTTCAGATTGCCATCCTAAGGCGTGTTGTTGCAATTAGTGACAGGGATCAGGCCAAAAGCTCCACACCTTAATTTTCTTCTATAAAGGTGCGTAAACTAAGGGTGTTCGAAGGCGTGCGGGACGCCAAGGTGTTGGAGAACTTTTTGTAGGATATGGAGCAGTACTTAGCTGCTGCTAGAGTATCCAATGCTGATAAGGTCAATGTGACAGCCATGTACTTGGATGGGGATGCCAAGCTCTGGTGAAGGACGAGGATCTCTACGGAGATCAGCGTGGATAGAGTTCCCGTGGAAATGTGGGTGCAAATGAAGAAGGAGCTAAAGGATCAGTTCCTTCTTATGAATACTTTTTGGCTTCTGAAGGATGCCTTGAAGCGACTTAAGCAAGATGGATCAGTAAGAGATTATGTTAAATCTTTTAGCTCTCTAATGTTGGATATTGACAAATTGTCAGATGAGGACAAGCTCTTCAATTTCCTATCTGAGTTACAACCGTGGGCTCAAATGGAGTTATGGATGCAAAATGTGAAGGATGTGGTTGGCGCAATCGCAGTTGCCGATGCCTTTGTGGATTTTCGACTGGCGAAAGATTCTAAGGCGAGCTCCTCAAATTCTTCTAAGGTCAAAGGCTACGCCTAATAGGAGAAGATTGAGGGGAAGAAGAATAAGGATTCCAAAAAGGGAGACTTCAAAGGCAAGGGCAAGTAGAATGGGGACTCGAAAAATGGGGAGACGTCCTCGAAGAAGGGAAAATTGCTTATTACTTATGCAGTGATCCACACTTTGCCAGGGAATGCCCAAGGAAGGAGAAGCTGAATGTCTTGATTGTCAAAGAAGACGGTGAATCTTTGGAGGATGCGGCATTAAATCCGATAGCCTTGCTTAATGCAGTTAGTACTAAGTCAGTTCCCTTTGAAAAATTGATGTACGTGCTTATACAGGTTGGGGAGAAAGACGTGACCGTAATGGTGGATACTAGTGTGACCCACAGTTTCCTAGGAGAGAAAATGGTTTGGAAGTTGGGCGTGAGGGTGTCCAAGACTCCGATGAAAATTACAACCCCTACGGGTAAGGCACAAGCAGTTGCAGGAATTGCTTACAACGTTCCAGTGAGCATTAGAAGTTGGCTTGCCAAGATGAACTTCATCATCATACCGTTGGAGGATTTCGAGATGATACTGGGGATCGATTTCCTTAAAGCAGCAAAGGTGGTGCTATACCCAAGTTTGGGAGGTATGATTCTAATGAACGAACAAAATTCCTT
Source organism: Erythroxylum brevipes (assembly GCA_027479065.1). NCBI lineage: Eukaryota > Viridiplantae > Streptophyta > Magnoliopsida > Malpighiales > Erythroxylaceae > Erythroxylum > Erythroxylum brevipes. Next base: position 54,679,651 of record JANIHY010000003.1, read on the forward strand.
CTACGTGAATTGTTATAGGTTCGATGGTGGAACGACAAAGGCTACAATATTGGTAGGACATGTTTCATCCATGAGTATTGAGAAAGGGTTAAAGAAAGGTATAGAGACCTATCTCGCTGCCATGTGGGAGATTAGTGAAGATCACGTGGTAAAAGTCCCTGATGCGGTTGCAAGTTTGTTGAGGGAGTTTCGGAAGGTAATGCCGAAAAAGTTGCCGAAAACTCTTACCCCCCGTCGAGAGGTAGATCACAAGATCTAGTTGGTTCCTAGAGCGATCCCACCTGCACGTGCCCCATATAGGATGTCCCCGATGGAATTGGCGGAACTTCAGAAACAACTTAGTTAGTTGTTGGAGGCAGGGTTACTAAGTTGTTGGAAGCAGGGTTCATTCAACCATCAAAAGTTTCGTAAGTTGTTGGAAGCAAGATGGTACACTGAGGATGTGTATAGACTATCGAGCATTGAACAAGGTAACGATCAAAAACAAGTATCTGGTACCTTTGATTCAAGATTTGATGGATAGGTTATCGAGGGCTGAGGTGTTCACAAAGTTAGACCTTCGAAGTGGGTATTGGCAAGTGCAAATAGTCGAGGGCGATGAGCAAAATACAACGTTCGTAATATGGTATGGATCTTACGAATTTTTAGTTATGTCATTTGGATTAACTGACGCCCTTACTACATTTTGCAACCTAATGAATGACGTGCTGTACGAATTTCTGGATGAGTTCATTGTGGTCTATCTAGACAACATCGTGGTGTATAGCGCGAACATGGTGGAACATGTGGAACACTTGAGGCGAGCATTCGAAAGACTAAAGCAGCACAAGCTCTATGTGAAGATGGAGAAGTGTGAGTTCGCTCAGTTGGAGATCAGATTTTTGGGTCACGTGGTGAGCAAGGGTTAGGTCAGGATGGATCTAAAGAAAGTGAAAGCAATAGTTGAGTGGCAGGCTCCTACGACATTATAAGAATTGTAAAGTTTTATCGGCCTAGCGAACTATTACAGGCAGTTCATAGTAGGATACTCCAAGAAAGCGGCACCATTAATGGACTTGCTAAAGAAGAAGCAAGAGTAGTGTTGGTCGAGTGCATGTGAGGAGGCATTCAAAAAACTTAAAGTCGCAATCTCAACCGAACTAGTGTTGAAGCTGCCTAAGTTCGATCTTCCATTTTAGGTACATACTGACGCTTCAAACAAAGCCATTGGTGGAGTCCTTGTACAGGAAGGTCATCCAGTCGCATTTGAAAGCCGAAAGCTCAATGGTGCGGAGCAGTGGTACTCAACCCATGAGAAGGAGATGCTTGCAGTGGTGCATTGCTTGGAGATGTGACGAGTATATTTGTTAGGAACCAGGTTCGTTGTTCGAACAACAAAATTTCTAACACGTTTTTTAGGACCCAAAAGAAGTTGTCCGCAAAACAAGCCTGATGGCAGAAGTTCCTTGCTGAATATGACTTCATATGGGAGCATAAACTAGGGAGGCACAACAACGTGGAAGATGCTTTGAGCAGGAAGGAGGTATTTGCAGTCCTTTATTCGATCACGAGGGTGGAGTCCAACCTATTGGAGCAAATCAAAATGACAGCTCCGCTAGACATTATGTACTGTAAGTTAATTACTCAAGTAAAAGAGGGTGTTGTATGCAAGTTTTGGCTCGATGATGATGGGCTATTGATGACTAAGAATAGTCAAGTATACGTGCTGAGCTTTGGTAGATTGCAGAAACAATTGTTGAAGGAGACGCATGACTCGTAGTGGGTTGGTCACCTAGCGTCCAACGGATGCTAGCGATCCTAACACGTTCCTACTTTTGGCCAAAGATGGAGAATGACGTGGAACGTTACGTCAAGATGTGCCTTGTGTGTCAGTTGGATAAACCGGAGAGGAAGAAGGAAGCAGGTTTACTACAGCCCTTATCCATCCCCAAGAGACCTTGGATGTCGGTCTCAAACGGATTTCATTGGTGGGTTTCCAAAGGTGGACAACATGGCGTCAATCATGGTGGTGGTTGATAGATTCTCCAAGTATGCGATCTTTGTGCCAACTCCTGTAACTTGCCCCTCGGATGTTGCGGCCGAGCTATTCCATAAGAACGTGTTCAAGTATTTTGGAGTACCAACGGATATTGTAAGCGAACAAGATACCAGATTTACGGGCCAATTCTGGACGTCTCTTTTTAACTTGATGGGTTGTGAGTTAAATTCTCTACGGCAAATCACCCATAAAAGAATGGCCAAACAGAAAGAATCAACGGTTTGTTGGAGGAGTATCTTCGGCATTATGTAAGTGCAAGTCAACATAATTGGTTGGATTTACTTAATACTGCACAGTTTTGTTATAACTTGCACAGATCTTCGGCTATGAAGAAAAGTCCCTTTGAGATTGTGTTAGGACAACAGCCTCTCACTCTATTGGAGATTACTCAGCAAAGGACAAGTGGCAAATGTCCTGCGGCGCATAAGTTTGTGGTGGAGAAGCAAGAGTTGCTAGATGAGGCGAGGGACAGTCTTCGTAAAGCTTCTCAACAGATGAAGAAGCAAGCAGATCTTCGGAGGAGACCGTTAGAATTTGATGTGGGAGATAAGGTTTTATTGAAACTAACCCAACAAATTTAGAAGAAGATCTCGAGCAAACAAGTACATAGGGGATTGGCGTCGAAGTACAATGGATCATTTGAAGTGCTACAAAAAATGGGAAATGTGGCATATCGATTAAAATTACTTGAGTGGTTAAAGGTACACCCTACTTTTCATATTAGTTTTCTCAAGCCTTACTATGAGGATGCATCAGATTTGAATAGGAGTTAGGTGAAGCGTGCACCACTAGTTGTGAGGAAACAGTTGAGGATCAAGTGGAGAAGATCCTAGAACATCGGATCGTGGGTCAACATAAGAAGAACCGATGGACCGAGTTCTTAATCCAGTGGAAGGGTAAACCTATCGTGGAAGCAACATAGGAGAAAGATACAACCTTGTGGAAATTCGAGAATTAGGTGAACGCCTACCTTCGGACTAATTCAATGAGGGCGTCGAATCCATCTGGTGGGGGTGGTTTGTTAGACCTCTAAGTTTTTGAGCACTTCTCAGCTACCTCATGAGGAGCCTTAGGTAAGAGGTTAGCTGGATTCACGCATGAGGGAGGCATGCGAAAACAATAAGGCAAACGTGGGCGAGTGGGATCGGACTTGGTGCGAATTTTGATAGAGCATCGAACCTTATGGAGATTGACTTGACCTAGGCTAAGGTTTTGACGGATTAAGGACTTAGCCCATGCTCGGATGAATGGACCCCGACTAATGGACTTTTTGTGGGAGCATTGATTCAGGCCAATGTGCTGGTAGGCTTCGGCGAGATCACATTGCATCAGCAACGGATAGAGGTCGTAGGGAGATCTTGGATGATGTGGCGATAACTGGGAGTCAGAGTTGTAGTGGAACTGAATGTCTGAAGATATTAGAGTTCTTTAAGAACAAGGATGTTAGTTTGCGAGTTAAATGTAACTTCTATCTCATTGTTATCTTATCTTATCAGTTAGAGTCCTATTTAGACGAGGGCATCATCTAATTGGTCCACTTGATGTAATCTGATAAGGATAGATGTGATCTAGCACAATCTTAGGCAGTTCAAATTAAATAGGATTTTGAATGTAACTTGGAAGGCAAGTTAGGATGCCTATATATAGCTCATTCGAGCTTTGCTATTCTCGTTCAATCAAAGAGAGCATTCTTTGTATTCTTTTGAGGGAAAGTAATATAAAGTTAGTTTTATACCGTATCTCTATGCGTTCTTGTTGCCTTTGTTCTTATTGTTCTTTTAAGTATTGTTTCTTCGAGGGTGTGCGCGGGAAATAATTTGAGGGTTTAAGAAAGGCTGAGTCTTTGTTTTAACGGATCTAAGCGAGACTGTCATGCAAAGGGTGTGGCGAGAAACTTCGGTGAAAGTTTGAGTTCCTAGAATACCTTTGTAACACTAACCATTGCCCACGTAACACCATGTCACAACCACCCAACTCAATGATGAGTGCATTAATTGTGAACCATAACCCCTGCATCACCTATGTAAAATTCACACACAGATGGTGTCAATATATTTTAAGGCCACCTCCCTCTGTGATCACTAACTTTGGAATTTCTACCATCTTAACATGTCCCTTTCTAATCATTTACTGATCCAAGAAATTATGGGTGCTTCAACTGTCAATGAGGATGTGAGGTGGTTTCTTCTAGTAGCTACTTGTTACCCTCATTTGTTTGAATTCTCCTTGATCCTTCATGCCCCACATTGCCTCTAGAAACACTCTAGGACTCTCGGGTATCTTCTCCTTTGCGTCCTCACCTATCACAACACTTTCTATTGATTCATCCTCCTCTATCATGTACAACTGGAACTGGCAATTTCGTTCATTTATGCCGCAGTGAGTACTTTTCGTCGCACCAAAAGCACAACTCCTTTGCTCTCTTTTCATCAAACTCCTTATTGTTCATCGCCCTTGTTCCTAAAAGGTAAATAGTTGTGTGAGGAATTGAATGAATTATTCATGTTTAATGTATCTATATATATACACGTATATCAGTTGAATATTCAAAAATGATTCTAATCCTATATACAGAGGATTTATGATAACACCAAATCTATTTGAACTTATTCTTGCTTTATCCTATCTGATTGTGTACATTGGACTTGGGCTTAAGTATGTGTGGGCTTGTGGAGTCTGCAAGGGAACGTGTATATCTGATACGGCCCCTCAAGCTGGTAGACGTTGTCGGAGACCAAGCTTGAACTTCTGTCGGAGAAACGATTGGCGAGCAAGTGGTTTGGTGAGGCAATCAGCCGTCTGATCGGCAGCAGAAACATGAGAGACTCGTAGAGAACCGGATTGAACCAGATCCCGGATGAAGTGGAAGTCTATAGCCACATGTTTCATCCGAGAGTGGAAGATCGGGTTGGAGCTCAGTTGGGTAGCCCCAATGTTGTCGCAGTAGATCACCGGAGGGGAAGACAACCCTATGCGTAGTTCAGCTAGAAGATGTCGTATCCAGGTTAGCTCGGCAGCCGTGTTGGCAACGGCTTTGTATTCGGCCTCCGTAGATGACCGAGCCACAGATCGTTGTTTCTTGGAGCTCCAGGACACTGGGTTTTGTCCGAGGAAGATGATAAATGCACCAGTGGAGCGATATGTGTCTTTATCTCCTCCCCAATCGGCGTCAGAGAATGCATGAAGCTGAGTAGGGAAGTCATGAAGTGTCAAATTAGGGTTTCGGAAAAGTTGAATACCGTCATCAATAGTGCCAGCAAGGTACCGAAGGAGTCGTTTAACAGCTATCCAGTGCTCATTGGTGGGTTGATGATTGAACTGAGATAATTTGTTCACGGCAAAGGCAATATCGGGTCTGGTAAGTAACAGGTACTGTAGACTCCCAATGATTTTGCGATATTCACTTGCATCTGTTAATGTTGTGCCTGAGTGTAAAGTGAGAGTTGGATGGGTCGCCATAGGTGTGAGTACTGGTTTGGCTTCATGCATGTTATTGTCATATAGGAGGTCAGCGATATATTTCCTTTGAGAGAGTAAAATGCCCTGTTCGTTCCTGATAACCTCAATGCCAAGGAAGTAGGATAGACTGCCTAAGTCCTTAATGGAGAACTTGTGAGCTAGCAAACTGATGTAGTGATTGAGAAGAGTAGAGTTATCACCTGTGACAATAATATCATCTACATAGACAATAAGTATAATTGTACCATGTGAAGAGTGATTGAGGAAAAGAGAAGTATCTGATTGAGAATTGCTGAACCCAGACTGAAGTAAGAAGTGCTTGAGTGCTTGGTACCATACTCTTGGTGCTTGTTTAAGGCCATAGATAGCTTTCTTTAGGAGACAGACATGATTTGGTTTGTCAGAATCAACAAAGCCCTTGGGTTGTGCCATGAAAACAGTATCTGTCAGTGGACCTTGTAGAAATGCATTATTCACATCTAGTTGACGTAACTCCCATCCATTTAATACTGCTATGCTGAGAATGAGTCTAATAGTGGTTGGTTTGACAACAGGGCTAAAGGTTTCAGCATAGTCAATGCCAGGACGTTGATGAAATCCTTTGGCGACAAGGCGGGCTTTGTACTTTGCAATGGACCCATCTGAATTGCGCTTGATTCGGAAAATCCATTTGCAACCAACAAGGTTTTGAGTGGCCTCAGATGGAACAAGCTCCCAGGTACCATTCTTTACTAACGCATTGAACTCTTCTGAGCAAGCTTTGCGCCAATTGTAATCTTTTAGGGCTTATGATATACAGGTTGGTTCAAAATCTGGAGTACCTTGTAACTGTGCTGTGAGACTGAGCTTCTGTATAAGTTTGCGGATGTTATTCTTGGCTCTGGTGATCATTGGATGACTGGAAGTTGGAGGAGGATGATGAGCTTGTATGGTGCCAAAATCTTCGCTTGAGGAGGAACTAACAACAGAAGATGCCAGATTCTCAAGTGGTGCACCAAGAAGAGAGGAAGATTCAGGAGAAGGAGAAGAAGAGGAGGATGATGAAAGAGTCAGTGGAGGTGGAATCCAAGTGGCAGTAGGGTCAGGTGAAGGTTGAGGTGGGGCTGATGAGAATGTGGCAAAGGGAAATACAGATTCCACAAATTTGACATGACGAGAGGTGTAGATGCGAGAAGTAGCAGGATCAAGACATTGGTAGCTGCTCTGAGAAGGTGAGTAACCTATAAACACACACGGTTTTGATTTGGGTTCTAATTTGTGAGAGGTGTAGGGTTTTAACCAAGGATAACATAGACAACCAAATATTCTAAGTTTAGAATAGTTGGGGCTTGTGCGAAATAAACAAGAATAGGGAGTGGACATGTTTAGAGTGGCAGTGGGCATACGGTTAATTAGATAAACCGCTGTGATGAAGGCTTGTGGCCAATAGGTTAAAGGCATGGATGCATGACTTAGTAGAGTTAGACCAGTCTCCACAATGTGGCGATGTTTTCTTTCAGCTAGGCCATTGTGTTCAGGTGTATGTGGTGGTGTTGTGCGAAAGGAAATACCATGTGTGGATAGGAAATTAGTGAGAGCAATAAACTCTCCCCCATTGTCTGTGTATAAGGTTCGAATGGGACTGTCAAAATACTTTTCAACAATAGCTTTAAACCTAAGAAAAACAGTATGCACATCAGATTTTTTTTGTAAAGGATAGATCCATGTGTATTTGGTGTAGTGATCAATAAAAAGAACATAGTATTTGCAATGGTCATGAGAATAGATAGGGGAAGTCCATACATCCGAAAAGATAACTTCCAGTGGTGTGGTAGACATAAGAGTGGATTTGGAAAAAGGTAATTTATGACTTTTATTAGTGAAGCATGCATTACAATGAGAAGGAAGTCTATTACTAAACTGAATGTTTTGCTGAGATAAAATGTGATGAACAATCGGTTTTGCAGGGTGTCCTAGTCTAGAATGCCAATCGGGGAGAGGTGCAAGTGTGGTGGAGAGAGCATGCTTTGGAGAGGATGATGGTGGCCATGCATAGAGTCCATTGTTAGGTGCACCCTTGAGAAGTGGCGTCCCTGTTTTCAGATCCTTCACAAGAAAAGAAAAAGGTGAGAATGTAACAGAAACATTGTTAGAGACACAAAATTGATAAACTGATATTAATTGTTGTTTCATTGCAGGCACACATAGAACATTATCCAGTGTAAACGTTCTGTGTTCAGTATGTATTGTACCACTGCCTTTGTGGCTGATGTGGAGTCCAGATCCATCACCAACCATGATTTCATCCGTGCCTGTATATGGAGTATGCAAAGCAAGATTTTGTAAATCAGTGGTTACATGGTGAGAAGCTCCAGAATCAAGGATCCACGGATCTTGAGTAGATGCAGTAGCAAAGTTGGCTTTTGGAAAGGAGATTGAGGATTCAGCAGAGACAATTCGAAAGGAAGTACAACGTTTAGCACTGTGACCTTGAACTCCACAGAGTTGACACTTGCCCAAATATGGTCGAGGTTGGTATGAAGAATTGGATGGAGGCAAACAAGTATGGTTAGGATAGGAGTGGGGAGGAAGAGGCTGTAGCTGGCTATGGGAGGACCGAAAATTAGCTTGAGGATGATGCTGGAAATGAAGAGGGTGAGAGGGTTGTGATTGCTGGTGGCGCCATCTAGGTGTGTGTTGATAGTGTTGCTTTTTACCTGCTGATTTGTTGGTGTAGTTGGCTGTGGCAGGAAAATAAGTAAGGACAGGTGAAGGAAGATCGGCTTCTGCAGTAATAAGTTTCTCATGAAGTTCATCAAAGGAGATAGGTGTATCTCTAGCATTTATGATACGAATTACCTCACTGTATTCGTCACCTAGTCCATCAAGAACTTTATCAGTGATGTCCTCAGGATCCATTGCAGCATTCAGAAAGATAAGTTCATCTGTTTTGGTCTTGATGGCCTGCATATATTCAGTAATTGATAGTTGTCCTTTGGTAATTTTCTTGAATTGAGTTTTGACTTGCTTTTGTTTGCCCCTTGAAGCTTGTGCATAGGTTTTAGCTAAAGTATCCCAGGCTTCCTTTGATGTATTGGCAGTGGCGATGAATGGAATGATTGTGGGTGATAGAGCACCAATGATGGCATTGAGGATCAGTTGATCTTGGCGAATCCAGTGTTGATAGTTCGGATTGGGAAGAGGTAAGTCATTGTTTGTAATGATGGGTGGGGGGCAGCTTTTGGTGCCATCAATATAGCCTTGCAAATCATATCCTATAAATAAACTGTTGAATTGCATTCTCCAGGCAAGGTAATTGGTAGAGGTTAGCTTCAAAGGGGCTTGAGCTGCTGGATTGATGGTGATGAGCTGAGGAGTTTCATCAGAGGAAGGGTTGATAATTGAAGCCATTGGGGTGGAAAAAAAAATGGACGTTAGTCGATGGCTCTGATACCATAAAAGGTAAATAGTTGTGTGAGGAATTGAATGAATTATTCATGTTTAATGTATCTATATATATACACGTATATCAGTTGAATATTCAAAAATGATTCTAATCCTATATACAGAGGATTTATGATAACACCAAATCTATTTGAACTTATTCTTGCTTTATCCTATCTGATTGTGTACATTGGACTTGGGCTTAAGTATGTGTGGGCTTGTGGAGTCTGCAAGGGAACGTGTATATCTGATAGTTCCTTGTCCATTTCTGATGGTTGAACAAACAAGGGTTTGAGGGAGGAACTCTGATGATAGTATGAGTTGCTTTTATACTGACAACTCACCGGTTCCCTTTGATGTATTAAGGGAAAGTGTTATCTGAGTGTCATAAATAGGTTTTAAATGTCATAATCAGGTTACTTGGCTTGCATTAGACTTCTTTGATTCTTTTAGACCAAGACCCAGAGAAGCAATATGGCGTCATGTTTTATTTCTGTGTCACATGAATTAGACGGAAAATGATGCACCATTGGGAGCAAAGATGGCAGAAGTTAATGATAATAGAAAAGAAAGATATGATTGATGGGAAGATCGAATTGAAGGATGCTATTTATAGATCTCATGTAACTAAGAGAAGTGAAAGATACTATTAATGGAAGATGTAGGATGCTGAACTATACGTGTTGAATGAATAATGGAACATCTACGCTTTTTGATATACTCGAAAAGAAATGTAAAGAACATTATTAGATCATCTCATATATATAAATACAAAATCTCTTGCACTAAATGAATACTTCATTAGGCTATGAGATAATGGTCCGGATTAAAGTTGGATGTTTCTGAGCAAAACTGGGATTAACAAATGCACTACTGATAATCAAAGTAACAATATCATCAGGGTCCAGATCTGTTCAAAAAGTAAAACTACTCTTCTTAATGTACTCTTCCATTGATATCGAATTTCCTCAATGCAATCATCAATTAACACCAAATAACAAGACAGTTTAATGATTACCAGACTCGGGCTATTAGAGGATCAGATCGTCTGTCCCATTAATCCTATACCTATTCTGTCCCACAACTAAAACGTGGACGTTTTGCTTTGTTTAAACCAGTTCCCACTTTCAGCTCACGTGGACGTTTTGCTTTATTTAAACGAGCTCCCACTTTCAGCTCTTTTCACCCAAGCCAGACTCATCTTCTCTTTGATTTTTTCCTCTTTTATCTGTGAATATCTGCTGCCCACACGCATTCACTTGAATTTTTTTTAAATTTCTGCTTTGATTTTGTTTCTTTCAATTTTAAAAAATCATAAAAATCTTGGTCTTCATTTTTTTATAATATAATTTCTATTAACTAAT
>JANIHY010000003.1:54808896-54825379 GCA_027479065.1 Erythroxylum brevipes
ATTTCTGTTGTTGCGTATTGTGTATTCGGATTTTAATATTGATGTTGTATTATGGAATATTTTGTAAGCATGTATTTTCATGACGTAAATACATCACGGATTTGTATATGGAATGGTAAAATGAAAAATGATTCGATTATGAAATTGAGATATAAGTTTGTGTATGATTATTGGGAATTGTGTTGATATTATATGTTAAAGGATATGGATATGTTGATATAGGATTGCGTTTGATGTGTTGGATTCCGGACGGGGAGTCCGATGATTCTGGCTATTATGTGAGAATATAGAAGTATATTTTGAACCCTTGCAGGTTTTGGGTTAATAAAAGGCAGCCGTCATGCTGCCGAAATTTTGGTAAAAATGGGTATAAGAATGAGATTTGGGATTTGTGTGGATATATAAGAGTATGACTCAAGTATTGAGTTTTGATTAAGGAAGATGAAAGAAATGAAGAAGAAAGGAATGAGAAAAGAAAAGAAAAATTTATACGGGTTTTGAGAATTGTCTTAAGGTTTCCAACGCGATAAGTTTCCTATGCTTTGTGTCTTCAGCGGATGTCGGAATTGTGTTTCGATTCGATTTGTATTCGATTCGTCTTGATTCGATACCTTCGTATTTGTTTCGCGTTTGCTTCCGCATGTTGTGATGCGATTTATTCAATTTGAATCCGCTTTGTTTCCTCCGTTTTCGGTTAGGATCCGGTTTTCCAGATCGGGTCCCAACATAGATTCTCATCCTTGTTTGATTATTTTTAAGATTAGTTTGAGGGTTTGTTAATTGTGATATCAACTTTGGTTTCAATCCTGAAACTTTGTGAGATAACTTATTGTTGTGGGGGGTGAGAGATCAACTTTTTCTATAAATCCTTATTGAGTTTAGTGGATTTATTTGTTGGTTTGTCCAGTAGTCTTTTCCCTCTACATTGGAGGGTTTTTCATGTTAAATCTTAGTGTTTGTTTCATCGTTTAGTTTCTTATTATGGTATTGTTCTACTACAATTTGAAGAGTTATTTCTTCTTGTTGATATTCGGTTGACTTTTTTATAGAGTTGTGTTATTTTTCTCTCAACAAGTGGTATCAGAGCCAACATAATGAAAAGTGGAAGCAGCTCTATGGTCAAGTTAAAGTCATCAAATTACTTGATATGGAGGCCCAAGATGGAGGACCTTCTGTATTGTACAGATCTCTTTGATCCTATTTATGTAGACAGAGGTGTGAAGGATGATGTTCATTCAGCACCTAAAAAGATGTCGAACAAAGAATGAGAAAAGAAGAAGTGAAAACTTTGGGCACTATAAGACAATAGATTGTATAAGCATATTCAATCATGTGTCTCAAGAAACAGATCCTTTTAAGCTATGGAAGAATCTAGAACATCTGTATGAAAGGAAAACTACTCACAACAAGGCCTCTCTGATTAAGAGGCTTGTGAACTTAAAGTTGAAGGTTGGAATATTAGTGTGAAAGCATCTATGTGATTTCCAAGATATAATCAACAAGCTGACTACAATGAAGATCATTCTTGATGATGAGCTTCAAGCTCTGTTCCTGTTGAGTTCGTTGCCAAATAGTTGAGAAACACTGGTGGTGACAATTAACAACTCAACTCTTGATGGTGTGCTCTCTTTGGATGTAATCAAAGAGAGTATGTTTAATGAAGAAATATGAAGAAATGAGATTGGAGTTGATAAGTGCGGGCTTTTGTGATAGAAAGTAGGGGAAGGAACAAGAGTAGGGGTCCAAAAGATCGTGGGAAGTCTAAGAACCGTTCAAAGTTTAGAGTTAACAAAGACGTGAAGATATGCCACTATTGCGATAAGCCTGAGCATATTAAGAGATTCTGTTATAAGTGGAAGAGTGATCAGAAAAAGCAAGATCATCAAAATGATGGTGATGATAAGAGTACAACTGCAACTATTTCAAGTATGGATGATGAGGTGACACTAGTTTATACAACTAGTGAATACTTCCATGTCAACAATGTTAGTTCAAAGTAGTTGATCAACACGGGAGCATCTTATCACTGTGTTCCAAAGAAAGGGTACTTCACAAGCTATAATAGCAGAGATTTTGGGAGCATCAAGATGGGAAATCAAAGCTCTATCAAGATAGTCAGTATGGGTGGTATCTAGTTTTAGACAAACATCGAATGCTTACTGACCTCGATAGATGTACAACACATCCTCAATTTAAGGCTAAATATGTTATTAGCGAATGTGTTAGATCAAGAAGGATTTAAGCACACTTTTAGGGATAGGAAGTGGAAATTGTCCAGAGGCACAATGGCAGAAGCCTGAGGAGAGTTTTGTTTTTCATTGTACAAGGCACACTTAAAGATGCGTGGTGGTGGAGAACTATACACAACCAAAGAGGAATATTTACGAAATCTGTGGCATCGATTATTGGGACACATAAGTGAGAAGATATTAAAGTTGCTGGCTAGAGAATCCCTTATCCTAGTTAAGAAATCACAACAGCTTAATCTTTGTGATCAATGTTTGGCTGGAAAACAGAATAGAGTCTCTTTTAAGAGAAGATCTACAAGGAAGTCAAAGTTATTGGAGTTGATGCATTCATATGTCTGTGGTCCTATTGAGAATAATGAGCAGGGGGAGCAATGGGATACAACAACTGATGAAACACAGTTTTAAAGGTCAACAAAGGAGAAAAGGCCTTCTAAAAGGTATCCAAGTTATGAGCACTTGTGCTTACTACTGAGGGGGAGCTTGAGGATGTGCAAGAGGTTGTATTTTGTAAAGATGCCAACTATCATTGGTTGAGGTTAGTGATAGAAGAACAACATTTAATGTTAAAGAAAATTTATACGAATTTAAATGGTGTTGATATGCTGACTAAAGTGATTCTTGGAAATAAGCACGAGCTTTACAGTAGGCTTGTTGGGGTGAATCTCAAGTAGATGATTACAAATAATGTGTCTTCCCCATATTTGGGCTTGAGAAGGAGATTTAAGTGTCCAACCTTATTTTGAGATTTTGAATGATGTGGCAGATAAGATTACTGTAAATAGACACCAACTCTAAAAGATAAAGATCAAGTGCGGAGATAGAGATGTATCATTTCTAGTTAAATATAATTCTCTTATCTTTTTAGTAGTGATGTAGATAAATCCTATTAGATAGAGTTATATTTAGACAAAGATGTTATCTTATTGAATAATGTGATGTAATCTGATTAGGATAAGATGTGATCTAGTTAGTTCAGTTCAATTAGGATTCTAAATTGTAAGCTAAGGAGTATACAAATAGCTCATGAGAGCCTTACTTCATACATGAGACAGAGAAGAGATAGTAAGTGTTACTACAATGTTCAAAATTGAGGAAAAATATAGGGAGAGCAAAGAAGGTTAGATTCTCTTCCTTGTTTGATTGTTTTTGGAATTGGTTTGAGAGTTTGTTGATTATGATATCAATTTTAGTTTTAATCCTGAAGTTTTGTAAGACAACTTGTTGTTGTGGAGGGTAAGAGATAAACTTTTTATATAAATCTATTTTGAGTTTAGTGAATTTATTTATTGGTTTATTCCGTAGTTTTTTCCCTCTACTTTGGAGGGTCTTCTACGTTAAATTTTAGTGTTTGTTTCATCATTTAATTTCTTATTTTCATATTATTTTACTGCTGTCATTTGAAGAGTTATTTCTTGCCATTCATATTCGGTCGACTTTTTAGAGAGTTGTGTTATTTTTATCCCAAGATTAACTTTATATGATAGATTATGATATGTCGGAGGTGAGATGAGCAAACCTGATAATTGGGTAATTGTTGGTACCTAGGAGGAGGGAAATTTAGCAGCAAAGAGATAAATACCTAGAAGGGGGGGGTACAAGACAATGATTAGCGGATTAGCTATTCTATTCAATTCAATGTTACAACAGAGTACACTTCAGCCAACAAAAATATAACAATTGAAGACTGGTAAATTCGTTAAAACAACTGGTAATTATGTCCTGAACTAAAGTTTAAAAAATCTTCATCTTCTCTTCATCCATCAACTTCAGTTTCCTTCTTACATGTTCTCCATAATGTGGTCCTTCTAGGCACTGTATTTCTTTTCGAACTGATCGCTGAGAAAACAGTCTAATATGGGTTCTCTTTTTTATATTGATCATGCAGGCATTCGTACCAAAGCCGTTTTGAACGACAACCTCACTGCCCTAAGTGCATCCATCAAACATATTCTCCAAACCGAGTTATTTGTTCTATGTTCAACTCCAGCAACTCCCCCTGCAATTCCATTGGTATTGCATTACAAATTTGTTAGAACATTCATACCAGAATCTACCCAACAAATCAAAATAAATTACCAAAATATTGAACTGAGTATTCTAGGGGAAACTGAAATCGACAGGAACAGATTTGAAAACCTTAAGTTAATATTTTAAATTTTTGATAAAGGACAACTAAAAGTCTTAACTCAATAATGACGAAGCAAAACAACAAATGAAAGCAAGAAAAAGGTCTTAACTCAACAATGAGGAAGAAAAACGACAAATAAAAGCAAAAAAGAACATAAATAAGAATGAAACCATTAAGGTACATAACAGGAAAAGAAACTTACAATATGGTTATCACTCAAAGATAGATTCGAAACGTAGCAACACCAATCTCAGGACTACAGATCAACCAACAACATCAGATCAGTCGAACATGATTGCCCATAAGCAGAAAAAATTTTAAAAATTAGTTAACAAAGAAAAACCTTTAAGACTGGGAATTGAAGTCAGCTTTGTAATACAGCAAGACACCTTCATAATATGGCGTTGGTTGATCCAATCTGGAACACAGAGATTGTTAACTTGTTATGTTCACAGACACCGACGCATCAGAGCAAATAAGATGATAAAATGAAAACAACAAAACCCTATCAATATTACCTGTGACATATGTTCTGGTAAATCACCGATCTGATGATTGAAAAGGTGCAAACTTTCGCACCAACGCTTACGCCATGAGTTGCTAGTTCGCCGGTAAATAGCACGTAGTATCTCATATCATATGGAGTATGGACAATCCCAAGAGAGAGATTGGGTGCGGTGCAAAAGATAAGCTTTGCTATAATTATATATAGATGCCATGTTCGATAATTTCGAGGTAATCTACTTTTGACTCTACGACTACTTTCCTTTTTTGTTTAATTTTCTTTAATTTCTTGTTAAATATGGTATATTTTAAAAAGTTAATTTACTTATCTACTTCCCATATTTTTATTTTCTATATTTTAATTTATTTTCTTATATATCCTATTCTTATTTAATGAAACATATATGCCATTTTTTATGTTACCTTTGTATTTAAATTTACTTGAAGAGTTTTAAAATATTTTAGTATAAAATTAGCTAACCTTTTCACATATTATTAATCTATATTTTTTCTTTTTAATATTATTAATAACTCCATATAATTTTGATTTTATAATATTTGTTCGTCAGCTATCAACTTTTATTACAAACTCCAAACTCTAATTACGAATTACTAAACTACATTATGCATTGCAACATATAATATCACCTGTTGTGTCATGTGAAAAAATCAACATCGTTTTAAAGTCTACAATTAGAATTTACAATGAAAGTTGATTGCAATTGAATAAGTATTATAAAACTAAAACTATTGAAGAATTATATTTAAAATTAGAAAATACATTAATAATTTGTAAATTTGAGTCCAACAAATTTGACGTAACCCCTAGGGGCAGAGAGTTGGTGGAGATAAGGCCAAAAGGTCCCATGTTTAAATCTCCTTATTTATACCCTCTCCATCAAGCATGTCATACAGTGTGAAGTACCGAGTTAACCTGATTTATAGGCTATTACATTAATTCGAGAGTTTAGCTAGTGCATATCTAAATAAGGATAATGGTTGCGGGTTTTTCAAAAAAAGAAAAGGACGTAATATTTTAATAATTAATATCAATATATGTTTACTTTGGTCAAATTAGCTCTTTTGGTTTAAGTGAGGTCGCGGGTTCGAATCGCTCTATGTATGCAGCCGTTTAAAACTTGAAGTCAGAGCTTTAATTTTTTGCAAATGACCTACCCAACTTGAGTGAGAATTAATCTGAGCGTGAATAGTTTAAAAGTACCTTTTAATAGTTAAGATCCTCCTCAGACCCCTCGCTTGAAAAAAAAAAAGAATACTTGATAACATCCCGTTATCAAAAATAAACGGAAAAAGAAGTTGACAAATAACAGTTAGAATGTCTCAAGGAAATTTCTGATCTGTGAGACAATTACCAAGAAGAGTAGGTTGCCTACTAAAAGAAATATTAAAAACAACTAAACATGCTCTACTAAACAAGACTAGTAAATATGCAGAATCACGCGTGAAGTCGTGGATCTTATCCATTTAGCCTCTGCCATATAAAATCTTCATCTTCTCTTCAGTCTTCATCCTTCAACTATTAGTTCTTCTTCGGTCTTTGTTTTCTGAACCTTTGAGCAACTAGATTGTGATTCCAGCATTCTAGGAACTAAAATGAAAAGAGCTAATTGAATTATGAGCAAACAAGCTTCTTAGGCTACAATCATGCCAGAAACTCACCGTGCAAAAGCAGTGGTGATCTCCCGTTAAACTTACAGATATCAGGTTTAAACTTTCTTAATGCATCAGAAACCGTATAGGTAACTATGACAAATATTTAAACATTACCTTCTTCCTTTTAAATGAATTGCCTTGGTATGTAAACCACTGCATGGGGACATAATCAACAACTAAGTTGCATGATTAAAAGTTTTGAAACGTAGTAGAATAGGTTTAATTATCAGGTGTTGTATCAGATACAGAAATCAAACAGAAAGAAACCTACATAACAATAGACCCAAGAAACCAGAAAGAAACAGTCAATTGAAAGAATATACAAGGCTAAATCATAAACGAAGAAACTTACCACAGTTTCATGGAGGCAAGCAAGGCTCAGAAGCTTTCAACTCCAAGCATCAGCCCTAAAAATCCTTTAAAAACATCAAATTACATTTCTCATAACCACGTTTTCACATATAATTAAAGAAAAACACCAAAATCAAACCTTCAGAGCTGACAATGAAGTCAGATTCAGACATAGTTGAACAACGAGAAATAAGCCCATTGGCTTCCAGTGGAGACAGCTGAGCTGATCTAGCACATGAGGAGGTAAAACACTAGATTTATAGACCCAAAATCAAAATTAAAAGCCCTAACCTGACATATGTTATCTGATAAAAAAATAAGCTGAAAACTTTCGATTCGGTTTCTACTTCTAGTCCATCATCGGGCATATTGCAGCTGGAAAACGAAGAGGTGACTCTGATAATCTCATTGGAGCCTATTTGTGGGCCTGAATTGAAGGTAGAGAATTGGGGCACAAAGAGTGTTCTTAAATACATTCACCATAATCTGAATCATTTGTGTTTTAGTTTCCTCACCGTTACTTTCTTTTTTGTTCAAGCAGAATTTTTTATTTTTTATTTTTTTGTCCACGAAGAATTTTAGAGGGATTTTAACTATAGGAAGACACTTTTAAGCCATCTACACTCAGACTAATCCTCACTCGAAGAAGTTGAGATATTGTTTCATTTATTAGTATTAAATGCTTTTTATATTTTCTATGTTTTGAACTTGAGTACAAAAAGTGAATAACATTTATTAATATTGTTGGGATCGGAGTAATGTTAATGTTAATGATAAAATATGAAAAATAAATATTAAATATCTCTAAAGTAAAATTTATATTTTTTTAATTTAGTTGAAATAATTGATAACATATTTATATTGTAAGCCAACAATTTTAAATTTAACTTAATTATCTTCTTATTACAAATGAAATTGATTATTTTAAGTATGTAAGTTCAAATATAAGAAGTAAATTTCTTTTTGCTTCCTTAAGTTAACATAGTCAATAATAATTACAGCTATGATTGCTAATCTCGTAAATCATATCTATGCTTTCTTCTACATTACATAAATCCTCTTCTTATCTCTCGTCCTACAAATCTACACGTTCTCTTCGTCTACTTCTTGGTGTATGCATCCTTGTATGTTGTTCACGTTGAACCTACAGCCGCCTTCTGGCATATGAACACTCTCATCTTCCGCAGTCATTCATGGACTCTAAACATCAACCAAGAACAGGATTGTTTTGCTCATGGTGAATTCGGGTCACAATGATGTCTCGCTATTGGTATGCATTCAACTGTGTTGACACCAAACAAGTCCTTCTTTAACTCTTGAGTTCGCCAAATCCCTCAAGTGCGCAATCTCGTCACTAAACCTGTCTATAAATTCCAGGTTTCTTGGACTTGGATGGCTCTTGCAAGAACATGTTCTGCGGATCCAAGAGTGTACCTAAAATAAACCAGATTGAGGTCAGAAACCATGAACTAAAGATAGAGGATACCTCAAAGAACCTAGTGAAGGTAATATATAGAAGTCGTAACCTGAATGTATATATCTGGTAAATCATTGATCTGATGATAGAAAAGTCGGCATAAGAGCCTTTGGTTTGTCCTCAATTTCTTGGCTATCTTCAGCTTCAGCTTCCTCGACCATTTTGCCTGAAGTGAACTGTAATTGGTGCTGTATGCTCTTCACATATAATGACACACACACCTCTGTGACTATGTACATATATATATCCACACACAAATCACATACCTAACCGCACCTAACCGTACCTAACCTCAGTTGCTCTTAGGGTTTTCTTAAAGGAAAAAAAATGTCCTTATCCATCTATATTTCCCTTCGTATATCTGTCGTTGTGCTTTCTCGACCTTGCATTTTCTCTTTATCATAATTTTGTTTCCATTTTTTATTTTGCTTCCTTATATAAGTTTGTTTTTTTACAAAAAGAAATAGTTAATTCTTTTAAATTTTCAAATCTAAAATATGTTAGAATTAACAAAATATTAAAAGAAGTTTATCAAAATAATTGAAAAAAGTTTTATCTTTTATTCCACAGGTAAATTTACCAACGATTCACATACTGTCTTGTCAATATATTTATTGACGGTTATATAACATATCCGTCATTAAATTTATCTACGGCCATTTTAACAATATCATTGTTCGTTGGTTGATTCCGTCGCTAATTTATATTACCGACAAAATGTAACCATTTTCCGTCGCTATACGACGGTATTCTTGTAGGGTTATGAAATCTGCGTTACCACTAAATATTTTTTTTAATCTCCTGAAATTTCTTGAACAGAATGCTGCTACTAATTATTTGAAGAGTTAAGATACATAAAGTACCATCTCATGACAAAAAGTCATTTTAATATAAAAAAATATTTTTAAAAAAATCGCCTGATCTATTGTTATGCCCTTCACTGCAAAAACTTTCTTTGTTGGCATTTATTGATATTCTGGTGCCCAAATTGTGTACTTGTGATGGATTATGTCGCAGACATAGACGCACTTGCAAAACAAATGAGATGAACGTACTCTATAATTGTTGAGATTTTACAGATGCAATTATATTTTAGACTCCAAACTATAACTATATGATTAATTGTTGAGACTTTTTTCTTTACTGCACATTATAATTAGTACTTTTTTGTGAAACTAACAATGTATATAATTAATTTTCTTCTTCTTTTTCTCATCTTTCAAGTTAGTATTAGACAAGTGAAATAAAGTGGAAGACCTTTCTCTTAATACTATGAAGAGTTAGCCGAAGTCTTTCAAGAACTAAATTACCGTAACAAAATTTTCATGAAGGTTCCTAAAGATATTGAAGCATACCAAAAGTCAATTGAATAACTAAGGGTGCACATATTCTTCTGATAGGGCACAAACTATCGTAAAAAAGAAAGTAACGAAAAGGACTAATAAGAGGCAAGAAATCAGAAAGAAACACTGGATTGAAGGAATACAAACCAAAAATGAAGAAACTTACCACAGTTTCTTGGAGCCAAGCTAGCTAGGCTCATAACCTTTCAACTCCAATTGTGAACCCTAAAAATCCTTTAAAATTTTCATATTTGCGTTTCACACGATCACGTTTGCAAAGAAAATTAAAGAAAAACTCAAAATCAAACCTTGAGTGCTGAGAACAAGGTCAAATTCAGACATAGTTGAACAACCAGAAGGAAGCCCAATGGCTTCCAATGGGGACAACTGAGCTGATATGGCAAATTAGAAGGTAAAACATTAGATTCATAAACCTAAAGAAAATTGGCGTTTACTTTCATCTGAGAAGTGTTTTATAATGATATTTGTATGTTTTAGAAAATTAGAACTCCAAAAATCGTTTCATGTTATTTCAACTCTTACAAATTAAAAACAAAATAGTTTTACAACCATGAACATAAATTCTAAAATTTAATATGATAAATCACTGAAATCCCTACCTAAATAATATGAATTGGGATATATTTGTGTATTTTGACTCTGCTTATTTTGTTTAAAGAGTTGATTCTTAACTTTAGAAATGGTTTCTATAAGCCTACTAGTGTGATACTACTTAGTTTTTGTCTTTCAAGTGATTTCTGGTTCTTGTTGCAAATCATAAGGAAGATTCTTAGTCATGTTATTTCTCTGTTATATATGTTTTTCAATAAAAAATCTATTTAATGTCGATATAATTATGAGAAAGCAATATATGCTATAAAGATTGTACTACAATTCACAGCATACATCTGTACGTTATATAGGCTGATACAAGCTATAAAGATAAGCCTAAACAGTTACAAGAGATTACAGTAGATAGAGATTACAGCAGAGAAGATCATTGTTAAGCTTATCAAGTATCAGATGAAAGATATCCTTATCACCCTCCCACAAGTTGACTGTGGGGTGAAACAACAGACAACTTGTCCCGTAAATGAAGGAAGCGGGTTTTGGGCAAAGGTTTCGTGAATCCATCAGCAAGTTGATCTGTAGTAGATATGTAGCGCACTTGAAGTTCTTTCTGAGCACATTTATCACGCACAAAATGAAAATCAATCTCCAAATGCTTGGAACGGGAGTGAAAAATTGGTGTAGTTGTTAAATATGTGGCACTCAGATTGTCACAAAAAAGTAATGGAGGCTGTGAACAAGATTGGCCAATTTCATGGAGTAGAGATTGTAACCACTGAAGTTCTTGGACAGCAGACGCAAGAGCTCGATACTCAGCTTCTGTGGAGGATCGTGCCACTGTTCGTTGCTTCTTGGAGGACCAAGATATCAGATTACTTCCCACAAATAAAGCATAGCCACCTGTTGATTTTCTATCATCAATGGAGCCAGCCCAATCACTGTCACTGTAGACGAAAAGCTGAGTGGAGTAGGACTTCTTGATGAGTAAGCCATAAGTAGAAGTGTCCTTCAAATAACGTAAAATACGTTTAACGGCCTGCCAATGTTGATCTCGAGGATCATGCATGAATTGTGAAGCCTTATTCACAGAAAAGGAGATATCAGGTCTTGTCATAGACAAATATTGAAGACCACCAACGATTGATCTATATAGCGTTGGATCTTGAACGGAAGTACCAGAAAAAGCTGAAAGTTTAAGGGTGGTGCAAGCAGGTGTTGACACAGAGTTGGCATCCTGCATGTGAGCTTTTTGTAAAAGATCATGAATGTACTTGCGTTGTGTTAGTAGGAGACCCGCAGATGTCCATTGAGCTTCAACACCAAGAAAATAGGAGAGGTTACCGAGATCTTTAAGCTTGAACTCAGAATGGAGCTGCATGAGAATTCGTTGTATGGCTGTGGTGTTATTGCCAGTAAAAAGAATATCATCAACGTAGATGAGACAGAATAATTTATCACCATTTTGATTGAGGTAGAACAAAGATGCATCTGTTTTGGAACCTTGAAAACCAAGTTGTAAAAGGGAATTTTTCAAACATGAGAACCATTGTCGTGGTGCTTGCCGTAAGCCATATATGGACTTGCGGAGTCGGCAAACATGATGTGGAAAATCTGGATGGACAAAGCCTTGGGGTTGTTTCATGAAAACTTCCTCATCGAGAGTTCCATGAAGGAAAGCATTCGACACATCAAGTTGTTTAACCGGCCAATCATTTGTCACTGCAAGAGAAAGAATAAGTCGAACTGTCGCTGGTTTGATGACGGGACTATACGTTTCATGAAAATCAATTCCGGGTCGTTGGTTGTAGCCTTTAGCCACGAGTCGGGCTTTGTACCGATCAAGTTTGCCATCTGCCGTGTATTTGATACGGTAGACCCATTTACTGCCAATGAGATTCTGAGTATTGGTTGCAGGAACAAGATCCCATGTGTGATTATCCATCAAAGCCGCATATTCTTCGGCCATGGCCTGACGCCATTCAGGGTGCTGAGAAGCTTTGGAGAAGCAACTAGGCTCAATTGGGTGAGATAATTCAGCAGTCAAAGCCTTTGGTTTCAAAGAACCAGTCATAGATCTAGTGACCATGTGGTGCCGTCGATGGCTTGGAGGAGAGGATGAGGAGGAAGGTGGAGGGTACTGTGTAAGATCAACAACCAAAGGAAGGCCAGAAAATTCAGTATTAGCTGGGTTGGTTAGTGGTGGGGTATCGTGTGTGTGAGAAGATGGAGATGTGGGTAAGGTTGGTGGGTCATCGGTGGATGGCAAAGGGGAAGATGATGGAGATGTGGGTAAGGATGGTGGGACATCGGTAGATGACAAAGGCAAAAAAGATGATGGTTGTTGTGGAAAAGTTGAGATGGATCGTTGGTGAGAAATGGAATTTGAGGTGGGTCCAGATGTTGGAAGGTGGGTGGGCAAAAGAATGGGTACTGGTGATGATGGCTCATTGATGGTAATAGCTGGGGCAGCTGAAGATTCTTTGAAGGGAAACACCTGCTCATCAAATAAAACATGTCGTGAAGTATAAATTTTTCTGGTAGATAACTCCAAACAAAAATATCCTTTATGAATTTTACTAAAGCTAATAAAAACACATTTGGAGGATCGGGGAGCTAATTTATTTGCAGCATATGGACGCAACCAAGGGTAGCAAAGAGAGCCAAAAACCTTTAACTCATTTATATTTGGATGAGTGTGGAATAAAGAGTAATATAGACTGCGATTTTGTAAGATTGGGGTAGGTAATCTGTTGATAATATAGATCGCAGTATCAAAAGCATAATTCCAACATTGCAAGGGAATAGAGGAATGATGTAAAAGTGACAAACCAGTTTTAACAAAATGTCTATGTTTATATTCAGCACACCCATTTTGTTCTGGTGTTTTTGGACAAGAACTACAATGAATAATGTCATTGTCACTGGGAAATTTAGTAAGTGCTTGAAATTCACCACCCCAGTCAGCTTGAAATTGTTTAATAGATCGATCAAAGAATTTTGTCACAACATGTTTAAATTTGATGAAAGCATTCAAGACTTCATATTTATGAGAAAGAAAATAAATCCAATAGTATTTGCTGAAATGATCATAAAATAAAACATAGAAACGTTTTCCATCAATGGGCACAGTAGGAGATGACCCCCACAAATTAGAAAAAATCAAATCTAAAGGGCCATCAACTTTGTAACTAGACTGAGGAAAAGGCAACTTATGACTCTTACTAATCGAGCATGCGTGACAGGCCTGATATTTTATTGGAAGACACTGAAATACTAGCTTGAATGAGAGCTTGACGAAAACAACGCAAATTTGCATGTCCTAAATGAGAATGGCAAAGAGAAACACTGGCTAAATTTGCTGCCTTAGGGAGCGAAGAAGGAGAGATTGTTTGAAGAAGCATGGAATACAAGCCATTATTAGTTGGTCTGCTGAGAAGTAACTCCTTCATGCGGATGTCCTTGATGTCAAAATGATGAGGAAAAAATTCAATGAAAACATCGTTAGTACGAGTAAAAGCTAAAACCGACAAGAGATTATTACTTGTAGTATGAACATGCAATAAATCATGTAAAAAAATTAAGAGAGTTATTTTGACAAAGAGAGCTTCCAATATGAGTAATTGGGAGTGTTTTACCATTTCCAATCTTGTTCTCATCACCACCAGTGTAAGGATTGTGGATGGTTAGATTTTCTAGATCAGGGGTGAGGTGATGAGTGGCGTCTGTGTCCAAGATCCAGGGAGAATTTGGTTGGGACGTTGAGGTAGCCAGGTTGGTGGAGGGCTTATGATGTAAATGGTTGGTATTACGTTGGAATTTTGGTGAAGTACTTTGAGGAGCAATGTGACCAAGACCATTGCAATTATGATAGTTCAAATGACTATAATCAGTTGATGAACGGTCATCACGAGACGAACGACCACCACAGCTAGTACGTGTTCCTTTGGAAGTACCAGATGCTAGAAGCATTGTTGGTGCAATTTCAGAGATGGAGGAATCAACGGCAAGTGAAGTCTCTTCACTTAAGAGAAGTCTGTATAGATCATCAAACGAAACAGCATCAAGTCAGTTTTCAAGAGACCGAACAAATGGACGATAGAGAGGGCCAAGGCCATTTGTGATAACCTGAACAAGATCATCCTCAGGGACAGGACTTCTTGGCATGTTGAGTGTATGTAGCAATAGTCTCTGTGTGGTCCTTTTTCAGCCTATAAAAATTGGACTTAATGTATCTAATTTGTGCTTTAGAACCGGAAGCATACGCAGAAGACAGTTTCTGCCATGCTTGTCGTGCAGTAGAAGCACCAATGACTTGTGTAATAAAACATTTTGAAATAGAGGCAATAATCCAACTAAGAACAAGCTGGTCCCGTCGAAACCAGGATTGGGCAGATCATTGTCAATGGAACGTAAAGGAGCTATTGCAGTCCCATCAACATGTTTTGCCAAGTCATAGCTGTGAAGTCAAGGCATAAGTTGGGCTTGCCACAACAAATAATTCGTGGAGTTGAGTTTGATAGGCAATTGGGTAACAACATTTGGTAAGGAAGACATTGGGAGTTCAGAGGTACAAGAAGAAACAATTGTTTGGTGTAGAGGTGTGGACATGGTGGAAAAAGAAAAGAAAAGAAACGAGAGCAGAAGAGCTGTTAGGCTTTACATAGCTCTGATAGCATATAAGAGCAATATAAACTATGAAGATAGATGTTATTCATAGCAGACTTCTGTGCAGTATATATGCAGATACAAGCTATAGAGATAAGTATAAACAGTTATAAGAGATTACAGTAGATAGAGACTACAATAGATGAGATCGTTATCAAGCTTATCAAGTATCAGATAATAGATATCCTTACCACACTTGTGGTAAAAGATTCATGTTTGTCAGTCTAAAGTTACTCCAATTTTTAGCAAGTTACTTTGGTCTTAATAATCTTTAGTATTGTGTCTCAAATAAGTTTTGTTTTTTTTTTCTGCAAAAAGGTTGGGACCAGGAAGAGACAAAGCCTTATAATACTTGAGAGATAACCCTCATCTTCATGAAGAAATAGAAAAGGTTTGGATTCTTATCACTTAAACACATACGCCCGTCTAGTTTCGGACAATCTTGCCTTAATTTATGCAAAGAGATGTGATATCTCATGTAAGAGATGAAAGTTTTTATAAGTTTACAAAAAAGATTACTAATGAACTTCTAGTTAACTATTTTCGAATTTGTAGTTCCGTTAAGTTCAATTTGAAATTATTGTCGAGTCAAGTAAGAACTAAGAGACATGAGTACAGAATGTTTTGGTCGTGATATACCGTTTTCAGTATCCGAAATGAAGTTAAGCGATTGCATACACTTTACATCACTGTACATATGTTGTGTGTATAAATACTTGCACCCTTCCTTTTCTCGTTCGAGGCTACGCTAGAGAACAAGTGAACAACATTGTAAATGCATTTGCAGACAGTTAAGACCAAGATGGCAGATGAAAATGTGACTGTGGGATCCCCTACCCTGAGGAACTCATTGGAGCTACCTTTGGAAGATGAGAATACCTATGCTGACATGTAGGACAAAACTGCTACATTTTACGTTATAAAGCACAAGCACAAGCACAAGCATCTTGTCATCTTCTCATCTTCAGGCATGCAAACCTTAAACTTTGTGCAGTTTTGGATAGATGCCTTGTCAAAGTGTAGCAGAACAAAAGTAGCATCTGTGCTATGTTGCAAGTCAATTATCATGTATACCATTTTGTATTTTGCATGAGTTTATTTACTTATTTTATTTGTATTGTTTATTACCTACTTTATTTTTTATTAGCAATTATTTTTTATGTTTACTTTTATTTATTAATTAATCTATTATTCTAATATGTATATGTTATTAAAATTTTATTAATTTATTGCACTATATATGTCATTTGAAAACTTTGTACTAATTAGGGTAAGTTTGCGTATTATTGAACATCCTCAGACTTCACGGGTCAGCAGATTTTCCTGAAAAATGTTGTTCAATATATGTGTGTGGTGTGTGCATGTGTGTGTGTGTGAGAGAGAGTATATTAAAAATAACCTTTTTACTAATTAAGAGTAAAGCCTGTATCATATTTTAAAATTTAATATGATGGTATATCCAGTTTGGATTTTGAATAAATGAAAAACTTATGGAATATGATAAAGGGACTTAAGCATAATT
>JANIHY010000003.1:54836801-54847440 GCA_027479065.1 Erythroxylum brevipes
TGAAGGATAGAAGTCGGGATCAGTTCGCGTCTGCATTGCATGTCTTTATTTATGTAATGAAGTGTATATTTGTATCTGGAAATGGGCCCGAGTGGCTATTGGAAATTGTGTAATGAATTTTGTATATAATTGAATAAGGACCCAAATTGCGCATTGAATTCCGCATATATTGTTATAAAAAAATGTGTATCGATTACTGAATGAGTGGTTTAGCACGCCATCCTCGTGGGGCACGGACTCGGATATCACTATCGATATCACGTTCGGGTCGTGCGGGAGTGGGGTGTTACACATTTAAATTCATTCATACTAAGAAAAAGAATAGATTGAAGCACAAGAGATTAAATGTCTTGGTATCCGTTCATTACAATTTAAAGCTTCGGGAAAGGTATGTTATTATCATTATTAATTTCAATATAATTTTTAATAATTAAATTTTATTGTTTATTAGGAATTTTAATAACACAAGTAGTTCAATAGATCTAATTTCTATTGATAATGCCGATCTTTTGGCGGATTGAATTTCTGAAAAACCAGATTTGATAGATGTGAATGACATAGAAGACAATCTTAATTGAGAATGTCATTTGATACGTTAAATTTGAAGTATATATGAAATATCTGAAAATTATTATTATTTCATATTAATTGTGATTATTATTTATTATTATAATTTTTAGAAACAGGGTTGATGTAAACTTATATAATATACAATACAACAGTACAATATGATAATAGTTTATTTTGTAATTTAAAAAAAATTAAAGACTATTTCATAATTTTAAAAACTTATCCAAATCAGTACCCAGTATTAACCGATATCGGTATAATACCGTACCAAAATCCAATCTGATATCAAATCCATTCGTAACATTGACATCAGGTACGTAATCTTACACTTTAATGATTTGTGACAATTGTTGATTAAAAATCACAAAATTATAAATGTCAATTTTGATTTTATGTGATAAAGATCATACTTTTTACATTTCTGACTATTAAACTATTTATTTGCACCATTTGATTTGAGTACTATGAGTGCGAGTTAAAACTTTCAAAAGATCAGGCCACCGTAATATCAGCTAAATGTCTTACGTTTAATTAGCAATAGGACTAATTCTTTAGCTGTTTACTTTCCCGAATCCATCCATCCATATTCTAAATTAAGAAGCAAAGTAACCAAAACATTAGGCAAATACAATCACTTTCCAGATCTAAAGACGTGTTTCATATTCCAACTTTTGGTTGTACAAGTAACACCAGATCGTTATAAAGTACAAGAAAAAGTTCGCCATACTATGATTACTATCAGTTGTTACTAAGCAAAATCGTTTTACAACCATGAAAATGAATTCCAAATGTTAATATGGTAAATCACTGATCTATTTATAGTTCATAAAGATCCTCCGCATCTCTCTTCTTCTACATACCAGTAACCATATTCTCTTCTTCCTCACATATAGCAACAATTATGGAAGAACCATAGGTACAGATATATCAGCCATAACCCCTATAAATTAGCATTGCTTATTTAAAAATGCTCTTAAAAGCTTGTGCCAATCATCGCCCCTTCAAAGTGGTCCAGCCTTGTGGGGTTGGCTTTAAACTATTAGCAACAGCTTCCAATGCCATCTGAACTGCATCCTCTGCATTTATTAGGTCAAGCTGGCCACTCTTAATTTTCTGAAGCTCTACCAACTTTTACCATCAATGAAAGAGAACAGAAACTACACCCACAGATGAAGTCGAACCATACCGCGTCCATCGGGAAAACTTTCATCCTCTTTTGGAAGCTCTACCACATATTCACATAGGAAAAGGATGGATCCACAGAATAACTACAATCAGAAAGATTCACCAGTCAACACAAATAACTATGTTATATGCTTAATTAATTTGTTTGTTAAGAACATGGACAAAGTAATCGTAGTCGTGTAAATTTAAAGCACATTTCAACACAGAAATAAGAAACTTTTGAGGACACACAGGAAGGAGAAACATGGCATTGCTTCATATAAAAAGGATTAAGCTTTCACCAAGAAATTAATACAAAGAGTTTGAATATTACTTAACAATACTAACACAGTATGGTAAGCATCCAAACACCTCATGAAGAGTAGCAATAAGCTGTAACAATATCGGAGTGTAGGACTTGTTTGCTTTCTTGCAAGTTGCTTGAAAGCTCTATTCTCATTGAGCTGATAAGATGCCACAACCATAAACATGATCCATCACAACCTTCTCAAATAAAGCTGAATGGTCTGCGACACCATAGCAAGCTTTGGGTGCAGCAGCATATTGTTAATAAATCTAGAGAAAGGAAAGTTTTACGGCATATAAACTTGTCTCTTAAACATTTGCATGCATTATTTAATCATGCATGGAAGGTTCGCACAAATTATGTTCTTAAATGCCAAAGAAAGCAGACAAGAAAAAAATTATTATTTCGTAGAATTAACTAATTACAATAAAAATAAACTTCTCTTTTGAACATCAAGAATTTCCATAAGCTGCAAAACATTTGAAGCACCAATTCACAATAACTCAGTGACCCAGAAACTAAATACACGTTTTCACCCTATAATGAACTGAAAAAAACCAACAGAATTATAAAAGCAGGGCAGTTCATAAATCTCTGTAGTCCCCCCAACATTGTAGCTTTCTGCACAATTCAATTAAGAAAGCCTTGTTTCATATGGTCAAATGGTGTCGGCATCTCTAGACCATGATTAGCTACATTTATTAGACTACATGATTGAAGTACCAAAATTACAAAATCAAAAGTTTGCATCAAGTTAAATAAATCCAAGAACGTTGATAAGAAAAAGGTAAGAAAATAAATATAGTCAAGCTAATTTTAGCTAAGCTCAAATCATTTATAAGTACGGATCAAATAATAGTAAGTATTGTCTCCCATTTATGCTATTGGGGTTACTATTTGCAGCCAATTCACAAAGGTGGCTGTTTGACAGAACACCTTTTTAATGAAAACATCATACTATTGCCACATGTGAAACTAAGGATATAATCTTAAGTGGTTGGTGATTACCATGGTAAATCTTACACCAAAAGCAAAAAAGATTACCATGGTAAATCTAACCCAGTGACTTTCAGAGAAGGGAATAAGTTTGAATGGGGTATAGACCTTCTTTCCCCTTTCCATACTTGGCAAACAGTGCTTCCATGATTGAGAGGGGTAGTGAAGTGATGAAAACAGAAGCACACATCTTGCCAATGGAAGTTAACATTTTTCTGAAGAAGGGTTTGGAAAATCAAGTTATTTCAGGAACATTCAAGCTGTTTATGGTTCCAAGAACTGAAAGCTCCTAAAGGGCTTGGCACCTTCATTAGACAATTAACTGCCATGACGTTCAAACAATTAATAACGGGGATTGGGACCTTGCTTTTACTATGGGTTCCCTGGTAAATGTCTAACTGCCCTTGAAGTGGAGAAAAGGGAGGGAAAAAAAAGACTAACCAAAGCATAAGGAAAACTAGACAACCCGACAAAACATGAATCTTTGTCGTTTCCTCAACTGTCAAGCCAATCACTTTGCAATCAAGTAGCACTTGTTTGCTCATTGGGATCAAAGGAAGATATTTATGGACTCTCATGGCTACTCATTTATGATGCTAGAATAATGAGACTTCCAGTATTCTTGGGAACAAAAATGGAAAGCAATTAATTGCAATGATAATTACGTGTTAACTGGCATGCAAGAGTAAGATCAAGTTAGAAGCTGAACACGTAAATGCAAGGGTTATATCCCACATAAAAGTGGTAGTTAGTCAAGCTATACGTATGTACGATTATGTAAGTTGTATACTTTTTCCTTCTAATGCATAGACTCAGCAGCTAATCTTTGCAAAAATGTAAACACCATCTTTGCAAAAATGTAAACAAGTGGTTTGAAATTTAGAAACTTGTAAACAATTTCCATTAACAACAAGAATCCTAATTCTTACGCATTAAGGGAGTGTCAGTTGGCCAACAATGTATAAAGTTTACGAGATTGAAAAATAACACATTTTGATATTAAGCTTTTCACTGCAAAATCCATCCGCAGCAATTTGAATCAACCATGGCCTGTCACAAGCAATTGTGAGATTGTTTGCCAGAAGGAAAGAAAAAAGACAAACGCTACCCATTGTTTACCAAAAGGAAAGAAAAAAAGACAAACGCTACCCTAAACAAAGGGGGAAAAAAACCTTAAATTTCAATTTCAACGTGATAAATAAAATTATATGACCAATAAAACAAAGAAAAACACATAATTAAAGAAATAGATGCAACAATCAAAGGAAAAGAAACTTACATCAGGTTCTTCGAGCCAAACTGGGTTTAAAGGACCTTTCAATCCCAAGCATCAGCCCCATAAAAACCGTTAAAAACGTCAGATTTACAATTTGCACAAACACATTTGCATTAGAATAAGGGGAAAAAAAACACGAAATTTAGTAAGAAAAACCTCGCGCTCTGACACCAAAGGAAGATTTTACAAGGCTGAACAACCCGATTGAAGCCTGACAGCTTCAAAATCTGGGTCAGCTTGAGTCATTCTGCCATGAAAAAATAAAAGGTCATAAAAATCATGCGGCAAAAAGAAGGAGTAATAGAATCAAAGTTAGAAACCCCAACCTCACATATACAATCTGGTAAATCACCGATCTGATTCGTTTCATTTTTTTAATTCTAAGCCATACCCACCCACTTTTCCACCGGAAAACTAAGAACTGACTCTCATCGGAACCAAATTTGGGCTGAACTGAAATTGGGTGAAAATGCAAATTTAGGGAACACTGAAGCTATCTTATATATACATTTCATCTTTCAGGACCATAACCAGGGTTATTTTTTCTTGTACTTTACTATTATTGTACTTAACTTTTATTATTATTTAAATTCTTTTATTATCATTTAAGTAATTGGATATATCACCAGAAAAATGAGGAAAAAGCATTAAATTACTACTTTCCCTAATTTATATTAAATTAATATATCATAAATGTTCAAAACAGAAATCTTTTTAGAACTCATTAAAAAATAAATTAAATATATCTTTGAATTTAAGTTTCGAAACTTGTTAAATATATTAATATTTTGTTTTACCAATTAACCTATTTGATTAGTTGATACTTTGACTTACAATTTTAAGTAATATTTTGAAAATCAGATTTAAAGTTAACTCGATTAGACAAGAAGTTTAAAGTGAAGAAGAGTGTTGTCGATAAAGTTTCCACTACACAACCACAATCACATACGAGGTTGTTCGAATAACAGAAATTCATTATAGAGAGAGGGAGAGAAAGAGAGTTACAGAGAAAAATATAGAGAGAGAAGGATTTCATTCATTGTAACAAAAGATGTTCGTATACTATATTGGGACATGCTTTAATACATTCTCGAGTTATCCACTATACTCGGGTACAGACGTTACCCTATGATCTTATTCTAAACGTTGAGTATAATACTAGTTAATATTTCGGATCTTCTGCGTTCTTGCTCACGCTTTTTCATCTTCGACAATCTCCACAACAATTCCCTTCCCTTTAATGTCTTTGTCTGTCAAGTTGATTTCTGGAAACCGATTTTGGAGGTTGAAAACATACTCCCATATAGCACTGGTGTTCTCCCCATCTGACCATTGAATCAACCATTGTGTAACTACTCGATTATTCCTTTTGGTAATTCACCTGTCTAATATTGCTACTGTAACTCATTCTACAGGCGTAAGAAACTCTGGTAGCAATGAAGAAGTGTGGTCTTGTCCCTCATGTGCCTTTTTAAGTTGCGATGCATGAAATACTAGGTGTATTGTTGTTTCGGTTGGAAGGTCTAACTTATAAGCCACCTCTCTAATACGTTGAATCATCCTATATGACCCGTAATGCAGTGGAGATAGCTTCTGATTGCTCCTCCTTTGTAAAGAAAATTGCTTGTATGGTTGTAATTTTAACAACACCATGTCTCCCACCCTGAATTCTCTTTCTGAACGCTTTGAATCTGCATACTGCTTCACTCGATTTTGGGCCCATTGTAAATGAAATTTTGTGACATTAAGCATAGCCTCTCTATTCTATAAAACCTAATCAACTTCTAAGACCTTTGAATCCCCTACTATGTAAAAAGTATACACTGGTAGTGGGTAACAGTACAGAACTTCAAACGAAGTGGTGTTGATGGCAGCTCGGTAAGTGGTATTGTACCATCATTCCGTCAACGCTATCCATTCTCCCCATATCTGCGGTATTTCTCCACAGAAACAACGCAAATATGTCTTGAGAAATTTTTTTACTACCTCTGTTTGTCCATCCATTTGTGGATGGTAAGTAATCGAATATTTCAATTTAACCCCCTGCAACCGAAGAAGCTCCTGCTAAAATTTGCTCAAGAAAACTAGGTATCTGTCACTAACAATGGACTTCGGCATTTCATATAATTTAAACACATTACTAAGGAATACTTCAACTATATCACAAGCAAAATAAGGGTGTTTGATAGGAATAAAGTGGGAATATTTAGTATAACAGATTTCCCCTTCGAAACAAGTAAGCCCTCCGCAAAATCAATACTCACTTTCTTCCATCTTCCTTTTGGCATCTTGAGAGGTTGTAGTAATCCTGGGTAAGCATAATTATCATGTTTATTTATCTGGCAACTCATACAATTTTGAACATAAACCCTCACATCTCAAGTCATGCCCTTCTAGAAGAACATTTTCTGTAGCTTCTTCGTAGTGGCTACTACACCTGCATGCTCTCCCATGGCATCTTCATGACCAATGTCAATGATCTGTTGACAGATTCTCGAGTTGGCACCCATTACTAAGCATCCCTTCCATCTTAATAACATATCCTTCCATTCGTAAGCACAAGGTTTAGTATTGTCAGATTCCAATGTCTTGATTAAGTCTTACTCCATCTTCCTACTAACTCTTTTTTATTACTTTTAGCAGCTCACCTTGCATCTATGTTGCTGATATCATTAACATATCTACACTCGTGATTCTTGAGAGGGAGTCCGCGGCGACATTCTCTTTAGCACTTCGATATTGCACTTCAAAGTTATAGCCCAAAAGCTTCGATAGCCATGATTGTTAAAATGAAGTCGATCGATGTTATTCTAGCAAATATTTTAAGCTCCGACGATCATTTTTGAAGATAAAAAATCTGGAGGTAGTGATGCCAATGCTTGATGGCCTTAATTTTCTCTAGAAATTCTTTTTCATAAGTGGATAACCCGTGATGCCTCTTCGCCAATGACTTACTTAAGAAGGCGATGGGATGACCTCCCTGTTGATGTACCACACCTATTCCTTGCTCACTTGCTTAAGCTTCGATCTCTCAAAAGCCATTTGTTCCTCTTGCTACCAATTCCAACTAGATAATTTTTCCTTCGTAAGTAGTTCTGTTAGTGGTTTTGTCAACACCCTGTAACTTTTAATGAACCTCCTATAATACCCAGTAATTCCCAAAAATCTCTGCAGCTTCTGAACACACTTCGGTACAAGCCACTCTTCGATTGTCCTTACCTTCCAAAAATCAGTTTCCATCCCTTCTTCTGAGATAGTATAAACTAAGTAATCCATCTGTCAAGCTTCGAAAACACATTTGGTTCCTCGTAGAAATAATTGATTGTCGAATAATTTCTAAAGAGCTACTCAAATGTGTTCTACATGTAACATCAACGATGAACTGCATATTAGTATATCATTAAAAAACTAGGATGAAATGACGCAAAATGGCTTAAACATTTCGTTCATTAATCATTAGAATGTGGATGGTGCATTTGTCAGCCCGAAAGGCATCACCAAGAACTCGTAATATCCCTTATGCCTTTTGAAAGCAGGCTTTGGAATATCTTTCGGTTGCATTCGGATTTGGTGGTAACTCGAATACATATCCAGCTTAGAAAACCAACTGGCTCCATGCAGTTCATCCAACAATTCTTCGATGAGGGGTATTAGAAATTTGTCTTTCACCGTATATTTGTTCAACTCCCAATAGTCCATGCACATTCTCCACGAGTTGTCATTTTTCTTGACAAGAACTACTAGTAACACATATGGATCGTAACTATGGCAAATGAACCCCTGCTTCATGAGTTCCTTGACCTCTTGTTCTATTATATCCTTATGGGTCCTTGAATAATGGTATGGCCTCACATTGATTGCATCGACTCCATCAATCAAGACAAATTAATGGTTGTACTTGCGATTC
This sequence comes from Erythroxylum brevipes, assembly GCA_027479065.1. Taxonomy (NCBI): domain Eukaryota; kingdom Viridiplantae; phylum Streptophyta; class Magnoliopsida; order Malpighiales; family Erythroxylaceae; genus Erythroxylum; species Erythroxylum brevipes. The sequence continues at coordinate 54,845,022 of JANIHY010000003.1, forward strand.
AGAGAGAGATGAGACGATTCCTAGAACATCTCTGCATAATCAAACAACATTGCATTAATCTCATCAAGCACACTTCCTTGCTCCTTCGTCATTCGCATTTGCTGGATATGATATTCAATTGGAGTGGAAAGTTGTATCATGAGCAACTGGCCACTCGAAGAACACTGTAGAGCATTTTGGAACCCTTTGCTTCAAACGACTCTTGATTTGCCTTTTGGATTTCCCCGCAAGGTCACCACTCTTCCCTCCCAACTAAACGTCATTGTTCGATTCCTAAAGTTTCATAAGATGTCGTTTAGTCCCACCAGTCATTGAACACCTAAAACGATGTCACAGTCCATACTGAATTGCACGTCTTGCATGGACCATGCAAAGTTCCTGCAACACTGTCGACATTCCAATTGTAAACCTCCACCCACCGTAATTGAAACAGGATCAATCTCTTTGAAGTCATACTTCCCTTTCCTTGCCACCACAATGTCCACAAAATTGTTTGTACTACCATTATCAACAAGTATGTGAATTTGTCATCGTTGATGTTTTCCTATTAATCACATTTGCTTAAATTTTGTCTCCCCTGAGAATCCTAACATCGCTTGCATGGAAACTATGAGACAGTCTTTATCTACACACCCTTCCTCCAAATCCTCCTCCTCCTGGTTGAGTGACACTTTCTCACTGTCATTTACTTCAGAAACTATGTAAAATTGTAGCTGCCTTTTTTTACATTTATGACCCAACATGTACTTCTTGTCGCACCAAAAAACAAAACCCCTTCGCCCTTTTTTCATTAAAATCTCTAATACTGATGGGTTTTTAAGGTTGAATTGAAATTATTACCATTAGTTATGTTCCTTGTGGAATGGATTCTGTTCAACATAGAGTTCCCTGTCGACATTAGTATTGAGCTAACTTATAGACCTGATAATGAGTGAGGTTTGTGTAATTTCATCGACACACCAATCTCTGGTTTAAGGCCTTTAACAAAAAACCTGACTATGTATTCCTCTAAAAGAGAAAGCCTATTAGAGTGATGATCAAACTGAACACAATATTCTAGTACTGTCTCATTTTGCTTCAACTCCTTAAAATCCCCCACAGGATCATAAAAATTTTATACATCAAACCTCTGTTTAAGAGCCCTTGTGAATTCTGCCCACTCCACCACCTCTGTTTTATATGATTTCTAATGAATAAACGATACCAACCTTGTGCACATTCATCCATGTGCAGAATAACTATGTTCACATTCATTTTCTCCAGAGTTTGGTCTAACTGAAAGAACTGTTCATAATGATACAACTACAACTTAACGTTTTCTCCATCAAACGAAGGAAACTCAATTATGTTCAACCTCGTTGATGTAACGTTCGCTTCCCTTTCAAGTTATGTCTGACTATTTTGAGGTGTATGATCTGCTATACTACTTACTTCCCTCTATTTTGATAGTCCTGATGAAAGCATCGTTTGTAATTCACACATTTCCTTCTCTAATTTTTCCGTTTTATTTTGCACCTCCGATAGCAAATGCTCACTCCTATCCTACATTTCTAGAAGCAATCGTTCAAGCCGACTCTGTGCTTTTGCAAACAGCTTCTCACTCCAACCTTGTGCTTCCATGAGTCCCCTCAAGTTATCTTCCAACCTTCGAAACTCTGCTCCTCTAGTTCCTTCTGCCATTGTCTGTCCCGAATCATCTGCTCTGATACCAATTATTGATAAAGTTTCTACCACACAACCACAATCACACACGAGGTCATTCGAATAATAAAAATTCGTTATAGAGAGAGAAAGAGAAAGAGAGTTATAGAGAAAGATACAGAAATAGAAGGATTTCATTCATTGTAACAAAACATATCCGTATATTGTGTTAAGACATGTTTTAATACATTCACGAGTTATCCACTATACTCAGGTAACCCTATGGTCTTATTCTAAATGCTGCGTATAATACTAGTTAATATTCTAGACCTTTTGCATTCTTACTCATGCTTCTTCATCTTCGACAATCTCTGCAATAAGTGTACTTAATAATCGGTTATGTGTACTCTTCATATATGCCACAAATATATATAAATAGATCACATACCTAACTTGTTGGGCCCCGATTTTGGAATCGGACCCCAATCGAAAAAATGAAAAACGGAAAGCGAAACTAAAGAATGGATCCTAAACGAAAGAACGGATTACAAAGCCAAACGAATCGAAAGTGGGCCAAAACAAATGCGAAAAGTGAATCGGATCAAATAGCGTGCGAAACACAAATCGGATCGGAAGTCATAAAGCGGAAACAAAATCAAATAGCAGAATCGAAGGAATGGATTCAACGAAAACAAATCGCTTAAAAACAAAAACTTAACTCCGACATCTGAAAACAAATATTAAAAAAAACATTGTGTTGGAAACCATAAAGACACTT
>JANIHY010000003.1:54864755-54880718 GCA_027479065.1 Erythroxylum brevipes
AAAGTTATGTATTTAAATTTTGATATAAGTAATGAGATATAAATATTATAAATTAATAAAGATTTTACTTGTTGATATTTACAATAATTATTAAAAAAACTGTGAAACAAAAAAATAGCAATTAATTATTTATTTATCAGTTTTATTATTTAATAAATAAATAAATGATAAAATGCTTAATGTACTATCATATTATACTAATTTATAATTTAATAAATATAATTATATTTTAAACTTAATTAATGACATATAAATTTGATAAATAAAATAAAATAATTTATTTAACACATATCGTCCATGAAATTTATTATCCAATCACTCTCATATAATATAACTGGGAGATTAAATTTGATGAAGGGAATTATTTTATACTTTTCACAATTTTTAAAAAGTTTGTACGAAAATTTTAAAATACGAGGAGTTTGGATAAAATTACATAAATATACATATATAGGTAATTTTATAATGTTCAAGTTACATTAATCAATCTGGTAAATCACTGATCTGCTCCTACTTCACATAAATCCTCTTCTACTCTCTCCCTTTCTACTGCAAGTACTGAAAAAAATCTTCATCTTCTCTTCTTCTTCTTGCTAGTACTTGTACAACCTTCGGACGTAGCATGATCCAGCTCTCTTTCAAAACCTTCGGACGTAGCATGATCCAGCTCTCCTTCAAACATGGATCCTTTCATTTTCAGTGATCACTACCGCAGTGGCTCTTAATTATCAACCACAACAGGCTTCTTCTTGTTCGCGGTTGACTTTTATGGGCACGGTAGTGGTTCCTGAAAAGACCATGGACTTCCAGAGCTCTTCAAAGACGTAGCTGAAACAGACTTGACGGATTTTAGAAACGAACGAAACAAGCCTGGAAATTGCTCAACAAAAACATTAAAGTGAAGAAATCCTAACCTAACGAACATATCTGGTAAATCATTGATCTGATATGAAAACTAGCTAGTAGGTAGCATATGACGAGACCTCAGAAAACCTTTGTTTCCATGCCCATCTTCATCATCTTCCTTCACCACCCCACCACCAAAAGAATGAGAACTGATCATTTCAATCAAGCTATTGTTAATGCAGTGAAGTGCAGTTGTTGGTGTACATATGCTCTTCACTGATGTCAGATATAAATGCATATCGTATACCTAACCCTACCTAACTTCATCTAAAACACGTCCTCCATATCTCTGACTCTGCCTGTTCTTTCCATTTTTCCATGTTTCTTCTAGTTTTGTTTCCTCTTTCGATTTTATTTCCTTATAAGTTTGTCTCATATGGAAGGAAATAATTAATGCATAAGCGTACGTAATCGACTTTAGTATTTGATTAGCAGAGAAATAGTTTAACCATTTGCACCGATGAGATTTCTTGACGTTCGTGTTAATACTTTTTTCGTTTTTGCTAGATTGGAGAAATTTACAATGTTACTCCAAGCTTAAAAGATCACTGTAAAAGTAAAAAGTAGAGTGAATTAAGCACAGGGGTCATCTCCCACAACATGATCTATAATGGTATTTATCGAGTTTATAGTTTCCTAATGAGTCGAAAAAAATGCAGACATACATAAGCTGACGAAGACTAAATCGAATTTCTTTTTTCAATGCATGGACATTTTGCATAATGGCATCGTTCGAACAAGTTTATAGTTTCCTAACGAGTCAAAAACACTGCAGACATAAGTTGATGAAGACTAAATCGATTTTTCTTTTTTCAATGCATGGACATTTTGCATAATGGCATAATTCGAAACTAAGTCATGTACTGAAACATTGCAATGCAGAGAAAAGCTTATCTAGTTTTACAATATTATAAGCAATTGCTCTAACACCAAGGATGATATGATCTTGAGTCCTCATCCATATTCCAGCAACAGACGCCAATTTATCCATCAACTCTAGAAATTAAGAGAGCAAAACTTAACGATTTGATGCTAAACTTGTTATTCCGAAATTGTTACACCCCAAGTCTGTACCACCTTTAACTTAGACTCTTAGTGTCAGGAATCTCACATCGGACGACTATGAAAATATTCAATAATTTATAATAATATATAAATCTCTCCTTCTACAGGTAACTTTTGGGGGTGGGTTAGACACTTCTAATATGATATCAGAGCCAATTTATCTCGATAGTTTGAAACGGTACCCAGTTATATCCCTTTGCTTAATATGTCCATCAGATGTCCAGTCTTGCTCTAGATTGAGAGGGGTATGTCAGGGATCCCACGTCGGACAATTACAAGAATATTCAAGAATTTATAATAATGTGCGAACTTTCTACTCTTGAGCTATCTTTTAAGGGCGAGTTCAGCACTTTCCAATACTTAATATCAAATAGAAACAAAAAGAAAGTTATAGTCAGATTCAACAGAATAACAAATCAAAGCAATAGAGATTAGGTGGAAAAAGAAGAACAAAAAGGATCACTTGAGAAAAAGAACAGATATGGGAATCAAATACAAAGAAATTTGCAAGAGGTTCTTCTAAGTCAAGCCCGGTCATGAACCAGTCAATCCCAAGTATATGGCCTGCAAATCCGTCAACAGCATGAGGTTTACAATGTTATTGGGAGACAAACATGAAACCTCAAAACACAAAACAGGAAATTCAGAAAGAAACTCGGCAACTGAATCCGACGTTAGCCTCTGACCATGATGACAAAACTAAAGCTTTCAATGCTATGAATTGGCCGGACTTGATTTCGTTCTGCGAAGTGTGAAGATAGCCATTTTTGACCCTTGCATACGATGGAACACTTCCATTGTATCTTTATAAACAATAGAAAAGATGGTGAGATAAGAATTTAAAACCCAAACCTGAAAAACCCAAATCTGGTAAAACGCCGTTCTAATGAAAAAGGCTGGAGCTTTGGGGTCATCATCTTCCAGGCCATGACTGAGCTGGGAATCTCCCTCCCATGGATATTTATTTCGTTGGTTTTAGTAACGGCTGAAATGAATTATATTATTGGGCTTATTTAGTATTGGGCTTGTTGTTGAGTATAATATAACCCTAAGACTATTATAAAACCCTGCAATAAAACTCAAATTAGAAGCTAAAACCCTAGATCTCCATCTCTGTTGTTCGATTCCTTTGCAAATCCATCAAAATGTCGATGTCGAAGAGCTCCAAGATGCTTCAGTACATTAACTATCGGATGCGGGTCACTATCCAAGATGGGCGCCAGCTAGTCGGAAAGTTCATGGCCTTCGACCGCCACATGAACCTCGTCCTAGGCGACTGCGAGGAGTTCCGTAAACTCCCTCCTGCTAAGGGAAAGAAGACCAACGAAGAGCGTGAAGACCGCCGCACTCTTGGCCTCGTCCTTCTTCGAGGCGAAGAGGTCATTTCTATGACAGTCGAAGGCCCTCCTCCCCCAGACGAGTCGCGGGCCAAGGCTGTCGGCGCTACCGCCGTTGCCGGACCCGGCATCGGCCGTGCCGCTGGTCGTGGAATCCCTACTGCTCCTCTTATTCAAGCCCAGCCTGGCCTTGCTGGACCTGTCCGTGGCGTTGGTGGGCCCGCTCCCGGCATGATGCAGCCGCAGATCTCCCGCCCGCCGGTGCCTCAACTTTCCGCTCCGCCGATGACTTATCCAGCTTCGTCTGCGCCACCGGGTGGTCAGCCGCCAGTAATTAGACCTCCCGGGCAGATGCCTCCTGGGGCTTTCCCGGGTCAGGTTCCGCCCATGGGTCGGGCTCCGCCTCCGCAGGTTCCGCCGCAGTTTGCAGGAAGGCCACCTCAACCTGGATTTCCTATGCCACCGCAATTTGGGCAGAGACCAATGGGAGTGCCGCCACCTCAGCCTCCAGCAGGGATGATGAGAGGGCCGCCTGTTCCGCCTAGGCCTGGAATGCCGGCTCCTCCTCCGCCTAGACCGGGGATGCCTCCTCCACCTGCTGGCGTTTCTGGGTATGGGCCACCAAGGCCTGGTATGCCTCCTCCCCCAAATCCCCAGCAGCAGAATCAACAGCAATAATGATAAGGTGCGTCTTCTATCGTTGTTTTTTGTGTTGTTGAAGTTGTCTTTAAGAGGAATTCTGAGTCGAACAATTACACTAGCTTGATGCAAATTTCACATAAACTAGTTTAGGATATGAAGAAAAGAAGATTTCATTATATGTTTAATGCTGATATGGCGGTTAACATTTACGAGACTTTTGATATCCTCCGCTTGTGTATGTAGTCCCTGAATTTCCCCTTTAATTGCTTCTAACTGAACTGAGATAGAGACCAGCATTATGAGAGGGGGCATCATGATTATACTAATTCAAGCTTGCACGTTTAATAATTTAGTTATGATAATGTTGTATTGTAGAATCTTTTTTATTTTTATGTGGTACTTCTGATCATTTGCTCTTGTCAAGATGCATAATTGAACATTATGTAACATAACTTTTTCACGCTTACATCCAAATTTCCTCTGTAAAATTATTGCATAAATCTGAAGATTTGGAAAAATCAAAGTGCAGTATAAACAATTGTGGAGACTGACCTTAACCTGAAAAATTGCATTTAGGCATGAATCTACTTTAGAGTAAGAATTGCGCTAGGGGTTGAAAGTTATTAACGACAATTAGCCTCTTAACAAATTCTTTGCTTAGTTATATGATGTGCTAAATAAGAAAACGTGGCATGATCATGATGGAAGCAAAATAAGATATTTAGATTCCTTAGTTTCTATGAGTTTAAGGAAGCTGCACTACATAGGGCATTGCAATGATAAGTGACTTGCCAGCTTCCTGATACTAATTTGTGTGGAATTGGTGCCTCATCACCTCCCTCTGATGTAGGTTTAAGATCACCGTAGTCCCAAACATTGATTGACCTGGTGTTCCCAGTTTCTCCTGATCTTTTAGGGATTGAGATAGGAGGTAAGAGAATGATGTCCGTGATACTAGCAATATGTGTACTATGAGTATTGGTGTGATTATAAATACCAAAAACTTGCATAGAATGTGCACTGCAGAACTCCTGGATCCAAATATAAACTTGCATAGAATGTGCACTGCAGAACTCCTGCATCCAAATATAAACCTTGCAAGTGTATGTTAAGGTGTTGTATGGAATTCATGGTTCATTGAAGCTTGTTCTGAAGGTTATTTTAATGGATTTAATAGATTGTTATTCGTGGGCACAATATTGTTTCTTTTATTCATCAGATTCTTTGAGTATGGCATCATATTATTAACATCCTGGGAATTATCCCCCTCTTTTCACTAAGGAGTTTTTCATCATTTTGCTAGTACTTATAGGTGAATTTGGGTCACCTTGTTTATGTCACAGGCTTGTTAAGTCCAGAGGTGAAGGATCTTTCGGGGAAGAGTTCTTTGAGGTGGTAATCTGATGGTTTGTCATCTGCGTCTCATCTGCTCCTTGACATCTGATATTGAATTTGTTGGCTGGTCGTGTTAGTTATTGAATCCTAGTTTAGGATTTTGTTACTTAGTAGCACAATATGTATGCTAATGAGAATGCAGCACCAAATGAAAGTTGTATGAGCACATATTTTGGTAAGTGAAATTCCAGGCACAGCAGGGCATTTAACTTGAAAGATATTATTGATTAATGTTACCTAGCGGCCCTCATTCTGTATACTTACTGTTTCATGTCGTGTGGTTCACCATATTTGGTATGCAGCAATGTGGGAAAGAAAAAGATGTTCACATCATGACTTCCTCGTATGATATCCCAGCTAGCACTTTTTCTTCTGCTTTTTCTCTGATGGGCCTGGTTTTGCATGGATTATAATGCTACTAGGTGGCGTTTTAAGCCCAGCTACTTTTGTTTGATTGGGTTTCTGTTGACGTATGCCAGTGCCAGATTGGTGGATGTACTTTGACTTACTAGGTCCGGTTATCATAGTGTATGTATCAACTTAAGACAAATCCAAGTCCCAAGTCACATTATAGGTTAAAGTAGCATCTAGGTTTGAAGAGTAGAGTCTTTTGTACTTGGACAAAGTTTGATTTATTGAGGCATGGCAAGTTACGTCTTTGAAGATAAACAAATGGGTATTAAGGTTACATTTTGTTTGGATTGTTTTACTAGGTTGAGAAAAGAGTGATTAGGTATGAAATTTTTGAAGTGATATCACAGACAGGACAAAAGAAACGTTATCTTTTGGCGTAGCAAATGTCACGAGAGAGTGATGGATACCTACAACCTACCAACGGTGGAAGCTTTGGCAATAAATGTAGGTATTACACCATTTATCATTCACATTTGTGACAACTTTAACTCACTACACTACACTACACATTCCTCCCATTCTCATATGCCAAAACCACTATAAAGTATAAACTCTCTTCTTCAATTGGAGTACTGACAAGCACACACCGCCATGTATTTGATTATTAATGCTTTCTTTCCTCAAAAGCTGAACTTGGTAAGTTTGTAAATGGGATACTTTGCTATTGCAATAGTCAAAGCCATCAAGTGATATCAAAGACAACAAGATTGAAGGAATCAGGCATTATAAAAGAAGGCACACCAACGACTATATTAATCCCTTCCAAATTATTAGCTTTATACCAAGGGACCTACACTACGCCACTTTTGTTTAATGAATGGGCAACACCAAAGTAAAAATCCTAATTTTGGCACGTTGACATCAATTACAGATGCAATTGCACATGCTTCATTAATCAAAGTCCTGTTCAAAAAGATCAATTTTTTATTTTTTTATGAGATTATATTGGAATTTATTAATTTTATCGCATTCACAAATCAGGCTTTACATTGTGAGTCCAATCCATCATAACCTAGATCTACTGTTACATAGTACTTCTGTAATCACAGTAGCCAGCAAATAGCCACTAGGTCTACACATGGTAAAAGACAAAGACCAAGAACAGCCTATCAATTTTAGAACGTTGAGAGCATTATACAAACAGCATTATACAAACACACACAGAAAGTCCAAAAACTAGAAAAAAACAATATCTGTCTTCATAACACCGACCAATCATTTTCAACTTGACCCACCGTATAGTTTTTTGAAACTCTCTTCTTCCTGTGTTAATAACTATAATAATTTTTTAATCTTGTTAAAGCAAACTATACTTGTTCATACGATTCAATTAACTTTTTTAATGCTTCATTATACTTTTTTTGGTACTTGGATACATTAGACGAAGGTATTAGATCATAACGAGAAAAGGAATGCAAGATGATGATATGCACAAGAACGCCGATAAGACCCACCATCAACAGTCAAGAAAAAAAAAAAGTAAAAAGCCAAAACAAACGTTCGTTTTCTAATCAAAATGTCCACCTTCGCACTACCCAAGAAAGTTTGCAGACTCAACCGTTGTATATTATAAGTCCCAACTCACCTCATTTATTCGTTTATGCAAAGCTGGAGTCTTTCCTTTCGTTCACCACCAAAAGCGAACAAAAGATTGTACCTTTTCTTCACATAGAGAACTCTGCCATTTTCTTTGATTTTCCTTCTTTCTATGGCCAGTTGACGGGTATTTGCACCCTTCTCTTCGCACCTGTTTGCACACTACTAAGAAAGTTCTCTGCTTTTGTGGGTTTGGGAGTTCTTCACTTGTTGCTCGAAGAAAAAGGCTGGTGCTTCAGAGTTGAGCTTATGGGCTGTCGAGCTTGAACTTGAACCTGGAGTTGTTTCACGTTTGCTGTTCATTTCCGCTGGTGTATGGTTTCTGGAACTTTGTTTTGGCCTCATAAAATAGATATTTGCAAATGACAGGGGTTCACTGGGTACATTTGACGGTGGTGATTAGCTTGGGCATGCTTCTGGGCACCTTGTGTCAGGATGATTCAGACGGTGCAAATGCTACAGCCGTTTACATTGTGACTCTTAAACAAGCTCCTACAGCACATTATTATGGGGAGCTCAGAAAGGAAACCAATGTGTTCAAGCATGGTCCTCATGGTAGCCCAAATAAATTCAAGCAAACAAGGTAAACATTTCTTTTTTAAAAAAAATTGCTTCTTTTTGTTCACCCTGTCTTGCTTCTGGAATCTGGTTGTTTAAGTTGGTGTCTTATATTCTTTCACTTAACTTCCTTGTCCTGGAATTTTGCTTTTAATGTTTTCCATTGTTTAGTGAATGGCCAAGGTATTATTTGGTTGTCATGTTTGTAGATTTTTAAGTCATCATGCGTTTTCAGGTCTCTTTGGTTTATTCTTTAATTGATTTACGTACTAGAAGAAGGAAGTCTCATTTTTGTTGAGAGTTGGAAGTTACTCGTGCTAATGCACCGGCTGATGTGGAATTGTATGTCTGCGGAAGTTCTGTTGACTCTCTAATTGGATTCCTCCAACAGATGAAACACTTCTCTTTCTTTTCGTTTCAATTTGTAGCAATCAAAATGAGTCCATTAGGAGATGCATACTTTAAATAAGTTGGTGCTCTACTGTGTTTGTGTTTCATAATTATTTGTCCACAATTTCCTCAACATTGTCGATGATTATACTGGTCTGAGATTACTTTACCTTTTATCACTTTCCGTTCAGGTCTTTGTTTATTATTTTATTGATGAAGATAGTCAAATGGAGTGATTGATGACACTTACTATACGTGTTGCTACATTTAGGAATAACTCTAGATCTAGTGGAAGTTCTGGCTCTTATGTTGCTCGAGTTCATGATTCATTACTAAGAAGGGTGTTGAGGGGGGAGAAGTACCTGAAGCTTTACAGCTACCACTACTTGATTAATGGGTTTGCTGTTCTTGTTACCCCGCAACAGGTATTATATGCTTTGTTTCTTTTCTTGATGTATGTGCATTATCATCATTTGTCATATCAATTTATGTCTATGATGCTGCTGATATGTTTACTAGTGTTACTTTCTTTCAATCTATTCTTTCCAACATCAACAGTGCCTTTAGATTCCGAAGTACTAACTTCGTACAACAGTTGCATGTCTGTATCAAAAATTTCCCACAAATTTTTGTCTGCACTAACATTCTGTGACTTCAATTCTTAACTGAGTTTGGTTCTGTTTATTTTGAATTTACAAGGCAGACAAGCTTTCAAACCGGAGAGAAGTGTCAAATGTGGTTTTGGACTTCTCTGTCAGAACTGCAACCACCCATACTCCTCAGTACTTGGGATTACCACACGGTGCATGGGATAGAGAAGGAGGTTATGAAACTGCTGGAGAAGGAATTGTTATTGGCTTTGTTGATACTGGCATAGATCCCACTCACCCAAGCTTTGCTGATGACTTATCTGAGCGTTCCTATCCAATACCTGCCCATTTCTCAGGCATTTGTGAGGTTACTCCAGATTTCCCTTCTGGTTCTTGTAACAGGAAGCTTGTTGGGGCCCGTCATTTTGCAGCATCTGCAATAACCCGAGGAATTTTCAACTCCACTGAGGACTATGCTTCACCATTTGATGGTGATGGCCATGGGACGTAAGTGGCCTTTGACTTTCTTTTTTGAATGTCTTACTGCAATTATGTTTATTTTGATGTGTCCCTATAAAAACGTTACCCACATCTTCAAAGTGTAGTTAACCATTTCATAACTGTCTACAGGCATACAGCTGCTGTTGCTGCAGGTAACCATGGAATTCCAGTGATAGTTGCTGGTCACGACTTTGGGAATGCAAGCGGAATGGCTCCCCGTTCACAGTAATTTGTAAACTCTCTTTTAGTTGTTGATATTTTAAGAACCTAAATCTTTTAAAAGCAAAGAGACTAGTGGATTAAATTACCCGATTATAATTATTTATGGTCGATAGTCGATATCTCAAGTTGCCACAACTACTCTGATTTTTTGACTGGATTGATGGTGATTTTTGTGGCACACTGATGAAGTAAATGCCAAACCAGAGACATTCTGTACTTTTATAGGGTCTGGGAACAACTTAATTATATTGTTCATAGATCAATTTGTTATTGGCTACCATGAGAAAACAAACTGAGAATCTTTTCTAGAAGAAGAGAATTGCATTGGCTTATATCAAACTTTCATCTTCAACATGAGTTGTCTATAATAAGGGTGCTTGTGTACTAATTGCATGCACTTCTCTTCAGCATTGCTGTTTACAAGGCATTATATAAGAGTTTTGGGGGCTTTGCAGCAGATGTTGTTGCGGCAATAGACCAGGTAATTTAATTAACTGGATTTGCCTGTTATAATGGTTATCTATTACATTGTTTCTCAATGAATTTTATTGCATATTTGACCCGTACAGCATGGGCCTGATGACTTGATATAGCTTTTCAAAACTCTTTCTGTTCCATGAGCTTTTGTAAAACTTCAAAATCATTTCTTTTAACTTTATTTTCTATGGATTCTAGTGATTTATATCCAAACCCTGACTTCTTTTCAAAATGAAGAAATGAAAATCTACTATAAATTGTATTAATATACTGTTTGTATCTTAGACTTTTTTAGTAAGGGAGTCAAATTCATACTGCATTTGCAGGCAGCTCTGGATGGAGTTGACATCATAAGTTTATCAATCACGCCCAACAGGCGCCCCTCTGGTGTTGCTACGTTTTTTAATCCAATAGACATGGCCTTGCTCTCAGCTGTGAAGAATGGCATTTTTGTTGTACAAGCAGCAGGCAATACAGGACCATCACCCAAAAGCATGTCTTCTTTCAGTCCTTGGATTTTCACTGTCGGTGCTGCATCTCACGATAGAGTCTATACAAACTCTATCACACTTGGGAACAACATAACCATTCCTGGAGTCGGACTTGCCTGTAAGTTTTATCATATAAAGTTGCTGCTTGCTTACATTTTCCTTGGCATCAGGTATACATGTTTTGAAAACACTAGAAAGTAGAAACATAAAGTATGTACATATAGTTGTATTGAACTGCGTAATTACTTGGGTGCAGTAAGTCTACCACTTTAACTGAGCGAAAATCAGATCCGGAGGGAAGCCACTAAATGAATATTGACTATAGGCAAAAAAGGAGAAAAGAAATATGCAATTCCATGCATTAAGCCATGCTAGTGAAACTTTTACAGTAATGGCATAATAGGGAAATAAGTTAATTTTCTTGAACGAATTCCTTTTTGTTTTGTATTCCCAAGAGGAAGCAGTGTTGGAATTATGAATAAACAAGTTCAGCATGCAATTTTAAATTCCTATCTTAGTTAATACCAACTAATATCATGAGTAGCCCTACCAGATATCTATGCAGAAATCTGTGGTAGTGCTGTATGGTGCAACTCAAAGAAGTGGCAATTTGTTCTTATCCTTACTCTTGTTAAGTCATGTTCTTTGGTGTGGCATTGCATTGAATTGTGCTTTATTACCCTTGAGGAAGAGACTGACACATGTGTTATCTTCAGCTGGGACTGATCAAGGTACTATGTACACACTGGTTTCTGCAACAAATGCTTTGAACAATGAAACATCAATTGCCACCAATATGTATGTGGGTGAATGCCAAGACACCAGCAACTTCAATCAGGATCTGGTCCAAGGAAACATTTTGATTTGCAGTTATTCGATTCGGTTTGTGCTTGGGCTCTCCACCATAAAACAAGCCTTGCAGACAGCCAGGAACCTTAGTGCTGCAGGTGTTGTCTTCTACATGGATCCTTTTGTGATAGGTTATCAGCTTAACCCAACTCCCATGGCAATGCCTGGTATCATACTTTCATCTTCAAATGATTCCAAGGTGAAAGTTTTCTGCTGATACATGCAGTTGTATCTGTTGTCAAGTTTTTAAGTATGTCTTTGGATTACACAGCTTGGAGGGAATTCTGTTTTCTCTTTACTTTTAGGAACTTTAGAATCACTAAGCAGTACCTTTACCTTGGCTTTTTCGTAGAATTTAGGAGTTAGTTTCAAGTCTATCTGTTATTACCACTTGCAACTTGACACTGAACCTAATAAATCTTTTATGATCCGTTTGACAGATTTTACTTCAGTACTACAATTCTTCTCTTGAGAGGAGCGACTTCACAAAAAGAATTGTCAAGTTTGGAGCAATTGCAAGCATTTCAGGTGGAATAAAAGCGAACTACAGTTATTCTTCTCCAAAAATTATGTATTACTCTGCTAGGGGACCAGACCCAGAAGACAGTTTTCTCAATGAAGCTGACATTTTGAAGCCCAACTTGGTGGCTCCTGGTAACTTTATATGGGCTGCATGGAGTTCTCTTGGCACAGACTCAGTTGAATTCCAAGGTAAAATTTCTTCACGTAGATTGTCAAATACAATTTTATAATTCTGAAGTATACACGACATCAGAATGGTACCTGATAGTATTAGGTGGTCAATCTCTCTTCTAGGTGAGAGCTTTGCACTGATGTCGGGTACGAGCATGGCAGCTCCTCACGTGGCTGGGCTGGCTGCTCTGATAAAGCAAAAGTTTCCTAGCTTCAGTCCTTCAGCTGTAGCATCTGCTCTATCTACCACAGCATCTTTAAATGAAAAAAATGGTGGGCCAATAATGGCTCAACGTGCTTATGCTAACCCAGATTTAAATCAGTCTCCGGCAACGCCTTTTGACATGGGAAGTGGTTTCGTGAATGCAACTGGAGCTTTGGATCCTGGTCTCATTTTTGATGCTAGTAAGTCCTTTTGTATTTATAGCATGACTCTTTATTATGGATGTTTGAGTTGCATGGAACTGGTAAAATGATTGATCTCTTCATATTCTTAGTGTGTCCGATCATTCTTGGCTATAAGAATGAGAAATGATTCTTAAAATATAGTACGAATTGCCAGAAAGAAACTCATAATAAAAAAGAATCTCCTTATTTAGCATGTGAATTCTGAGAAAATCGAGAAGATTTCAGAACTCTTTATGTTAAAACATCAAAGACGGTTTGGCTTTTCTGTATGCAAGTGCTATAGTGCCTATAATATTGAAAGCGAACATGTTGCTTGAGATAAACTTCTTGGTGCGCTTTGTTACTAATTTGCTTATAAACACGGTAGAACCATATCATAATGTAAGATTATATGATTAACTTTTGCAGGTTATGACGACTATATGGCATTCCTCTGCGGAATTAATGGGTCTAGTCCAGTGGTTTTGAATTACACAGGGCATGACTGTTGGAACTATAATTCATCAATGACTGGAGCGGACTTGAACCTTCCGTCAATCACCATTTCCAAACTAGATCAGTCTAGAACAGTTCAGCGATCCCTTACCAACATTGCAGGCAATGAGACGTACTCTGTTGGGTGGAGTCCACCTTATGGGGTGTCTGTTAAAGTTATCCCATCTCACTTCTCCATTGCCAGCGGGGACAAGCAAGTCTTGACAATAGTTCTTAACGCAACAATGAATAACACTGTTGCCAGCTTTGGAAGGATTGGAGTTTTCGGGAATCATGGTCATATCCTTAACATTCCCTTGGCAGTCATCGCTAAAATTTCTTGGGATAATTGTCCCAAGGATTAGGAAATGGAAGTTGGTTTCTGTATAATGTGAATTGTAGCCTTTTGCTCTCTGTATGATTTTCTTTTTTCTTGTGAGATGTAACCAATTTTTTCATTTATTACCATGTAAAATGGGAAAACAGTTGTGAGATGTTGTACATTATTAATAATTCTACCATGGGTTGTTAACTTTTTTTACCAGGATCGTTGTCAAGTTCATGGCAAGTATTTTTAGTTAGCAGTTTTGATTCTACAAAGGCATAAGCTTGGAGAAGAATGCAATGGTCACGAGAACTAACGAACTCTACAGGAAAAGCCGACAAGCAAGAACTATATGCTGCATGAAAACTGCAGATCATAACTCAGCAAAGATTGCTTGCAAAGTAGATTGCGATTGGAAACAAGATTGTATTGTAAGGTGGCAACTGTTGGAGCGGACACAAAACTCCGCAGGCATGGATGCTTGCAGTAATTACTTCGATACATTAATTTACCTATCAATTACTCTGCACAGAATTTTAAGAGCCTGCAAAAGGCATTAATTTGTTGTTGATTGGAAACATCATCCATCGAAGTTCACAATTGTTTTTCTCTATGTTCCATGTTTCCGCGTGGTACTCCTTATTTATATATTCTTTGTGATGTAATGATATTAAAATGAAAAAAAATTGTTTAAGGTTTTTCTGAAAAAAAAAAGGAAGCTACCCTGCAAACTAACCTTGAAATGAGCTAAACAGGCTTGTTTGATTATAGTTTGGCACTGGCTCAATCTGTTTCAACAGCATTTAATGGTTTTAGAGGTAAGAAAAAAGGGTCCAGATTTTTTGTTTAATATTATAGTGTCTTATTGTGTCTAATAAATCTCAGTCGTTTATTTATATGGGTCCTGTGTAGGTCCCACATAAATCTCGCGTGAGTTCCGCAAAATAAATGATTGAGATTTCACGAGATAGAATAAAACAGGGTAATATTGGACAGAAAATCTTGTTCAAGAAAATATCTGCCCCTTTGCTCTTGCAACTAATTACCACGACCGCCAAGATGGCTTCAAGTTTCAAAACCTTAGCAGGGACGGAGATAGAGAAGGAAAAATGAAAGGAAACAAGAAGTGTTGGGATTGATCACTTGCAGCCCAGCTCTGCGCATCTATATATTTGAGCAAATGCCACTGACAAGTAAAGACCTGGACTTCTTGTTTCGCTTACTACAGCAAAGTTCCATATTTGGTCGTCATGGCCTTGAAGCTAATAAGGTTAATATGCTTGATTCTCTTCATTGCTTTGACACCAGGAATTCACGCTCGCCAACTCGAGAGACTTGAAAGAAGTGGAGAAAACATGGTGAAGTCTGTCAAGATTAATAAGGATGTAACAAACTTTGGAGAGATGAAGGAATTGTCTCCCGTTCAAAACATACCATTCGCACCACCTTTTCCTGGAATCCCATTTGCACCACCCATTCCGACATTATTCCCAATCCCAGACATTCCTTCAATTCCATTGCCACCTCCATTGAAGATTCCTAACATTCCTCCACTTCCCAGCATCAGTTACCCTTTTCCTTTCCGCTTCCCTCCCATTCCCTTCCTTACACCACCTCCTGCTTAAGCTATCTACTTTAACCTCAGCTCTTGGAGAAAGTGATGGAGACAATAAAGAAGCCACAGCATGCTGTAGGAAACCTGAAGCTGTTTGGTGATGTGTCTGTAACTTTGTGCATGTATGTATGTTTGCTCATCCGTGATGTTAGTACTAAGTTTGAGATGGTAGCGAGTTGGTTTTATTCGGTACCTGTTCTTCTTAACGTTACTCCAGTGTATTAGAATTCTGTGTTCTAGTTCAATGTCTTCTACCTTGTACCAATGTTACTGCTCTAGATTAAATAAGTTTAATGAACTTGTTCATGTTTTTCATCTTTGAATTCTTACATGCAACAACTCACAGGTAAAGGAAAACAAAGGATTTAAGGTAAACATAACACCATCGATATTTCAGATGTTTTATTTTCAGCATTCAGTAACGAAAGCGAATCAGTGCTTTTAAGTTTGCAGCTTTATCGAGGAACCGGAGTTCTTAAAAAGTGGAGGCAGAGGAACTGATGGTTCAGAAGGCACAGTTGGGATGAAAGGAAAAACGAGGAAACTCTGGGATTTTGGGCAAGCTATTAAATGTAAACTGAAGTTGGGAAAAAATGAGCTACTAGGGTTTTCACAGTTGGTTATTGGAGGGTTGGAAATGACAATGCAGTGTAACATGGAATTAGGAGGAGTCAGTGAAGCTGTTGGAAGCTTTGACGGGCTCCAAGCAAACGAACTTTTACAAAATAGGTATTTGTATCGATAACAAAATTTATGAATATAAAGAACATTCACAAGATACAAAAAATTTCTCTTTAAGTGCTACTGCACTTTTCTTGTAACACTCCACTCTCGAATGACCCGAACCCGATATCGTTGGTGACATTCGAGTTCGTGCCCCGCGAGGGTGGCGTACTACATCAGTCGGTCAGTAAAACTCGGTATACTTTTTTTTTTTTAACCATTCATTCCACGTTAGCGCGACAAAAATAGTAGACAGTAGAAAACCCTTGCAGTAGATCCAATCATTTAATAA
>JANIHY010000003.1:54885888-54898112 GCA_027479065.1 Erythroxylum brevipes
ATAGTTGATGTAAACAGTAAACTAGTAAAGTGTACAGTACAATTGCATAATTACTAATATTGACTATTTTGCAATTTTTAAAAATTTTATGGACTATTTCATAATTTTAAAAAATTCTCCGAAACGATACCCGGTACCGAACGGTATCGGTATAGTTCCGTTCCAAAGCTCAATCTGGTACCGAGCTCGGTACAGTTTGAAAGACTTATTTAGGAGGGCGAATCCACTACAATAAACTGTATCTGTATGCGATGCTCTAGTTTGTCTCGTTCTCCACGAAATATCAATCAACCAGCAACTCCTCTGCCACCACCGCCATGTCGTCCTCCGATCCCAATAAATTGATTGCTAAGGCCGACAAATTGTGAGTCCCATCTCTCTCTCTCTCTCTCTCATTTCAACAAACTTGTCATCTCATGTGATTGCAGCATCGAACTCTTTTACCATCTTTCAAGCCATAAATGGCATGCGCGATTTGATCTGGATCTTTTTGTAGAGTGATTTTGATTACTTTTTGGGATTTTTGTCATCAGAACAAAACTTAGTTTTACAAGGTGGAATGCTGATTGGGCAACTGCCACTCAGTTGTATGAGCAAGCTGGTTTGTGATCTAATCTCTCACAAAGGTGCTTTCTTTTGATTTCTTCTTTAACCTACTGGTAATTGTTGGTTATTTCGTGTTCTGTGACAGCTAATGCTTTCAGGGTTGCCAAGAATTATGAGAAAGCTAAGGCTGCTTTCGAAAAGGCCTCCAAAGGACAAGAGATGCTCTCTTCGTATCCTGGCTGTTTTTTTTTTAACTTTGTTTTGATTAATTCATGATTGTGTAGACGGATTGAATTTGTGCCCCTTTTGTTGTTGTTGTATTCTTTAACGAACAAAACCAGCCCTTGGGATGCTGCTAAACACATGGAGTCTGCTGCTGGTTTAGCAAAAGAACTAGGTAACTGGAATGAAGTTGCTGACCTTTATAGAAAGGCGTCCGAGTTGTACATGGAGTGTGATAGACCACAACCTTCGTCAGATGCTTTAGCAAAGGCTGCTCGGTAACTTTTTCTTCTTTGCTTAATCTTCTTGTTCCTGGAAGATCCAATTTTTTTAGCTTTCACATTGTAATTTAACTATATATCTGAAGTTCTTTACCTTGCTTTTTCTTCCTTTTTTATCCTTCCTGTCCCTAGAAGATACAATTTTTTTAGCTTTCACATTTTAATTTAACTATATTTTTGAAGTTCATTACCTTCACTATCAACTTTGGGTCACTGTCCAGATTCAATGCTTATGAGAGATAATATACCTTGATCTTGCTACCTTTTTCATCTGAAGTTCAAGTTTGGATGGTTAAATTAGAATGTTCTCTAATTTATCACTTGACGGTATATTTTGGGATGCTTAATTTCAAAACATACATATTACAATTTTCGTCATGTTTGCTAATTGCACATTGTTGCCTTGCAATAATTATGGTGATTCCAGTCAATTGCACATTTGTCTTGCAGCTCTCTTTTTGTTGGGGTAAATTGCATGATGACCTCTGTTTCCGTTGTTATTGGACAACCCTCGTTAGTTTCAATTTACTTTTAGAGGTCCCTGAAGTTTGATGATTATCAAAACAGTACCTTTTGACACTATTATACTATGTAACTTATGAAACTGTCAGCAAAGTATTGTAACTAGAAATATTTTCATTTTGTCAACCAATTCTGTTTGTTAAAAAAATAAAAATAAAATCTATACTGACGAAACATGTAAAAGAAATGCCTCTTTTACTAATTGTCAAACTATAGGAACCTCCGAAGCTAAATTCAAACAGGGTGGGGTTTTCAACATTGAAACCATTAGGGGTCTTATTACAATTTACACTTCTTGTTGCATTACTGCAATTGTTCTCCCAGTCTGATGCAAATATTGGTGATGATAATTTAGCTTTTGAATGTTCTCTCAGTTTGTTTAAGTTGCGTTCAAGTTTTGAATGTTGCTATATTTATTACTGCTTTCTATTTTTGGTGCCGAATATTGCTACTAATAACTTTTTAAAGTTAAATATGCCTCACTGAATCCAAGTCTTTGAGTGGTCTTGCTTGTCATAGTGCTCTAGAAGATGCAATGCCTGATGCTGCTGTCCAACTGTATACTGATGCTTGCGTGATTCTTGAAGAGGATGGCAAGGAACAAATGGCCTTTGATCTTTATCGTGCAGCTACCGCCCTTTATATAAAACTTGAGAAGTGAGATGCTTTTTCTTGTTTCTTTTATATTCTCGTCAAGAGTTTTTAGGTGGGAACTGTTCTGCTTGTAAACCCAATTTCAGTTAAGCAACAACTATTATGCTTGTCACTTTTTAGGAGTTATTCTACAAGCTTTCTACCTTATCTGACAATCAAGAAGACTTAACACTGATGACCATTTGTTGGGGTAAAGTACAACGGTGAATGATTTTTATGTTATAAACGCTGCAGGTACACAGATGCTACAGCGTATATGTTGAGATTAGGTGTAGCAGCTGACAAATGCAATGCTAGAAACAGCCAATTCAAGGTGGAGATGAGTGCTCACGCTCTTCTTGAATTTCTTTATACTTATTCCCTCCTTTTCTGCTTCAACAAATTTTCAGAATTGTTGGGAATCTAATGTGCAAGTTCTAGTAGGGACCTAGATTGTTTATTTAACAAGTCTTCTATCGTTTCAAAGTAGTTAAACATTTTGTTTAGCAATTCTTGGAACCTAGTTCTTTATCTATGAATTGAGGCCTTAAAGTTCAGTTGGTCGCTTTGGTGATTTCAGGCCTACCTTAGTGCCATTGTTGTGTACCTTTACGCCCATGATTTAAAGCAAGCAGAACAGTGCTACAATGATTGCTCACAGTAAGTAGCCACGTCTTGGAGCCTCGAGAAGACTTTGCCTGTGGGATTTCATGTTTGTTTCTGGGGTTAATTTATATTATATAAAAAATATACTTACTACTTTTCACTTTTTCCAGGATTGATGCTTTTTTGGAAAGTGACCAGGGCTGCTGTGCTAGTAAACTACTCTCTGCTTACAGGGAAGGCGACATTGAAGAAATCAAACGTCTGGCTCAGTCCAGCACTATTTCACATCTAGACAACGTGGTATGTTAAAACTTATCCCCTCGTTTTTCTAAGTTGCATTCACTCATCTCATATTGGTATTGATGATGTACTCTGGGATTATGCCTTTTTCTATGTAACTTTCTCATGATCTAACCTTGATCAAATGGTGACAGATCATCAAGCTTGCTAGAAAACTACCTACTGGTGATTTAAGTGGATTCAAGAATGACGGTGGCAACGAGGAAGAACAACTGGACGAGAACGATCTCACATAATTCTCATTCTGAAGATTCTCTCTATTAATGGGAAGGGTTGCCTTGTCGACTATGGGATTTGACCGAGTGTTTCCACTGATGACCTTCGTGCTTTAAGTGTGTTCGTTTTTCCTTTTTATCATGTAAATCTGTTCTACAATCTGTTCTCTACTTGCCATTGTTGAAACTATACTGAATTTATCTGATATAGATTGTATATAACGTTCCAATCTGAGGCCATCAGAACAGTATCAAAGCAAACCATAATAAATTAAAACATAAATCACTAAATTGACTAAACATTCACTTAGACATAATTTTTATTAATTTAATGCGATTCTAATTACTCATATAAGCATAATCTACTGAACCAACCAAGAATGTCTTCCAAAGTCTATCGTTTATCTTCTTTTCGTTTGGAGGGAAGACATTGTATAGATCAGTTGGTTATGTTTCAGTTAGTTGTTGGTGTTTATGATACTCATAAGTAGCAGCCAAAACACATACTCTCAGCATTCTCCTTCTCTAGCAAATGGCTACCTATCACCCTTCTCTCTTCCTCTCCTTCCTCTCCCTTCTCTTCCTCCTGCTAACAACTCACACCCTCACCGACCCCCTCTCTCCGCCGCTGGCCACCGACCCTAATATCACTTTCATAGCTGCCTCCACCACTCATAGCAGTTCCCCAAATATTACACAACCTCCGCCACCTTCACAACCATTAACACCAAAACCGTTTCCATCGTCACCGTTATCACAACCACCACCCCCACCCCAACCACCACTACCTCAGGTACACAGCCAAAACCAAATAGAAAACATAATCGACGCACTCATTGGCTCCGGCGACTTCTCCGACTGGGCCAACGTTTTCTCTACTGCGGACCCCTCCAACTTTCCCTTCTCTGCCACCTTTTTCATCCCCGCCGATGACTCCTCATCTTCGACCGTCTCCGCTATCTCCGTCAACCCTTTTATCTTCGCTTACCACACTGTCCCTCAACGCCTTTCATTCGCTGAACTGTGTCAACTTAAGCCTTTTTCTCG
Source organism: Erythroxylum brevipes (assembly GCA_027479065.1). Lineage (NCBI taxonomy): Eukaryota > Viridiplantae > Streptophyta > Magnoliopsida > Malpighiales > Erythroxylaceae > Erythroxylum > Erythroxylum brevipes. Next base: position 54,890,261 of record JANIHY010000003.1, read on the forward strand.
CCTCCCCACTCTTCTTCCCGCCAAAACCATTCTCATTATCAACAACTCTGTCTCCAACTTCACTCTTGATGGTTCTCGCCTCTCACATCCCGACCTCTATACAACGGCGATAGTGGCCGTTCACGGCATCTCTAAACGCCTGGACTACTCTGCTTATGGAGATACTGGAATCACGCCTTTACAGCCGCAACCGCTTCTGCCACCTCCGCCGTCACCAGTTACAATGAGTGTACCTGCAGGCGAAGAGATAGTTGGCCAACACAAGGGGGATGCGAGCCACTTGTCTGCTAAGGTTTTGGCTGTTTCCTTGGTTACTTGGGCGGCTTTCGTATTAAAGATTCAATATTGGAGTTGATATAGTTGAACACAAACAGCTGTTCTGGTTTCTCGTGTTGTTTTCGTATCAAAGATTCAATCTTTAGAGTTTATCATAATGGAAGAAACGGCAAGAAGTGAGTGTACAGTATTAGTTTCTGATAGGCTTCACGTTTTGTGGTTCTGGGGTCTTTGGAACGCTCGTTGAGGACTCTATTAGGATCTTGAGTTTCTAGTTTCGAAATTCAGTTGAACAGTATTAGGTGCGATTTCTCATTATTGATCTCGAGTTTATGGATTCAATATACAGTCCCTAGCTTGTTTCTTGCTATCCAAGTTAGTCTGATGTAATTTGGATGGAAAAAAGAAAAGGAATGAAGACATTGTTTTCAACTCATTTTCATCATCTAAATATGGATAAATGGAGATGTGATGTGGGTGAGCATCAATACATGTGGAAAACGCTTAATTGGCCATACAAATATGTCATACACTATACTACAGTTGTAAGCTAGATCCCTGTAAATATATAGACAAACAGAAGTCAGGAACAGTACAGAAAAGAAGAGCAAGAGCATCCTGGGAATCAATCGACAAGTGTAACTTGGAGGGAATGGAAATGGGTTTTCTCTTAATTGTTAGTTTCCTAGTAATGTATACACATCAGTAAAAATATTAGCAAATCAACTTCTGTATCTGCTTCTCCAGTAGGCACAAGACAAAATATTTGTCAAAATTTTTTAAAAGAATGGTCTAACCTGTGGGAAGAATTATCTAGCTAACCTAAAAGAGAGAGATTTATGACACCTAAGAATTCTGTTTATTTATCTGTACTTCTTTCCTGAATCTCTTCAATCAATGTTATCAGTGCCATTCTTAACTCAGCACTTTGTTCCTCGCTGCAAATTATCCTGTGCATTAACTTTAATTCTTCCGGATTTGCTTTCTTAAGTAGTCCTTGCAGCACATGCTGCACTTCTTCTACAGGAGGAAGACTTCCTACTATGTAATCACGGCTCCGGTCCTGTTTATGGGGTGTGAAATCAGTGCGAATTTCAGCCTTTGTTACTGTAAGACACTGACCAAATCCAACTTGGAACTGATCAACTTTATTCATATGACAAAACTTTGTGAGCTTTTGATTCCAGTACTCCATACACTGGTGATTTGCATCAAGAGCTTCAATTGCCTGAGATCATAAAGACGAAAAATCAGAACTCGAATAATTTAATCCACAAGCAGCATCAAACAGCTTGGTGACATTATATGTCTCAAACCTAATAATTATAAGTACAATGATAAGAAATGGAATATGACATGTCTGGTATATTTACCTGAATAATTGATTGAGATTCAAAGCCAAACATTTTAAGCCCATCAATGCTCTCTAAAGGCCGCAAAGGGGGCAGATCACTTTCTCCTAGGCTCCTACGTCTTACAATTTCTTCATTTAATCTTTGCACCACCATCTCCCAGCACATATCCGCTGAAATGTTCGCAAATGCCTCTTGTGGGCTTTCTTCTAATGACACCTACATGCATAATTCAAATGTGAGTCAAGTTCAAATGCAGGTCCTCCAAAGCTCAACAGTTTGATTTTAATGACCTATTTAGCTATTTCTACAGCCGGGTTAATAATTGGAGTTGGAAATAAAGCACAATTTGGCAAGAAAAGCTCACCTTAAAAAGGGGGCCAAGGAGCCCAGCATCCAGCACTTCTGAGATGTAGCTACAAATTTTTGTTGGATTAAGTACACTAAAGAATTTTACACGGCTTTTGAATCCTGTACTCAACCACAATGGAACTGTGTGAGTAATTATTATACTGAGAAGTAACTGAAAAAGGACGAGAATTTTTATCTCAAACAAATTTCTTAAAACAGACTACCTTTTGGGAATATGGCCTTTGAATTGCACCAAAGCTTCCCAAATATGATGGATCCAATATTAATTGGTTCAACATATGAAATTAACTCCAGTAGGTTGTTTTGAAAAGTCGAAGATACTCCTTCCTCCAAGCTGTCAAGCCTTCTGGTATCGGAGAAACTGCTAGGTTGCACCGTTAAACATGGACTTGGAACGAAAAGATCAACACCAAACAACTTATTTCGAGATGTACTGGCATCGCTAAGGGACATTGGATACGAAGCACAATCTTCGTTAATTTCTTGAGAGCCCAGTGTCTTCCAATGACTAACAAATTGTGCACAACCAGACTCATTTCTTGGGTCCAAACTCCGGACTTTCTTCCTCTTGTGTAGTGATGAAACAAAAATCTCATCCTCCTCTGAGATATCTATCTTGTGTGAGCAATCAGAAGCACGCAAAATCTCACTTTTGTCATCAATGGACTTAGGCAGAGTATGATGATTCAAATCTATGCAAGCCTCTTGCTCTACCTTGGTTTTGACAACTGAATTTTTGTTAAAGACGTCGTTCTGACCATCAGCTTGGACTACCTCTGAAGAAGCATGACTACCAGAGCCAGAAGAGGCACTGATACCAAACATTTCTTCTATTCTTGGAGAACATGATTGACTTCCTTTCAGCTTACAATTATCAGCTCGGAATGACTCACCCATAAGATCTAACTTGGATGGACAAGTATCAATATAACTAAGAGAATCCAGACCAAGTTCTTTGGATGCCCAAATTCTTAGAGCATCAAGTCCTTCCTCCAATGCTTCAACAAGCATGTTTAATTCATCCAGCGTGTATCGGAGGTATACAAATTTGTGATCCGTTCCACATGAACAAAAATTGTTAGCATGTTTAAGACAAGCAAATTGCTCACTGGAACAGTCACAGCTTGCAGCAGATAGGTGCAAATCATAAAAGCACGAGGAACATTCTCTCTCCTTCAAATCAAAGTCCTTTTCCATCTTTTGCAGCTTAATGTGAGTTGGAAGATGTTGTAGTCTTTCTTCCTCCTTCAGTATTCGTGTCTATGAATGTGTGCAACTGCTTTAGTTCACTTTAGAGTATCCAAATTTTATACGCAAAATAGCACAAACATGAGAATGTGTTTGCATCAATGATAACAGAAGAGGAAGGAGGAGTACCTTAATTGCCTTAGTAAGCAGCCCATTCTTGCCACATACTCTTCTCCACCTGATATTTTCATCAGTTTCCTTCCGAAGAAGCATTAGCTCCCATAGGGCCTTCACTGCTTCCTGTGCTGCTCCCAGCAATAGCTTGTCATGGGATATTGAGGTCTTGCGACACTGCATACTGTACAGTTCAACTGCATTCTGCCCATGTACTAACCAATCAATGGGGGCAACATTAACCGCCTCAGCACAGTTGAAGCCACAATTAAAACCAGAGTGGTACGCCCTTGGAAAAGTAAGAACAAACTCTCCGGCATGCTGAACAACACGATATACTGGTACTGATTCAGCTTTCAGAAATGAAGGTGATAACTGAGTCACCTGCCACCATGTATAGAATAGTTACTAGATGTTCAAATAGATCCTAATTGGTTGATGTATATTATGTTTAGACCAAAAGAAAAAAAGAAAAAGAAAAAGCAACTATTCTATTACCAGTTCATTCAGCAAATCAGGCTGTTCATCAAATAAGTCAGGCAAATGTTTTCTCATTGTATCCTCCAAATTAGTGGCATGACTTCCGGGTACTCCATACCATACCTTTGGATCACCCCAATGTAAATAGTTCAACGAGTACAGATGGTGGTCCTCAACATGCTGTTCCAAATGTAAGAGAAAAACCCCAGAAAGAGAAGTTAGAAGGGCATCAATAACATATAAATCTGCAACAAAGAAATTGAAAACGAACATCACAGGCAGAAGGTTCAATAAAGAGAGATTAGACATTAGGTTCAAGGTGAATATAAGAAAATTCTCTCACAATGCAGCGCTCAGGATTCCTAAAATCAATTTACCGCAATAGTAGTCTAAGAACTAAGAAATTTTCACTCCTACTCATCTCTGTTTCTTACAGAAAAAATCAGGTGTTAGACTTCTTCAGCCCAAATTTTATTTTCCAATTATCATATATAATTTTTACAGGAGAAATCAAAAGTAAAGCTCACAAAATATTCATTATTGCATTTCGTGATTTTAAAGGGAGATATTAATCAAACAAAATAAATAAGAAACTGAAGATTTTTGCATAGTTCTTGCACATCAAAAACCAAAAGTAATACTGTTTGTTTTGATATCATACAAGATTTTGACCTACCCAACAAAATGATGAGAAGCACATTCCAACATATAGCCATGGCACTAGAACTCCAGAGATATCGCTTTCCTCAAAACACAATACAGAACCAGGCAAGCGTGGGAGATTATTTAAGTTCCAGCCGGACATGACATACTGTTTGCAATCATCATCAGTTACCAGGGATGAACCCTTGGGAAACCCACTTCCAAATGCTCCTGTTTCTAAGTCAGCTCCATAGTATACCTGAGGATGTTAGAACATAAATTAAACAGACACAGTGAAGCAACAGACTAGAGAAAGAATAAAAGTACCAGGAGGACCATAACCTACCTCAATCTCATCAGTTGGTTGCTCAATGATCCGCCAGTATTCACCTTCAATATCTTGAATAGATGGTTCCCATTTGAAGTGTTCATTTGCACCGGGCTTCATTTCATCATTTAGATCTTTCATTTCAAAGTAGCACTTTTTGAAATGATCAGCATATTTTTGAAATTCTTGAAGTGTGAAGTCTGATCCTGTCTGGAATCCAAATTTCTCAACACTTGATTGCATACAAGAATCAGCCTGTGTTCTGGCGCTTCCCATTTTTGAGTTTCTCTTTCTTTTTCGCTTCCGACTTTTATACTTCTTTCTCATAGGCTCCCTATTTTGAAGCAAGTCTACTTGTTGAATACGTGTAGCAAATTTAGCATGTTCCCATATATCTTTCTCTTTGAGGCGACAAGGTGGATTCCATGAAGATGGAGGGACTATCCTGCATATACCAAAGGACTCAGCTTTTGAGCGTATCTTTGATATGTAACCAACTGCATCTTCAAATTCCTGTAAAATGGACCATCACATGTATTTAAATTTTAAAAGAAAAAAAAAACTAAGTTATAAGAAATGACATCAAATCTATTCTTTTGTTTTGTATTTTTATTTGTTTAACAAGATAAATACCTCTATAGTTGGATAAAATACAGGAGCATCATCAATGCCAGGCAGGCAAGTTTCATCTGGAACCCATCTGGCTGTTACCTGAACAACATTACAACAATGTTACTGCGAGTATCATAAGTTGAAAGAAAAATGTCAAAGAGCTACACAAACATATCATGTGCACCCATTGTAATTCAGATGTGTGATTGACATCCTCTGCCTAAACAACTTGAAACTAGTGGCTAAACAACTTGAAACTAAGGTAACCCAAACTGTTTGTAATTTCCTTTCCCTGTTTGGTGATGCGTAGTAAATTCGTTGAATTTTAGAGGCCAAACCACTGATTACCAATAATTCTACATCCAAATTATATACAAGCGAAAATCCCATTAGTTATCATAATTTCATTACACGAGTCTAAACCTAGGTAGCTATTTAATACCACAGAACAGAGATAATAACAAGCTAGATATCTTTCTGCACACACTCTTCTAGCATTATTCAGACGTGATATGCAGTGCAGATAAATTTTAGGACAACTTTCACTTTGAGTACCTTTCTATTTCGAGGGCTACCAGGGCCCTCAAGGGTATTGTCCATTTTAGAGTTCTTAGAAGGTTGCTCCTGTAAAAGATATCATGGGCAAGATGGTTATATAAATATCACTGAACTAGTATGCGAACTATTAAAGGCATATGCTAAAAACAAAATATGTAAAAGCTAATCTTTCTTCGAATACAAACAAACTGAATACCCACAGGAACAGTGTTCGAACGTGTAAGGACCTTGATTAGAGAAGTCAGGAAACCCTAGAAAGAAGAGGATCAACAAAAAATAACAAATATATTCAAAATCCAATCAACATTGAAAACCCACGTTCATAACAAGAAATCTAATCGTCAAAACAAAGATTTACAAAAACAATGATCTCATTAATTAGCTATTTAACACTTCAATCAATATTGGAGAAGACAAATCCGATCACTAAGAATAAATGCATAAAGAACCTTTGAAACTAGATTTGCAGAGCAGCAAGTCAATACCAAATACATAGCAGATACATTGTTGAGTCATAATTGCACATAGAATATGTAAGCAATTCTAACCTCGTTAACGTGAAATTATGTAGCTTTTAATTTGCACTGTTCCATTATCTGTGGAAAACCAGAACAGCAGAAGGAAGGAAGTTGATGAATCCAAGACACAACTTGACCTGAAAAAACATAACCTTTGTACAGTGACCTAACCGAAGGCAATAAAAACCCAAGGAGAACAAATTCCCAGGAGAAGCAAAACGCTTGCTCTTCCTTTGGCGATAAAAACAAAAGCTATCCCACAAATCCTATGTAAAGCAATAATAATATAAGCAAATAGGAAACAAAAAGCAATCAATTGCAGCCCAAATCCTACAAAAAGGTGTTTCCTTTCTTGTGATCAAGATTATAAAATTCAATGGGAATTGAAAGAGAAACAACCTATCTAAATTCTCACCCCCTATCAATTTTTCCACACAATAGAATAGATTCTCTAAACTTCACACGGAAACAATGCACAAAATAAAATTTCCGAAAATCCCCACAAAATCAGAGATTGACTTGGTCATAATAATTTTGTACCTTACTAAAAACCAAACGAAGAAAGTGATATTCTTTGTGGCAGCAACAAAAGTTCTTCACAGGCTACCTAGGCTAGGGCTAGGATATTCATATATACATTGATTCAAACAATTATAAGGATTTGTTCATTTTAAAACATTTCCTAAAAACAAACGGTGAAGGGTATTTAGTATTTACCGAATGCACGCGTGTAGGGGATTATAATGTAATTAAGAAAAATCCTAAGGAAGGAATTAGAAATAAATAAGCATAAAAAAGGACCGTGTTACTGTTAGTTGGATCTAGTAACTTCCAGTACAAGACAAAGTCGTTCCAACTGGGTGTTTTTAGAGAGAGAGAGAGTGAGGAGATGTTCTAGAGAGAGGGAGATCAACGACAGATGGGATGAGAAGAGATGGGAGACGGTTCAAAACCCGCCGAGTCGTACCGAGTCCCGCACGCACGCGGTTTTAACGGAAACCGGTGGTGGAGGACCCCTGATTTCTCTCACTTTTCATTATAGTATTAATACCAAAAGTAATTAATTAGATGAGATGGAATGGAACGGTGGACACTTTTCCGGCTCTCTTTGTGCCACGTAAGCAAAACGATGCTTAGGACATCTCCAACCCATTGCATCCATGGGTTTGCCACATCAGCGTTCCATGGCAGCATATCTCGTTATGCAACTTTCTACAATGCATATAATTAATGTATTTTAATTTTTTAAAATTTTAATGTTATATTAAATCATGCAAATTTTTTTGTTCAATTTATTTTAATAATTATTGTTATTAAAAATTGATCAATTTGTTAATTAGTTGATCAAATTT
>JANIHY010000003.1:54955453-54965916 GCA_027479065.1 Erythroxylum brevipes
ATGAAAATGTTAAAGGGTTTATAAGTGGTAAAGGTCAACTATCCAAACAACTAGTTCTAGTTATTTGGACAATAATTTACCCAAGCTCAATTTTTGTAAGTGGACTCTACACTCTACCCATATTAAAAAAATTCAATATGTACTATATTGGTTGTTTAAATCTTGAACTATACTATATACTATAATATAGTATATACTATATACTATTTAAAATGTAGGCTTCTTGTAATTTTGAACTATACTATATTGGTTGTTTTAAAATTTTGATTTGGTCATCGTCTTGTGTATTGTTTAATATGACAACGGAATCTCATAGGAAGAGCACAAAAGGCCTCTTAGATGTAGTACATTCCTTAAAGTTGACCCTTCATGTAAAACGGAACTTACAAGGCTGTTGTTGCTGCAACTATTTTAATACAAGGTTTTATCATTACAGCTAGCAATCAACAAAGACAGACCTTAATTTTAAAAAAAAAGAAGAAAAAGACAGACTTAGTGCTTAAGTTGGTAAAACACATCACGGGACAGGGGTACAAGAATGATCTGTAGGCCTTGGTTTAGTTAAGAGTTTGAGAATGGACATGGTGGAAATGACTAAAAGGATCAAAAGACCACCAAAGGATGCTATAAGAGCACCACCTGCATGGTCGCAGAAGGTATTAAATTTGTCACAAACTTTGTTCCACCTTGCATGTGAGTTGCCGTTCTTCCCTAGCTCCGCCATGAAAGCAGCCGCATTCACCCCTCCAGATACTAAAGCCGCCGTCATCTGACCAAAAGTAAGCAAAACGTTTTCACTTTAGCCAAAAAGTGTAAGGAGAACAGGTTGGTTCTAATATTTTATTCAAAGATATAAAAATATTGAAAATGCATTGATATATTTAAGAAAGAGATACCATATCTAAGACGGCGATTATGGCAAGACGAAATCCATTGAAATGGAACTTCTGTCCACATATCTCCACAATAATCATCATCAAGCTATGCAAAGTAGCCATTCCATTTGCTATAACGAAGAATCTGTATCGTCATCATCACCATGCAACAATTCACTAAGTTTGTATACACTTAACTGCAACTGAATCATATATAATATATCCTTGAAATGTTGAAGAAGAGCCAGAAGGATGGTAAGGTTAATTTAAACTACAGGGGGGCTTACATGTTAGCTGGAGTATGCTGAAACTTGGCGGTGAGAGTAGCGGTAACAGGGGTATTGCCAATGGTTGCTAGCACAATGGTTTTAGTCTCTTTGTTCAGTGCCATAACAAGTGTTGCTGATGCTGTGGCCATAAATGCCAACAACCTCAACGTCAAAAGAAGCCATTTCTTTGCAGGGAAGCTTGTGTCCTTCGCTTCATCTTGGCGTTTCTGATCACCATTTTCTTGAGCCATATACAAACGGAGTACTATACTAGCAGGAGCGAAATTATAAGACAGGTGCTGAAGAGAAACTTAAGCTTTTTAAGATGTTTTGGTCCAAGAGAGTGGAAGTTAGCTATTATATAGATAAGCTGAGTGAGAGAAAGAAGTGGATAGCCAAAGTCAAATGTATAAATTAAGTCTAACAAGAAACGCATAATTTAAGTGCAAGTTTCTCTGGATGGTCTAACCATCCACTTAACTTCGCATCTGATACTCTCGGTTGTTGGGAAAGTCTAACTCCCAGGCTAATGCATGTGCGTATCCAATTTTGTCTCCTTGTGGGTTTGTCTTGGATTAATGACGAACGCCGTTAGGGTTCTGACTGAGATTTCTATTTTGGTGACAAGCATACACCAGCTGTTATAACAGGAGTGGACCGTTCAGATGCAGCACGTCTTTCGGAAAAGAAACCAGTGCGCAGACAGTCTCGCTCGCCTTGTTGAGGTACACAATCCGGATCTTTTTGCACTGCACAAGCCCCCTCTTGGTCTTCAGGAGATCCTCCGACGCGATACACAAGGCGTTATGTACCCAAGAGCGTTAATTTAGTATTATACTCCCTTGTGTAATCAAAAAAAAAAATGACGAACGCCATTTACCAATGAAACAAAATGGACCTCCTCGCTAAAGCTTATTTTCAACAGCGATCATGTAATATGACCCGTATAGTTTCTCAAGAGGTGCGAAAGATTGTATCCTTAACATAAGTTTTCCCACCCAGTGAATTTGACTTGACATCTTCGTTCTTTGTTAGGTAAGTGAAGATTATACTTTATCTTTGTTTAAACTGTCAGAGAGCTGTCTGAGTATGCTGGTCTACTTTCATATGGTTGATTATAGTAAAAGATGGATGGGGTTGGTGGAGGTAGTTGAAAGTTGATGGTAACTTGGGATTGAGACTTAAAACATAAGTTATGTAATATGAAAATGTTGCAAGAACATGACTCACTCGACAAAAACACAAATATGCGCAAACAGTATTGATCATGGTACAACATATATAATAGAACCACCCACTTCGGAATCTGGTCCTCAAAATGTATATCCACACTCAACAAATCCCTCTAAAAAGTCCCATAATAACAGAGAAAGGTTCTCTGACTGGTAATGTTGACTGTTATCCATTTCAACAAGATATACACAATGGATTTGCATTTCCAAATCAGGGTTGCAACACAAAATATACAGTAAGATCATTGAGTCTCACTGCACTATTTTTTCTCAGTTGTAACACCAACGACAACATTGCTCACCTGCAAGCATAGAGCAATAGATAACCACATTGTTTTTCCTAGAATGGAGCGGAAGGAATAATGAACTTAATAGTGTGAAAGAAACAATCTCTTAATTCCTGCAAGAATAAATCAAAAGAGGAAAAAAGCAATCAAGTCAAACTTACCAATTTGCCACTTTCATCGACGGACATGGGATTTTCGACAACAACGGTTTGAGTCGGAATTGACTGCGGAATAAAAATGGAGAGAAAATAACAATTAGAAAGAATGAAATATGTCAAAGATAACATAAATCCAACAGGAAAAACTAGCAAAATCCAGTTGCTTACTGAGGAAGAAGGTGTCATTCCATTAGTAACATTAGGCCTGTTTACTGGAAGTGGAATCCTCATATTAGCCGTCTGCATAAGAGAAACCAAAAGGCAATCATTACAGATTGTGATTGTCAAGATAACTAATAAATAAGGCTTTTCTGATCAAAGCCTTAATGCTCATTTGTTAAAAGGAGATCTTATACTAACATTGGTTATATAATGACAGAGTGCACACTTCACTGATGGAGCTCCGGTAGGATACATAAGTGTCGTCTGGCAGTTCCCACAGTTGATCTGAGCCACCTGGTTAGATACTATTTTTACACAATAATGAAATACAATACAGATTAAATCAGTTACCCCCAAGCAAAACAGATGAATTAAAATGTTGAGTTCTAAAATGAGTTACCAAACACATAGAATTTTAGACAAATTGCCAAAGAACCCATAGACACAAATGTGCACCATTAATTAAAGCCAAAGAAATTAAAATAACCTTTGAAATTGGTTTAATAGAATCCAGTATAGAAGGAAATTACAAACAGTTGCAGTTCATGCGTGAAATACACACCCTCATGTTCTCCAGAACGACATATTAACACTATATTCTATTTTCATATATGGCCAATCATTTGTACCTCGAATTCTAAATGGCAGTCCATCTCCTTTCAATAAAACGGACAATTGTAAAAGAATAAAGATAATCTAAAATGTATTTCAGGAGGGACATGATGGTGGGAAACTAACTATTTGTCGTCAGGGGAAAACAGAGAGGGGAGGGAGATGTTTTAGTGGATAGATCTAAGATCATTCGCAGCCCAATAAAGAGACAATTGTTTTCAAAATTCGATTCACTGTTGACTTCAAACCAACCATTCAAGCAGATTTTAAATTTCAAGGAAGCATTCAGCATTCAGCATTCTAAGCACTCACCAAGTAAAAAAGCAATGCATAAATTTTCTTCTTAAGATGACTCATTGAACAACGAAAGCTTGCAAACTCAGATATGCCCATTTCAAGTGACTATGACAAACATGACATCTAAAATGTGAGAATTTTATGATATACCAGGTGCAAGGTTCACAGTATGACAGCAGGAGCATCTCACACTTGTTGCTCCACGTGTATACATCAGCAATGTCCTGCAACCTCCACATATAAGTTGAGCCATTTCCATCCCTGCAAATACATTTCACCAGGATTAACTTACTCTCTTCACAAAAGTTCTTACAACTGGAATCTTCTGATTGGGTTCTTTTAGCAGCAAATCCTAAAGGATGCAGATAAGTGAGGCCTTTTGCATCTCCTCCCAAGAAGCTTAATTCCCTTGTTACTTGTACAGCATTTGAATATCAATAAGCAGCATAATCCTGAATAGAACTATTAAAGACAAAATCCCAATTCCCAAGTCTTGATTGTTATGGCTTGACAAGGGTTAGATGTACTCAAACTTCCACATGATTTGACGAAGGGTACCTTGAAACTAGAACCATGACTTTCAAATTGAATGGATGAACCTCATAATTGCACTAAAAGCAACACTTGATATGTGATACTATATGCATCACATATACAACTAGGGATAGAGGAAATGACACAAGTAACACGATTGCAACTTTTAATTTTTCCTTTTGACAACTTTAGTTAAAATCTTAGTGCAAACCTCAGCATACATGAAATTTGGTGAACACTAGTTTTTCAAGCTTAATATGAGACTGTGATAATATTGTAGAACTATCAAATTGTCAAACTTAACTGCTTTTGCAAGAGATTTGAGATGTGGAAACAACAGCATATTTGAAACAAGAATGAGAAAAAAGTAAACCTGGAGGAGGGACAGATGTAATTGCATTGCACAAGGCACAACAGACATTGGTAGCTCCTCTTGGATAAAGAAGAATGTTCCTGCAACCACTGCACACAATCTGGCTCTGCATACTGCAATGCAAAAAACTTCAGTATGTAATATATTCAATACATTTAACCCAACCCAACATGAAATTATCAGTTCAAAGCTCTTATGCACCTCCATAGCCAAACTTAAATAAACAATAATGACAAATTTATTCAGTAATACAACAACAATACATTATCACATAAAAATTCGATGGAAGGATTAAAGAAAGAATGATGCAACTTAAACAAAAAGGTATATATAAATGGAAGAATATGCAATACAGCACTCTTATAATATATTGTAAACCTCGTTGTGGACATGAATTCTAAAAACCAATTAACAAGGTGCAAACAGCTAATCCAAAGCTATAACAACTGAAAATCAGATGAATACAACCTAATTTTGTTTGATGAGATATTTATACATCACATCCATAAGACTGAATACGGTTTAAACCAAAATTCTCACAAGGGCTCCTAATTTAACACCTAGAATCATATGAAAAACCAATAGCCTTTGTTAACTCAGAGATATAGAACTCGTACTTCAGCTCTCTCTCTCTCTCACACACACACACATTTCTCAATGTAACCAGGACCACGAACAACAGAAAAGGGAAAATTTTCCATCTTGAACCTACCCAGATGCAACCCAGATAAACTGAAGACAAATATGTACATGCAGTCATATAATCACGATATTCAAGCATCCGAAATCTAAGAAAATCATCAATCACAAGGACAAGGAAACTCTAAAATGTTCTTCTATAACCCAAAAAACAAATTGAAACAAAAGGGTCACAATCTGAAATGAAGCAATTCTAATCGCAATCCATACCTAAACAACGTAAAGAAGAAACGCCTAGGACGTTTCCACCAAAGGGAGCAACCGAATTTAATAGTCCAGCCTCCTGCAATCACAATCCCAAAAATCAAAATTCCAAACGCGATTATTCATCAAGAAAAATACCCAGAAAAAAGAGACAAAGATATTACCTCGAAAGAAAGGAACGGACTTTTTGAAGAGAGAGGACCAAAGTTTATAAATAAACCGAGAATTGACCCAAAACAGATAGGTATAATAAGGGTTTTCTTGTGGAGTTAAAATTGGAGGTGGGTCAAAACAAAATCAGAACAAGAAATCAAGAGAAAGGACGAAGAGGGTTGTTAAGTACGTATATATATAGAAATTGGGTATCACTTATACGCGGGGATGTCTGTGGAATAAGAAGATGAGATCTTTTGGTGTTGTGTAAGCATTTTCTTATATCTCCTTCTTGGGATTGGTATAGAATCTGTCAACGACAATAACCAGACGAAAACCTTTTTTTGAGAAAAAAAGTTTGTTTCGTCTTTCATCTCCATTTCTTGTACTTTCGTCCTTCAATATTTTCATTTTTGCTTTTCAGTCCCTCTTCTTATTTTAATTAATTAATTTTGAGGTTAAATATAGTCAACTTTTATGAATTTTAACAAAATAAATAAAACCATAGGTTGGAAAAGAAGGTTTTCTAGAACAACCAGGACAGTTTGACTTTTATCAAGTGGGATGATCAATGATGAAAAAAATGGCAACTGAATTCAAACCAAGATAAGTATATTTCTATTTTTTAATTTCAAGTCATCTCATTTTCTCGCAATTTTAAAACTTTTTTAGTACATTTGTTCACAGTAATAAACAAGTGTTAAAATTTGGCTGATAATAGCAGGAAAAAATTGAATCCATCACTATTAAACCAGTGTTAAGACTTAAAGACATAGAAAATGGTCAACTTCATTCCAAAAGAATAGTTGAACAAAAGTTGTTAAAAATGAAGTTTGAATTTTAATTTAGTCTTGATTTGACTAACATAATTATTTCAAGTGATGCTTCACAAAAAAACATTTTGGGGGCAGAGTAAGAGAGCATTAATAGTAGAAAGTCAGAAAGAAAGAAACTCAGCATTAATAGTAGAAAGCTGAAGGGAGTACATAGTATAGTGTTCTGTAAGATATGGTTTTTCATGGCAAGTTTAGTGCACTTCTGATAGTAATCACTCATATATCCTTTATGCTTCAAACTTCTTTTTCTTTTTTTTTTTTCAGTTAAATGTACACTGAGATTCTGAATTAAGACTCAGACTCGAGCAGCTCCAGCCACTAGATGCGCCGGAGGGATGCCAACCTCTTCTCTAGATCTTCAACATCAGTGGATTCAGGACTGCATTTAGTTTGAAGAATAAATGTCATAATCAGCAAACTTAGCTGAAGAAAACTATTTAATCAAAACTAGGATAAACTATTCAAAAGTTGGCATAAAACCAGGGATTTCTGTTTTTGAAAGAAGTTAAAAGATGTGGGTACTAAGATGAAGGAAGTTCAAATACAAATAAGATTCTGTCTCTTGCTTTCCTTTGGATGCAGAAAAAGTTCATCTCTTATGATTTAGCAATCCAGAGAAATGACCAAAATATTGACACTATTAAGTATTAGGACAAGATGGAGTAACTGGATTTTGTACCGCATTTTGAACCAACATTAATTACTCGATTTTTAAGACAAAATAAGGAAGCACTTACCTTGTAGCAACCTTAGCAGCAGTAGGAGCACTTTTTGATGCAATCCGACCCTTTGGAGCTGAAGATAACTGTCATGAAGAGGGGAAGCATTAGAAAGTTGATTAGACTCTATGGAAAACAAAGGAACACTAGAATGGATGTATGATACTCTATTTGTCTCAAACAAACAAACCTGAGATGCAATGTCCACTCCAATCTCATCAAGCACCTGTCATGTTTTAGCAAAATTAGAGATGGACTTGGAGAGAAAGTAAAAACAGGTGGTACTGTCCGAATTTAACCTGGTTAGTTAGCTCCTCCGTTTCTTCCTCAGCTTCATCTTTATCTAAAGTTTCATCAATAGATTCAGACATCATCTCAATCTGTGGAAACCAAAGGGATATTATGTCTTTCATATCGCACATTGTGTAATTAGGCACAATGGAAATTAGTTCAACCAGCACCAACAATAGTTCAAAACCCATCTAACAAACCATGTCAATGGCCATCTTGTGATGGTAATAATTACTGAGCACCAATGGCCAAACTTTAGATGCAATTTCTTCAAGCTTCAGTTATATTAATTTAATAACTAGGAAAGAATATTACCAGGATTTTACAGATCAAATGATTTTAAATAATGCTGTGGGGCAGAAAGAAATGATACCGTCATGTCCAACTGTGCTGATTGCTTTTGGAATTCCTTTATCACTTTAGCTTGTTTTGTCGGAGCCATTTGCTGAAAAAGAAAGGCTAGGTCAACTTGAGATCATGGTAATAAAGCTGAAAACTTCAAGAAAATTCCTTTGCAGTTCATGCTCAATGAAGGATATAAGCACCAACCAACAACTTGGAAAGCAAGTAATATGCTTCATTTTGCACATTCATATGCCAAATAACATGTAATATGACATTAACATATATTGAAACTGTTCTCGTTTTCACCATTTATTGGTAATTAGAAAGCTATACTGCAAATGAATCATGTGAAAATTTGACGCTCTTGTTCTACAACTAGGCATTGCATCACAGGTGAACTTCCATTTTACCAAGCATTCATCAAGAATATACAATGAAATGCATAGAATTATAAGATTAGTCGGATGAACAAAGGACTATGTGAGGAAACTCCAGAATTAGGAGGTAACAAACAAGACAAAATATTCTAGATTGCTGTTTGAAATCATACTTTGTTCATTGCTACCATTGCCTTAGTAGCACCTTTCATTCCACTAGAAATTGAAGTGCTGGCATATAGTGCCTGTAAACAAAACAGGAAAACAGTTTAGACAGATGGTAAAAACAATCATATTATCTTATTTACAGGATTAGTTAAGATATGACCTGGGTATGGGTTGTTACACCCCTAATTTGGGCACGACTACCCTGCAAATTCGTTATTTGCTGCCGTAAACGAACAAGTTGACGAGCCAAGATTTTAGTAGCAGCCTGGGTGATACATGCATCAAACAAGTTAAGAATTTGAAGAAGTTTTTGAAATGCACATCAATTAGTTCTGAGTGACAGTAAAAGACTGCAGCGATAACCAAAAGATCCCCATGACAATCACATTCCTAATATCCATAGCTAAAAAAATTTGACAATCTGATCTGATGTAGCCACGTAAGCTGATAACAGAAAAACTCAGTTAACAATCATGAGCATCTGCACTGAAATCAAAACTTGCCTCATTTCCAGTTTTGGCTGTTTTCTTGATCTCTGCCACCAATTTCTTCTCCTGAATTCCATACCCACTTAACAGTAAGCAAGAATAAGAAAGAACAAAAGGACTCAATTGAATTCCTTCATAACTTATACCGCTCGCGTACCTCCATCTGAAGAGATGCAATTTCACGTTCAATGCCTGCAAATATCAAGAATTATTAAGAAACACTACTACTTAAAAAACAAAAAGAAGAAGAAAAAAAATTACAAAGTACAAAACTTATGAAAACTTACCTCTGGTGGCAACAGCCATCTCTCTCTTGCTGGTCCTGAGAGCATCTGTGGGAAACACAAAATCAAACCAAACAAAATTTCACAGCCATAGTGAAAAAGAAAATGTATCTCCAATCTCGAAAAACCATCTTCCCATCCCCCACCACCCATTAGAAAATGCAAAAACAAAATCGAAAAAGCTTAAATTTCAGACCTTTTGGAGACGTTTTCTTCTTGAAAATGTTCATAGTTAAACAAAAACCTGAGCTTGAAGCGGAAAGTGGAAAATTTCCCACTTGGGTCTAGTCCTCTTCGAAAATTCTCCTCTTTATTGTGCGGATACTGCAGATAGACGAATGCCAGTATTAAAAAGAGAAGGCCCCGGTTACCCTAACCAGCCATAGAAAGATCGATCGAAACCAAAACGAAAACCAATAAGAGAGAGAGAACACTGAAGCTTTGTCCGTTGGAGAGCGTGCAGCAACTGAGTGACTCAAGCGAGCGAACTGCAAGCAGGGTCCAGATGTGCAACGGTGATTTTAGAGTCCAAGTCCAACTAGCCGTTACCAATTTTAAATTACTATCATGCCCTTTATATCTCTATTATTTATTATCTTAGTTTTTTTAATCCATCTTTCGGTTAAATTACATTATATTTTAAAATATTATTGACATATAATATTACGTAATTAATCATTATTTTGTTTCAATAGATATGTATAATATGTAATATATTAAATAATAATTAATTAATTTTAATCAAATAATTATATTTATTATTAATTTATTTGTCTTTTGAAAAATCTTCTACTTAATTTAGACATTTCTTAAAAAAGAAAAAGAACTTCGAGTTGTGAAGAAGAGCATTCAAGTTTGCAAAGAAATGGCAAATTGACTAATTTCACATAAAATATTGTTTGTTTATTTTTCAACAAAACAGTTGAGAAACAAAGATGGGGCTTTAGGATTTGATCGTCCTTTGTTACCTTGAAGAATGAAAATGGTAGGAGAAAGGTCTAACTTGAATATCCTGAACAATGTTATAATTACTGTGCTGGTGTTAGCACTAGATTTGATTATAATATGGTATTGAATTTTTTTAATTTATAAAATAATAT
>JANIHY010000003.1:55049076-55069636 GCA_027479065.1 Erythroxylum brevipes
ACATCATTAGTGAATAATCAAGCTTTACTAACATGATTATTTAACTAAACTTTTAGGTCAACTCAAAACAATTAAATATAGCTTAAACTGATAATTTAAAATAATTATAATAAATTATTAGAATTAGTCGAGTTTAATTAGTTTGATTTAAGCTTAAACTAATTAATCTTTTTCTAAGCTATTTTTTTTTTAAAAGTCTTAGTTTTTTTATTTTATTCAAAAATTACATTTAAATTTTTATTTATTTTTTATTTTTTCTCTTTAACCTACATCATTCTTATCACATCACATATACTGAAAACAATAGTAAGGTTGCGTATTATCAGATCTCCAGATCTTACTTTATTGTGAAATTTCGGATGTGATGATGATGATTCAAGATTAAAAATTAAGATTCATTCTCATGTCTAGTCATGTTTGATTGATTCATGTATGATATTTATATTATTTAACAAAAGTTTAAAAGAGAAGTTTATCTAAAAATAAAAATAAAAAAACTCTTGAACCATATCAAGTTAGGGTGTCTTTTTCCTTATAAAAGAAATTTCACATAGCTTAACGAATGGGCTGAAATAAAAAAGGTTTAGCGTAGCAAGAGTTACGGACCAATCAGTAGACCACATTGAAATGGGTCGGGCTTATGGATGCCCTTCCGAGGTCGGCCCGGTCTTTCCGGTTTCAGATAACAACAATTAGCAGATACTTAAAGGCGCGGCTAAACTTAATTTCAATTTCAACCGTTGGATCCCAAGACTGATTCCAGCTACTTTAGAAGCTCTCTAATTCTCTTAGTGGGCTCGCCCGTAGGTAATCCTTTGGCAATTTTATAATCATTCTTTTACTAGTACCATGTCACCACTCCGCTCCTGGAGAGTGCCCCTCGTCTGGGATCCACATAAGCAATGAATTCCACGCGCCCGATCCCACGCTCTGTTCTCCACGGCTTTTGTTTGCGGGATCCACAAGAACGAAGCTAAACCACGCGCTTGAAACCGAATGGTTAAGGTTCTGCCTTAAAACGTACAATTCAAAATAACACCCCCCTTCTCTCTCTTCCTCTGTTTTTTTTCTTGATTTTCTTTTTGGGATAATAAAATTAAAACCTACACACCCAACCCAACCCCCGTGCTACTCTCATTTTGTCCGTTGCATTCCTTTTTTTTTTCTCTGTCTCACCTGCTCTCGCCGGCACTCGGCGGAGGAATCATAGACGGAAGTGGAAAACGTAGATCCATCCGATCGTCATAGAGGTGAAGTGTAGAGTAGATGCCCGGAGACAATGTCGGAAGAAGAGAAGTTGTTGAAGGAGGCCAAGAAACTTCCCTGGGAGGATCGGCTCTTGCACAAGAATTGGAAGGTCAGGAATGAAGCTAACATTGATTTGGCGGCCCTATGCGACTCAATTTCCGATCCCAAGGACCATCGCCTCCGTGAATTCGGTGGGTTGCTTAAGCACCTAGGGTTTCACTGTCTCTTGTATTGCTAACTTCCGTCGTTCAGATCTGACTGTGATCGATGTTTTCTTGATTTTTTTTGTTTTCGAATAATTGTGCATTGGTGTGAACTTATTTTTTTAAAAATTTTGATAGGTCCGCTTTTTAGGAAGACTGTGGCGGATTCAAATGCGCCAGTGCAGGAAAAGGCTCTGGATGCCCTGATAGCATTTTTACGAGCTGCGGATGCTGATGCTGGAAGGTGGTTATGCTTTCTTGTGTTTGTACTTCCGTTTTCTTTTAAATTCTTTGTGTTTTGTGCGTGTATTGTTTAACTTGGCGTTTTGAATTTGTAATTTATGTTTGATGTGTTTTAGATATGGTAAAGAAGTTTGTGATGCAATTGTGGCCAAATGCCTCACTGGTCGGCCGAAAACCGTGGAGAAAGCTCAGGCAGCATTTATGCTTTGGGTGGAGTTGGAGGCAGTTGAAGCATTTCTGGTACTTTTTTTATTCTCCCGGTGATGGCGAGTCCATTGCTATTAACTGAGTATATTCTAGGATTCCAATCGCTGTTGCTTTAGATGATTATCACTCAACTAGACTCCCTGAAGAGGACCCAAAATGAGAACCTCAAACACGCAAGTATCTGAGTTAACAAATAATGGAAATGCTGTTCTGAATCTTGAAAAAGGAAGTAACCTGCTGTTGGAATTTGTGGTTTTTTTTTTTTTTTGGGTGGCCTTTCTGATGTGGATTAAGGTTTCATTTGACATTTCCTTAGGTTGGGACATATTAGTGGTACAAATTTTTTGCACATTAGAGAATTATACACTTAGTCTACATATTGACTCACAATTGCTTGAAATGATGATATTGAGAATAGTCGATAATCTATTTCTGATGCTCTCGTCCGTTTCTTTTGCCAATTCCCAACTAAGATATCCTCCTTATTTCATAAATGTGAAATAAGCAAGTCACTCATTTGAGCTTAAATTTTTTGTGGTGAGTCATATGCAATTAGTTATTACAACATTTATGGTTGATTCTTGTATGATGCATGAACTTTGTTACTCTTTGGAAAGCAGAATCAGTATTGTTGGCCAAATATCGAGTGCGAATGGAGAATTTCCTCTACCATTCTTTATGTCATGTTTTAGAGTTGTCCCAGCTCTCTATTGAGGATGATATGCACCTCTACCTTAGGATATAGTTTTAAGCAAGATTTAGGTTGGCTAAACCCAACAATTTGTACTATAACTTATTTGTACTTTGTGATTTTAGAGAGATTGGCCTTTAGTGTGTCAATGCCTGATGATTCAGTGACTGTGTCTTTGCACCTAGTTTCTCAAGTAGTGCTAATGGCTTTCTTAGGAAAAATTTTTCTTTCTTTTTCATGGAAAATATGGAATTGGAGTGATGAGAACTTTTCAATCAGGTGGTCTGGGTGTATATGCCAACATTCTTGCATCAAATTTTGGGATTTAATGCTGGTTGCCACCTCAACTTATAGCTGTGAAAAAAATTTCATTGTCTTTTTGCCTTTTCAATTATTTATCCATTTTTGTCAGAGAAGTGGCATCTAGACAGGAACTTTTGTTCACATTTTACATTAGGAATGAGGTATCTGGCTATGTTTTTGGGCTTTGGTGCTGGTAACGTATGGGGGATGGTTTGAGTTTTAGAAGGTTTTCATTTCAGAAGTTTTTGATTGTCAAACAGAACTTTGCTTTTGTGTCTACCATGGATAAATACAAAGCTATGATTTTATTTTTGATGCCACTTTTCTTTCTTCTTTCGCTTTTCTTTAGGTACTGTTCCAACCTTTTCTACATAATTTTGGTAGTTGCTAATCTGTGCTGCTTATAGGATGCTATGGAGAAAGCAATTAAGAACAAAGTTGCTAAAGCTGTTGTCCCTGCAATTGATGTCATGTTTCAAGCCTTGAGGTATTTGCATTAGATTCTTGATTTCAATTGTAAGAAGTTGTCTCTGCATTACATGAGGTTTACTGTATCGCATTTGCTATTAGTGAATTTGGTGCCAAAGTTGTGCCACCAAAGAGGATATTGAAAATGCTTCCAGAATTGTTTGACCATCAAGATCAAAATGTTCGTGCCTCCTCTAAAGGACTGACTCTTGAGCTTTGTCGTTGGATTGGGAAAGATCCAGTAAAATCGATATTGTTTGAGAAGATGCGAGATACGATGGTATGAACATTTTTACATGTTATATGGCTCTTTTTTTCCTCTATCACATAATGGTTCGTTGATTTCTTTGTTCTGTTTGTAGAGAAAAGAGTTGGAAGCTGAGCTTGTTAATGTTACGGGAGCAGCTAAGCCATCTCGCAAGATCAGGTGATTGTTGCATTGGTTGATTACTAATTCGATCTTCTAATATCATTGAAAAGTATGATTTCAGCTTACCTGATGGGCTGGTTTGATAGCATTCATTTCTTTGACCGAAGAAATAGCTATTGGTTGTCTTAGGAAAGCTACATTTGATTTTTGCCATCAGTATCATGTTGTTGTAGTTATGTATCCTGTTGTTTAATGCTAGTTTGATTTTGTCAATACAAACTATCCTTGTTTGGCTCACTTTGTCCATGTCCTTGTCATTGGTTTGACAACTTTTTCTACACTAACAGTTGGTATGATTGAAATTTAATTGATCTTTCTCTGTTGATATAATGTTGCTTATCTTTGATGGTGCAGTGTTGTGTCATTCTTATATTAGGATCCTGTAATTCCTAGACTTCAAAGCAAACTTCTTGTTGCTACATGCCAGTTATATATCTTGTTGTCTAGTGTCAAGCTGGTATTTGCATCTTCGTTTGAATAACTTGGATGTTCATTAACTAGATCTGAACAAGACAAGGAGCCGGAGCCAGAAGTTGTATCAGAAGTTGCGGGTCCTGGTCAGACTGAAGAGGCTGCACCTGATGGTTTGTGTACAATTTTAGGGGTTTTTTTGTATTTTTCTTCTCTTTGACGTTGCATTAACTTTTTTATCATATGTTAACCTTGGCAGTTCCTCAGGAAATAGATGAATATGAACTTGTTGATCCTGTTGATATATTGACTCCTTTGGAAAAGTCTGGCTTTTGGGATGGAGTGGTTAGCTCTCACACTTCCTATTATCTTCCTGTTTTTTGTTGGCCCACTTTGTTCATTTTTGTTGTGCATTATGTGAAACAATATGATGGATTATGATTCCTGTTGGCTTTCCCCTCATTTTGGTTGAAAAATTCTATCTTTCCTCCAGAAAGCTGCCAAGTGGTCAGAGAGGAAGGAGGCTGTTGCAGAGCTAACCAAACTTGCTTCTACCAAGAGAATTGCACCTGGTGATTTCTTGGAAGTTTGTCGGACACTAAAAAAGGCATGTTCTTTCTTGTGGATTGGCAACTACGTTATATTTGTCACAACAACTAGTTTTGGCTGAATGCTTATTTGACGCTGAGCCTTTGGGAATTTCATTAGTTTTTCGTTTTTGGCTGAATGTACTAGTTTTCCCCAAATGTTGTGTGGTCAATCAACACAACATTTGGGGAGATCTTAGGTATGACCTGGAATGTTTTATCTTATTCTCTATTTCTCTTAGGGTATTTTGGTTTGCTGGAAAGTATAACGGGTAGTTTTGAATTTCTTACCATTTAGTTGATGGGAACAGTTGATTTATAGATTTTAATAGATCCTAATGATTTTACCAACTGGTAATGACAGTATGCGGCTATTGTTCAATAAGGTATTCCTGATTTCATTCATATACATTTTTTGTATGCCTGGTAGCTATGTTTGTTGCTTGTGCTAATTTGTTGCATATATCGCTTATTGTCCATATAGAGATACAATATCTCACCATAATTTTTCTGCAGCTAGTTACTGATGTGAACATCGCTGTCGCTGTTGAAGCCATCCAAGCACTTGGCAATCTTGCTCGTGGTTTAAGAACCAACTTTTCTGCAAGTTCTCGCTTCTTGCTGCCAGTTTTGCTTGTAAGTACACTCGTACACTTCAAATTGTATAATTCTCATCCACACACATTTACAGACTCATTTAGATCTAGGTTGGTCTCTATAGTTGAATTAGGTTTGCTAAAAGACTTTTTGGAATGCATGATGTATTTCACCCTGGTATACAAACTAAAGGCAGGAGACTCGTTTCACTTGTTACCTTTTCAGTCCCCACAGATTTGCAGGAAACATTGAATTATTGTGCCATGGATAGTGCTCAAGTTTGATTAAGGGGCATGAATATAGAACTTCTAGATACATTGTTATTTTTCTTATAAGACATTGTTATATTTTGAAAAACTCTCGGTTTAGAATATACAAAATTTCATACAATGTTACTGAAATGGAACACTGTAAATATCTGATTGTTCACCTGCTCCGTCTTTGTATATGTCATTATTCATGTAACAATACTTCTGTTGATTGCTGAATTTATGAGCGTGGAAAAGCCCTGATCCTAGTTTGCTTTCTCTTCTTGTGTACTACAAGAAGTATGCCTGTATCTTTACCTCCATCTACATGTCTACACATTAGTGTATGATTACACCTTTATAAATATATTTGATAGAGATCGTTTGAGTTCAATTTATTGCTTGTTTAATTGGAGAACTTTTATTTCATAGGAAAAATTGAAAGAGAAGAAACCCACTCTGACGGAGTCTTTGACACAAACTTTGCAAGCAATGCATAAGGCTGGGTGCTTAAATCTCAGTGACATTGTTGAAGGCAAGTTGATATCTAATTTTATTCGTTTGCTTTTTTTCATAATCTTATCGGTTTAGGCTTGGATCAGAGTATTGTAGCTCATTTCATGAAGTTTCAACACATAATGTTCCCTGGGTTGGAGGGTATAAGTACTTGTTGATGATAATTATTTACCTTTTCTGTGCTGGGAAGGAAATATGTCAGAAATTTTACCTTCTCAAGATTATTTTTATTCATTTCGTGGAAGTGAGTAGTTTATCTGTTGGTGTATGCTCAGCATGGGACACATGTTTTTGAAAGTTCCAAATTGTTTTCTGACAGATATTAAGACTGCTACAAAAAATAAAGTTCCTCTTGTGCGCTCATTGACTTTGAGTTGGTTGACATTCTGTATTGAAACAAGTAGCAAGGCTGCTATTCTGAAGGTGCATAAGGATTATGTTCCCATTTGTATGGAGGTTAGTGCAGCTGTAACTTATCATTAATGTTTTGGTTTCATAGCCTTGGGTATTTGATCCATTCTATGAAAATTAATGTTATGATCTTATGTAAAGCTTAGGATTTGTAACGATCAGTTACATTGGTCCTTAAGATGGTTTTCAGCAAAAGTGCCTTATTGGAGGAATTAACCTTGCAAAAGAGCACACATGATTGATCATTTGTTGTTTGCTTATCATAATTCGTGGTAGCTGTAGATTGACTTGCGGATCTTCAGATTTATGCTTGCCTGATCTACATTTCATAAATTTTCTTCTTTATTGGATATATTTATGATTCATTTGATTGGATCTTGTAGTGCCTCAATGATGGGACACCGGAAGTTCGGGATCCAGCCTTTTCAGCTTTGGCAGCAATAGCCAAGGTAATATTATTATGTTATCTCTGACAATTATGTTAGAATTAGTCTCAAATTTTACTCCTATGCTTATACCTATCCTGCAATTTATTAGTCCGTTGGCATGAGGCCTCTGGAGAGATCATTGGAAAAACTTGACGATGTTAGAAGAAAGAAACTATCTGAAATGATTGCAGGTTCAGGAGGTGGTGTCTCTACTGGTACAGGTGCAGGTCAGTTAATTATTTCATAAGCATGTTAGTATTACTAATATCACTCGGTTTTTATGGGCTTTTCATCATGTTTTCTGTTGTTTCTCCAGCTACTGGTCAATCTGTTTCTGTGAGTACATCAACTCTAGAGGTGGGTTTTACATTTTTCTTTTATACGGTGATGTTCCATTTACTTAATTTATGATGCTCTACTGGTTAGTGTTGACGTCTTATTGTATTTGTTTTTCTCTTCTTAATTGGTATCTCATGGTAGTTATTATAATGGTCTAGTGGGAGTTTGAAATTTACTTAATTTATAATTGAAATAGGTAATAAATAAGGAGTGAACATCAATATTTGCTTGGTTGTTTATTCTTGGAAATGGCTGTTGCAGGTATCAGGAGGGTCATTCGTGAGAAAGTCTGCTGCAAGCATGCTTTCTGGAAAGAAGCCTGTTACTGCTGCTGTGAGTGTGTATAGCGTTCCTGCCCTCAGTATTTTTATTTTTCATACATGATCTTTGTTTGTTAGCAAATTAGCCCTACCTTTTATTTACATGCTATGTTAATGTTGATCAGGCCGGTAACAAGAAAGTGGTGCCTACCAAACCAGGGGCCACCAAGAAAGGAGATGGAGCTGGGAGGGCTGAAGCTTCAAAATCTGTTGAACCGCCCGAAGATATTGAAGTAAGCTTGTTTACTTACTTTTGTATGTTGCAGGGTCAATTGCTCAAATGATTTTCCACTGTTTGGCATGATTATTACTTTGCATATTTTGATACTTGCAGCCAGTTGATATGAGCCTTGAAGAGATTGAAAGCAGGCTAGGTTCTCTTGTACAAGAGGACACTGTATCTCAACTGAAAAGCACTGTTTGGAAGGAGCGGCTGGAAGGTAATCTGCCCTGATTCTTATGACTATCTCCTTTTTTTGCTTGTGCAAATCAATTATGTGCATATGAATAAAGGTGACTACTATTCTTGTGATGTATGATTAATTTTTAGTTTTGCTGTTTAACTATCAACACTCCCTGAGTCTCTGTTAAGAACATTTACTTGAATGATCAAGATATTCAGGCTGCAGTTGTGCTGATGTTGATAATCTAAGAGGATGTCATTGCTTGTTTTAGGTTGACGATCTATAATTTGTGACCAGATATGTGTTATAATTATAAAAGTACTTAGGCTAAGCTGAATGTCCTGTGGCAAATTACAGAAATCCATTTTCATGAGAAAAAGTTCAACAAACGAAATTTATTTTGTTGTATTGACATCTGCTTACCTTACAAAATTACATGTGATCTTATAGCTGAAAAGCTCATGGTCTATTATACTGTTTAAACTTTTTGGTGGGCTATTATGTGCACCTAAGGATTTACCCAGTGCATACCTGAAGGTTAGATTCTGTGAGTTCTCCCGTTACATATATAACGAAAGGTTTTGAGCACGAGGATACGTGCGGTTTGTGATATGCATATGCAACATGAACATTGATGCTACCGTTCTGTTTTTCTTCTTTCTATCCCTTCCTGTATGTTTTATGTTATAGTACTTTGCATATTTCTGTTATTTTATTGCTTTTTACACCAAGTAAATCACAGTATTCACAACTGTAGAATATTGTATCTGTTGTTACATCCTATCAACTCCTCTTATGTTGACTATAGAATATCATATTAGCTAGGGAAATCATAAAAACTTGAATTTCCATTACTTAAGGCCCAAAGGCAGGCACTGAAGTTGTTTACCATATTTGTGAAGCACGTCAAGTTGTTATAGGTTAAGTTCTTTGTTTTGGTTCCCCCACACCGATTAAGTGTTGGTTACATGTGTTAAGAGTGATAAATTAGCTCGTAGAGTCTGTGGCTGTATGTGCTCTGGCAATTCCTATTTGTGATGGATTTTGAGCCTTCTCTTTTACTGACTGATTGTTTTTATTCTTGATAATTATTGCAGCAATATCATCTGTAAAAACACAAGTTGAAGGATTGCAGGATCTTGATAAATCAGTGGAAATTCTGATCCGTTTACTCTGTGCTCTTCCTGGTTGGAGTGAGAAAAACGTTCAGGTATTGGGATGCATGGATTCCTCAATGTTAAGAGGTTGTCTTTGAACTTACTTTTAAAGATATATTTCTTATTAGTTTAACATTCCTGACATGAAGTCATAATGCAGGTTCAGCAACAGGCTCTTGAAGTGATTACTTATATAGCTTCAACTGCAAAGAAATTTCCCAAGAAATGTGTAGTGCTGTGCCTCCTTGGTGGGTAATTGTTCTAGAATGTGCCTTTTGTTTTACCAATTTGATGAGCTATTTCTTGAAATTTTGGTTCGGCCTTTTTCCAGTTTTACTGTGAATTCTTTACGTTCCCTTTTTGACATTATTCATTCCCATTGGCAGGTATTAGTGAAAGGGTGGCAGATATTAAAACCCGAGCTCATGCAATGAAATGTCTTACTATATTCTCCGAAGCTGTAGGTCCAGGCTTCATTTTTGAGAGAGTAAGTATAATTGTGATTGATGTTTCGTTTTGCTCTAAGCATTTAGCTTTCTAACTTTTCTATTCATCGTGATTGTTATGCATGAGGATAATGCATGTGATTTTTTGCATCGTATATTGTATCTACTGTAACCTATGGGCTTAAAATGATGCAGCTTTACAAAATCATGAAGGAGCACAAGAATCCCAAGGTTCTTAGTGAGGAAGTTTTGTGGATGGTTTCAACAGTTGAAGATTTTGGCGTATCACATATCAAATTAAAGGTGATTTCATATCTTTCCTCCCTAATTGTCGTGCCATCCATGCTCACAGCTATGTCATTGTGGCTAGTGTCAGCTATTTTACTCCTTTTGACATTCATAGAGAGCTATGCTGTCATGTTTCAGGATTTAATTGATTTCTGTAAAGATGTTGGGCTGCAATCCAGTGTTGCTGCTAGTAGAAATGCTACTATTAAGCTTTTAGGGGCTTTACATAAATTTGTTGGCCCAGGTGTGTGATCATTCTATATGCATTTTGAATATATTAAAGTTTCCATGGATGGTTTTGACTTCATCAAATTTCAGCAGATATTAAGGGATTTCTTGCGGATGTCAAGCCTGCTCTGCTTAGTGCACTTGATGCCGAGTTTGAGAAGAATCCATTTGAGGTAATGGCTAGTTATGCTTTGAAGTTCATTATTTGGTTGCATGCTTTAAGCGGTATCCTTTTATGTATTTATTTTTACTTGAAAATGTTGTGTATCCTCAGGGTGCTTCAGCTGTCCCAAAGAAAACAGTTAGGGCACTGGAGTCTGTGGCCTCTGTTTCTTCTGGTGGACTGGATGGCCTGCCGCGTGAAGATATTAGTGGAAAAATCACACCTACTCTGCTTAAGAGCTTGGAAAGTCCGGATTGGAAGGTATGGGAATCCATAAGATGTAGAGAAAGTTTTAAAGCCAATGATGCCTTGCCTTGAACGGTTGAACTACTTGGAGAAATGGTTAGTGTAATCTTTTGGGTGATTTCTCCTTCAATTTTCAGGTTAGGTTGGAGTCAATTGATGCAGTCAATAAAATATTGGAAGATGCTAACAAGAGGATTCAACCAACTGGAACTGGTACAACTTCAATTGCTTTGAATTTCCCTGTTATTAAGTTTAAATGTGGAGTGCATGTTAGAAGTCTGTAGTGAAATTGAACACCAATATGTTTACAACCTATCTTCCACATTATAGGTGAATTATTTGGTGCTCTTAGAGGGCGTCTGTATGACAGCAATAAAAACTTAGTCATGGCAACTTTGAGCACAGTTGGTGGGGTTGCATCAGCTATGGGTCAAGCTGTTGAAAAGTCAAGCAAGGTCTTCATAATCTTGACAAAAACTTTTCTACTTGACATTTTCTTATTATACTTGATGATGGTCAAGTTTTTCATAAGTATGTTCCTTGCAGGGCATTTTGTCTGATATTTTGAAATGCCTTGGTGACAACAAGAAACATATGAGAGAGTGTGCGTTGGGTACTTTGGATTCTTGGCTTGCTGCAGTCCATCTTGATAAAATGGTAACTGTTGTGTCCTATCATTTTTTTCTATTTTATAACATTTGTTGACAGATTGAATAATGATCTCTCTGTTCCAGATTCCTTACATCACAGCAGCTTTGGTGGACGCAAAGCTTGGTGCTGAAGGGCGTAAGGACCTCTTTGATTGGTTAACAAAGCAACTTTCTGGATTGAATGATTTGTCTGATGCTGGGCACCTTCTGAAACCTAGTGCCTCGGCTATGACGGTAATTTCTCTTTTTGTCTACAAGTTCTAGAGCTGTACTTGCACTTGGCACATGGATTGGTGTTCATTTTGGAACTTTTTGCATGCTTGAATATCTCTTTAGGATAAATCTTCAGATGTTCGAAAAGCTGCAGAAGCCTGCATCAATGAGATTTTGAGAGTTTCTGGACAAGAAATGGTAAGCATTTTGTAGCTCTTCTGATTAGTGGTCTGGTATGCTGATTTGGTTATGTTGAATCTTTTACGTCTGTACTTATATTCCTTTACTTTTCAGATTGAGAAAAATCTTAGAGATATTCAAGGGCCAGCATTAGCTCTTGTCCTTGAACGGTTTAGGCCTTCTGGGTCTTTTGTAGGTCTGTCTCCTGGAACCTTGGATTTCTTTATCTTTGGTACATGTCTATGTAGATGATCCTATTCTAAAACTCTTGATGTTTTTTATTGTTTTATGACATGTTTTATCAGAACCACTGGAATCTGCGAAGACAATATCAACAGGATCCAAAATAAGCCTGAAGGGTGGAAAATCTGCTGCTAGTGTTACCTCAAGGCATACAAATAGGACTACAGTTGCGGTATCTATTTTTGTTTCTTTTTCCTTATTTGCATGCCATCTGATGCTTAATTGGAGTAGTAATTATTAATTCCATACTTCACCAGAGAGTCATGCCAACAAAGGGTTCACGGGCAGAGCCAATTATGTCTGTTCAGGATAGAGTTGTTCAGTTGCAAGCTTTGTTGAATGTAAAGGAGTCAAACAAGGTATGGTTGTGTCATGTACGTTAAACTTGTATTACGTTTCAAATGATGTGCTTGAGAATTTGCTTTTTCAATGTGGTTATCTACAGGAAGAGAGGGAGAGATTGGTAGTTCGTAGATTTAAGTTTGAAGAACTGCGGGCAGAACAAATCCAAGACCTTGAGGTTTGTACCTGTGGGGAGATTGTAGTGAGATTTCCTTGGTTTCTTCATCTTACTGCATTTGAGTGACGTATGCAATGTGGCTTCTCTTGCAGAGTGATATGATGAAGTATTTTAGAGAGGATTTGTATAGGCGGCTTTCAAGTACTGATTTTAAAAAGCAAGTTGATGGTCTTGAGATTTTACAGAAGGTATCTAGCGTTATTTTGAGACAAGCATTTCAAAGCAACTAGTTTTTGGCTCTGAATCAACCATTTGAATCCAGGGACTGCCTGCTGTCAAGAGAGAAATAATTGAAGTTCTGGATATTCTTCTGAGGTGGTTTGTACTGCAGTTCTGTAAATCAAATACAACATGTCTTCTGAAGGTATAAGATTTCCTCTTGCAAATATCGTTATTGTTTTTTAAATTTATAATGTAATATGCCTTCAGTATGATGATTTTAAATATTTGCTCATTTGGCAAATTGCACAGGTGCTGGAATTTCTTCCTGAACTTTTTGACATGCTGCGAGATGAGGCATACACATTGACTGAATCGGAGACTGCCATATTTCTTCCTTGCTTGATAGAAAAGGTACTATTAGTTTTTACTATTTAAGTCATTCATGACGTGTCTAATCATTATGTAGCTTTCTAGTTGCTTATAGGATTTGAAGAACTATTCAAAATATACATTTTTCTGACATGCTATTTTCGCTTTTGCAGTCTGGACATAATATTGAAAAGGTGCGAGAGAAAATGCGTGATCTTACCAAACAAATTGTCAGTTCATATACTGCAGCAAAAACTTTGCCTTATATATTGGAAGGCCTGCGCTCCAAAAACAATCGTACACGGATCGAGTGTGCTGATTTGATTGGATTCCTGATAGAGCATCATTGTGCTGAGGTAACAAGCAGCTGTTATGTGTGTTTTGTTGTAAAATTTTCTTATTACTTATTCTTTTTTTGTTTTTTCTGACAGATAAGTGGGCAATTGAAGTCCTTGCAAATGGTTGCAAGCTTAACAGCAGAACGGGATGGTGAAACTAGGAAAGCTGCATTGAACACTTTAGCTACTGGTTACAAGATTCTTGGTATGTATCAGATAATCCTTTTTATGTGGTCAGAACACTCTGCTTAATTTTAACCACAACTTCTTTTGTATTTTTTTTCCTTTTTCTAGGGTTCTATCACAGCCTTAAACTTGCATGCTGCTTTATGTTGTCGATATTTGATTTTTACCCTCTTTAATGATTTGAAGTTGATTTTCACATGGTTTGGTGTGTTTTTAGGAATAATTTCTAAGTATTGAAGTATATAAGCTGCTGTACTTTCTCTCTAAATTTATCAGGTGAGGACATATGGAGATACGTTGGGAAGCTAACAGATGCTCAAAAGAGCATGTTAGATGATAGGTTTAAGTGGAAGGTCGGTATCAAGTTGAATGCGATCTTTGTATGATTTCAATGCACTCTGTCTAATATCTATTTGTAGGTGCGAGAGATGGAGAAAAGAAAGGAAGGAAGGCCAGGTGATGCCAGAGCTGCATTGAGGCGTTCCGTTAGGGAAACTGGGTTTGTATACATTAAAATTAGTTTCTTTGTATTTTTATGGAGTTCTCATTTAGAGATCCTTATGCTCGTGTTATTCTCAGAATCTATGCATGTGAAATTGAAATACATCTTTTTCTTTTGTGATCCTTGAACGTTCCATTTATAAAGAAAGTTGTTCACTAAATACTATGATTGGTGCTCTTTGGGATAATTAATTTTTTTGTTTATACTCCTAATTGCTTGTTGCTTTACTTGTTAAGAGAAGCTCACATATCACGCTTGATTGCTTATATGAACTTAGTTGACATGTCGAAATGAATTTTTTGGATCATTATTGTCAAATCCAACAAAGTTGTAGAAGAGTGCACTGATGTGTTTTCCGCTTTGTGGATATCATTATCTAAATTTTTCTAGATAAAAAATTGAAATAGAATGTGGATATCATTATCGAAATTTTTCTTTACACAACAAGCTTCCTGGTATTTCTGATTTCATGAATGAAAAGTGTTTTTTTTCAATATTCCAGTCATGCACTTTTCTGTGTCTGTAGGAATTCCTTGACAAGTTTAAGTTAATGCTATTGTGTAGAACTTTTTTCTAAACATCTAGCTTTGTTGGAATCAGTTTGATATGTTTGATTTCGTATCATTTTTTTTAATGTAGTTTGACCATCTAAATTGCAATTCTTATATCTGTAGATTTGGGTAAATTCTAGTCTGAAGATTCATGTTTTCTAACTGATTTGTTGATCATTGGATTATTTACCTTTGTACTTTCCAGGTCTGATTTAGCAGAACAAAGTGGGGAGGTTTCACAATCTTTGTCTGGGTCAATAATTACTAGGTTGTTATTTCGCTGACAATTTCCTTCATGCTGTTCTATTTTATATAATGAACTCCTATATTCTCAGTCATCGGCAATGCTTTTCATTTCCAGGAAAAATTTTACTCCTCACGAACCTCAGATGGATAGGACTGCAATACCATATGCATTGGCAGGTGCCAATGGGCCCACAAACTGGAATGAAGCTTTGGATATAATTTCTTTTGGCTCCCCGGAGCAGGTTTTCCACCTAGCATTTTCCATTCTTCTATGGGCTAATCTTGTGTACTATTTCTATTTGTTTTGATTTTTTATCTTGATTTAGGGGATAGTTTTTGTCAGCAATCAATAATTTGGCATGATTTTTGGAGCTTTAACATTTCATTGTTCATTGATGTGCATAAGCTTGCATTATGTTCTATAATAAATTTAATTAAACCTTTGGATTATGACCTGTCTTATGGAATACTTAGGAATAGAACGAAACTTAAGGTATGCCCATTAAAGCTCTGAAGCTGTTATATTTCTAGCGATTCTCCTGGTTGCCTAGTGGTTTTGAACGTCCCTTATTATGTCATAGTTGTGATGTTGTGGTTAATGAAATGCAACTACTTAAAACCATTTGTTCATTGTGCCATTCTTTACTCATTTTGATTTACGTCTTCATAATTTTTTGCTATTCATTTTCGGATATTGATGAAATGTAATGCTGGGTGTGTAATTGCTCTTTTGCAGTCAGTAGAGGGAATGAAAGTTGTGTGCCATGAGTTGGCACAGGCTACTAATGATCCAGAAGGAAGCTTGATGGATGATCTTGTGAAAGATGCTGATAGACTTGTTTCTTGCTTGGCAAACAAAGTGATTACCCTTTTCATGCTGATTAACTTGTGTTGATTTCTCTTTGATCTTTCATCATCTTATCATACAACATGATCTGTATTTCTCCTCCTATCTTCTTCTATAAAAAGGTGCCCAAGACTTTCGATTTTAGTTTAACGGGAGCTTCCTCGCGGTCTTGTAAATATGTCCTGAACACACTCATGCAGGTACATTCTTCATTTGTAATTTCCTATTTCAAAATTAAGCTCTTTTTATTTTGCTGAGTTCGGTTTTCTCTTAGCATTGAGAATCACTTAGTTGATGTCTACAAATAACTCCTAATTGAAAAGTTGGCAAAACTTTCTGGTCTGATTGCAGACTTTTCAAAATAAAAACCTTGCCCATGCTGTAAAGGAGAGTACTCTTGACAGTCTTATAACCGAACTTCTACTTTGGCTGTTGGATGAAAGGGTTCCTCATATGGATGATGGAAGCCAACTTCTGAAAGCTTTGAACGTGCTGATGCTTAAAATTCTGGTAAAATATCCATCAAAATTCACCTCCTTTTTCAGTTAGTTTTAAACTGAGCTTTCATCAGTTGGTGTTTGTGTGTGCAGGATAATGCTGATCGAACTTCATCTTTTGTTGTCCTGATTAACCTGCTGCGTCCACTAGATCCTTCAAGATGGCCTTCACCTGCATCCAGTGAGACTTTAGCTATTAGAAATCAGAAGTTCTCTGATCTTGTGGTCAAATGTTTAATCAAACTAACTAAGGTAATGTTATAAATGTTTAATCAAACTCACTAAGATAATGTTATATAATATTTTGTATCTTTCTTGGAGTCTTCATAAATGTTCTGATTAGTTGCTTGATTCTTCGACAATATTCAAACTCTGTCCTTCATCCTTTCATTTGGGATTATCAACTGTGAGGCTTTCTTTCGTATATGCATATTTATTACTTTCATGTTTGGTAAAACATGTTTAACAAGTTGGTCAGGCATACAGCACTTTATAAAACATTCTTCATCAATTTAAGTTGGTCAGATATCCAACAAACAGGATAATTTCTCCTCCAATATGTGCATACGAATTCGAGCTTGGTGCTTTAGTAACCTTGATATTCGGCTTAAGCCATGGATAATGATTCTTTACTTCATCCGGTTCATCATTTGAAATTGAACAATTTTGTCGTGATGCAGGTTCTCCAGAACACTATTTATGAAGTTGACCTTGATCGGATTCTTCAAAGTATCCATATATACCTGCAGGAATTAGGGATGGAAGAAATTAGGAAAAGGTATATGTTCTTTAAAAAATGATGCAATAATTGTGAATTTGAGACATTAATTTTTTGCCTTCTTTCCCCTCAATCCTTTGCAACTAAGTTCTATTGACTTTTTTATTTTGATTGGTCAACTCAATTGAGTTAATGTGTTCCTTTTTCCGCTTGTGGTTGTGATTCTCACTAAAAAAGAGCTGGAGCGGATGACAAACCTTTACGCATGGTGAAAACTGTTCTGCATGAACTTGTTAAACTTCGTGGAGCTGCAATAAAGGGTCACCTTTCCATGGTTCCTATAGACATGAAACCGCAGCCAATTATTCTTGCATACATCGATCTGAACCTTGAGGTGAAAAGCTGGAGAACATATTCTGCTGCTCTTCAGTTATGTTTGATTTTAGTGGTTTTTGCTTACATCTTTATCTTGTCAGACATTAGCTGCAGCAAGAATGCTGACGTCAACAGGGCCTACGGGCCAAACTCATTGGGGGGATTCTGCAGCCAACAATTCATCCACGCCGACACATTCTGCTGATGCTCAATTGAAGGTTTGTTTTTCCTAAT
This sequence comes from Erythroxylum brevipes, assembly GCA_027479065.1. NCBI lineage: Eukaryota > Viridiplantae > Streptophyta > Magnoliopsida > Malpighiales > Erythroxylaceae > Erythroxylum > Erythroxylum brevipes. Next base: position 55,066,490 of record JANIHY010000003.1, read on the forward strand.
TTCCTTCTAGTCAATTTCATGATCTTTGATTCCCTTTCTTAAATCTTGTTGTGCATTTTGCTACCCAGCAAGAACTTGCTGCGATTTTCAAAAAAATTGGTGACAAGCAAACATGCACCATTGGGCTCTATGAACTATATCGCATCACTCAACTATACCCCAAGGTATGTAATTGGCATCCTATTCTGTATGTAATATGTTGCCATATTTTTTGGTAGCTAATGATGGCTAGAGGAGTTTCGATGTTATTGCTTTATGTAGTCTCCTTTTGCCTGTTTAAACTTCTGGTATTTTTCAATACAGGTTGATATATTTGCACAGCTCCAAAATGCAAGTGAGGCTTTTCGTACTTACATCAGAGATGGTTTGGCCCAGGTTTGTAGTTCCTCATTCTCATATAGTTTCTGTGAAAGAATATGCACCTAACAATGGGTTTATCTTTTATCGAAGATGGAGAAGAATGCTGCTGCAGGAAGGACGCCTTCTAGTTTGCCAATATCGACCCCTCCACCATCTGCGCTGTCTGCTTCTTCTCCTGAATTTGTGCCTCTTTCCCCAGTTCATACGAATTCCTTAAATGATTCTAAGTCAGTGAATATGAAGACTGAACCCACAAACTTTCATCTACCTCCCTCCTATACGGAGGACATCAGGGCTTCTAATATCATTACCTCTAGAGGTCTCATCTCAGAAAATTCTTTGGGAAATGAGAAATTTGTTGGAGGTAAATGTTTCCACTGCCGTTCGTTTTTGTGTTCTATTTTTGTTTTCTTACAAATAGAAGCAATTGTCCTGACTGCAGTAGCCAGTGGAACACTAGATGCAATTAGAGAAAGGATGAAGAGCATGCAATTAGCTGCCGGTGGTGGGCATCCAGATTCCGGTAGTAGGGCATTAATACCCATGAATGATAACTTGAACAATGGAGTCTCTGGTCAGGCTCCAGGCACAGCTGAGAACCCAGTCCATAGTGCAGTACTTCCTATGGACGAGAAGGCCTTGTCTGGACTTCAGGCTCGAATTGAGAGACTTAAGAATGGATCTATGGAACCTTTCTAGAACTGAGAACATCTCCGTGTGATCTGTTCCGTGAATGCAACGGTCGAGATTCTCGCACCTTCGCGATTAAAATTGGATTTCTGTATATCCTATAGAGATCGTTGTAAAATGTAGTGGCATGAGCAGTTGAATTAAATCCCCTCCCCGTGTGGGAGAGTTTTGAAGAACCAGCGGTGACTGGCGATAACCCAAGAGAGGTTTTTATTGTATTAAGATACTACAGGGTTGTACACTGTAGGCTGTTTTCAATACATCTTCGTCATTCATGTACTTTTGTAAAAAGCAAAAATTGGTGCATACTTACATGGAAATTGGTCATGTGGTAATGACAGAGTGTTGCATAGAAACTTCGAAGCTGCATATGCAAGTCTACTTGCAAACTTACAAGTTGTTGATCGCGTGATCAAAACTTGAGCTTCTACCACCAGTTCACATGAAAACGTTGGTAAGGCATACAAAGCAAAGCTGTTGAGAGCATTTCAATGTTTTCTCCGAGCCTGCTGAGCTTAATTGTATTCGAGCCTGCTGAGGCATAGACTTTACCTATAGTCGTGGGTCTTGAGCTCGTCTGAGCCTGGACACTTGAATTTAAGTCCATTGCTATCCCTAAAATTATATAAAAGTAGGCAAAATAAATATGTTTATAATATTATATATTTCAATGTTATCAAACATAAATTTATATTAAATAATATTAAGAAATGTATATCTATAATTAGAACCGAAAAATGCACCAAACTAAAATAGAATATAAATATATAGGCAAATATAACAATATATACAATTCAAATAGAAAAATATATTATAGAATAGTAAAAGAAATACCTGAAAAGAAAAACATAGAATGACCATCTTCAATACATTTTGTCGATTAAATAATCAACCATATATGATAAGTTGAAAAAAAAGGGACTTTTCTCTTTGTTAAGAATTTAATGTTATGGCATAATTTTTTAATAACTGTTAGTTTCTTAAATACACTTAAGTTAAATAAAAAAATGTTGGAATTGTAGAATTCTCGGGGATAGTATAATTAATTTACTCATTCAAAAATAAATAAGATTTAGTAATTTATGTAACACTTGATTTGCTAGCATATTAATTTAAAAAATTTTCATAATAATATGAATGAATATTTGTCTCTTAATTTTAATTTTAACATACATATATAAATATAAAAATAAAATTTTATGTATCATTTTTTATTTTATTTTAGGGCTTTAAATACTCAAGAAAAGAGAGGAACTTTTTTGAAATTTAATCATCATTAACATCATCCTCGTAAGCACTTAGTTCAAGTTTCGCTGAATTGTGGGGGTATAGAAAAGTTGGATAGTATTACAGCCTTACTCTTATTTTGCAAAGGAGTTTTTTAGAGATTTAATATTTAATTGATTTACATAAAATAAGAAACATTTTATGTAAATTAATAAATTTAATATGAAATTACGATTTAAAATAATTAATTTATCATAATTTTAATATAATAACTCTTAAAAGTAATTCTATAAATCAAAATCCGTACAAAAGGTCGTCACTAAATAATTATTCCAAGCTTCTCTAATTATAATGGGAAGGCGATTATACCAATAGGAGTCAATAGGGTGTTTTTCCAAAAAGATTTAATAAAATTAAATTACTAAGACTAATAATAACACTAATATGTGCAAGTCCTAAATTAAAGAAAATTTTAATTTTTCTTAATCATATATTTGAGAGTGAAAAGTTTATTTTGAATGAATTTCTAAAATAGTTCTCACCCTCCAAATAATCTCTATTAGGAAAAAAAAAATCAATAGTTATTTTCTTTCTCAATCTCTAACATTAATATAACAACAACATCACTTAATTAAAATCTCGCTAAGATGCGTAATCTTGAGAGGTCTAATAGTATATAACCTTACCCTTATCTAATAAAGAGGTTATTTTCAGATAAGCCAACTAAGTAAAAATTTTAGGTAACAATGTATTAGACTAGTTCAAAATTTTATAGTCTATCGTAGTCAGAAGCCTAAGGTTAAAAATACGAGCCTGATTAGTACTAAATTTGAATAAGTATATATTTTTAAATTTTAAAAAATTATAATA
>JANIHY010000003.1:55155513-55168963 GCA_027479065.1 Erythroxylum brevipes
CCTGCCCGAGACCTACTAAACATTGTTGTTTTGCTTAGAAAAATTAGCCCTCAATATGTTAAATTTTTTTACAATTAAATTTAATTTTCTAATCATTAATTATTTTTATGCATAATAATGAAATGAAGACTAATATAAAAGCTCAACGAGTTTGTTAACTAATTAATGGAATGGTCTCATACAACAAGATTTTTGTTTGGATACAATATTTCTTCATTTCGATTGTACAATTACATCATGTATTTGCTCTGACTTCTGCTTAAGAAGATGCTTAAGTTCCTAAGTTCTTTTCACTCTTTCGTGTGAAATATATAATCCTAGAGACCCACCCAATAGGAACGGCCTTTGCTGTTGTGAACAGCTGTCTGCGATGGAGATGTCACACACCACTCATACCAAACCTGCATCAGAAACAATAAATAAATCCAAACATAACATTCTCTTACAGTTGACAAACAAAATTCTTTACCTTGGAGGAGCCACAACAGCGCCAGAAATGAACCTCTAACGGTGAACCTGGTCTTATGCACACAGGTGTCCTTAGTGGGAAGAATATCGAAAACCTGCATACATTGTCAAGGTGAATGGAGCTGTTTCAATTGGTGGATAGTCTCATGTAAAGGGCCAGAAAACCAGATCTTCCAACAAGAACTGTGAAAGAATCACTGCAATTCCTGATGTCGTTAATGATATGTTAGATACAAATTCATACCAGCTAAACATGTTAGGCGTTGCCGTAGATGGCTCAATACCAAGATGCACATCTTTGTAGAGTACCGCATCAAAGTAGCCAGCAAACCCTACGACAAATAAATAAGAAAAGGAAGAAGATTTCCCCTTTTAGAACAAAACATTATCACAACAAATGTCTAAAATTCTCCCATTATTCAAAATACCACCCAAAGGTTTTCCAATAGAAGTTAAATCAAGCCAATGGGAAGAATAAATGTATTCAGCCTACTTGCTTTGGAAGTATTTTCCATTGAAAAAGTATGACACAGCCCTAAAGGCACCACAGCGAATAAGAATAATTGAAGCAGGCTTTTCTTAGAATAAATTGAGAAGGAATTTAAGGGGAAAAAGAAAACCAATGTGTTTCTTTAAAAATTTCCAACCTTTTTGGGCTTTCAAGATTCAGGCCTAGCGGTGCAACATTACCAAGAGCAGAAGTCAAACTTCAAGAAGCAGAACTAATTAAACTACCAACTTGGATAATATAGGTACAGAACTAGGTCAGAACTTACCATGAACCATTGCTGACCCAGTGTCACCAGGTATCTCAAATATCAGCTTTTTGTAACGCTCATTGTTGATCTTACTCGAGTAATTAGGATGAGTAAATGTAAATACCTAGGGGAAAAAACAATATGAGTTTCCAAATCCAATACATGATTGAAATTTATCAAATGAGGAAGCAATAGAAGAGGAATACATGTAGGTAATCAATGGGAAAAAAATACAAAATAAGCTTGTTATAGATGACCAGATCAAACGGGAAAACCATTGAATTCAGAATGCTACACAGGAGGTTCAGCATCAATACATTAGGACGGGTATGCTATGCAGAAGATGACTTACAGGTTGTGAAGAAGCGAGTCTGGCCACATTATGCACCTTCACAACATAAGCAGTCTCGAAGTGCACAAGATCTTTATGTGACTTAACCTACAGGGAAAGCATGCATCAGAAAACGGTGGAAGGGGACCAAAGTGGGTTGTAGTTGAACAAAGGGAAGGCACAAACATCATTATATAGCTTGGAAGCTGTCACTGGTTGAATAAAACTTGTGTACCTGCAAAAATAATAAAGGAAAAGAGTGCAATAATATAAGTTTTAGTAGAAATCTCACTCTGGCCACTTACAATACCTCCAATGCAAGTCAATGAAAAACTACACAACATGAATTGAATGTTATCTGTTGGTCTACAATGGGAATGAAGGAATGTCTGTGTGAATGACTTGCCTACAAAACAATTTCAAACTTTGAACTGGTATCAACTTTGACAACCACTGATTTACAGAAGACTTACTACCAGTTTGGTTTATACAAACTTAGCCAGGTTTACTAGGGTAATAGTTGAGCAAAGAAAACAAGGTCTAATGACGAAATTATGTAAACTTAAGAAAGTGATCTAATTTCTCTTGAAAGGAGCACTTTCCTAAGGTCGACCAAACTCTATTTTCAACATGTGCAGTATATGGACTAGTGCAGAAGATCATGGCGTCAAAAGGCCACAGAGCCCAGGAGGAGGATTTTCAATCAATTGACAAAAAAATAAACCTATCTGATTCAACTTTTTTATGGTAGCATTCACAATTGATGTAGATTATATATGCTGCCACTGCCACCAACGGAGATACTATCTATGAACTCTCCAAGTTCTACGCATCCATCTTTGCTCAAAGAAACAAAAGGAGACTATTACTGTAATTAATGCAGGGAGGAACTTTTCAACAAAAAGTTCAACATTCTGAAAATTACATACGATGAAGGTATTGAGATTCCGTCTTCCTTCAAGAATCTTTGAGCTCCATCAAGGCATTCAGGTGACAGCTCATTGTCATCAAAAGAACTAGCAACTCGCTGACCTAAAAACAAATTGAAAAAGGGGAAAGCAATAAGCAGGATGAAACTTACTTATACAAGAATATCAAACTGACAAAACTACAAATATGCCCATTATTACCAATATATCAGCTTTCTCAAGAGCATCCCAGTAGCGCATATCACAAGAGATTATAGAAACAATATCTTCCCATTTTTCCATTTTTACCAAACTCTGTTGCAAGAGACATCACAAAAATTTAAGGTCCAAAGGAAATGAATTGATTTGGAATCACAACTATGAAGCATAATCCTCGCAACTGAATATGCAAACATTTCAACACTAACTATAGCAGAGGCAATACAAATGAAATTTACAGTTGTTGAGCAGAACAGAATTCAGCATTTCATTATCCATTAACTAACTAGATCAATCAAGCACGGCTAAGATTTGCAAAAGGATCAAATGCATGTTGAGTGAAGTTATAATAGCACTTATCCACCAACATAATCATAATCAAACAAATTTCTTTTATAAATCGCAGTCTTAAGCATGAGAACAAGAATTGGATGCTTACATGAAGTGTAACAACTGCATTAGGATTTTTCTCCACAGCATAAACTCTTAGCTTGCGACCAGTTTCTTCAGCTGCCTATAGACATTAGTTTAAAATTTAAACATGGATTACATGAAGCCAATTTGAAATAAAGAGAGGAATAGAAAGGAACCATCAAAGATGCCCTGACAAGAGGTCCGCGCCCAGCTCCTACAACAATCAGTACCTTGGAAGAGTTTATGTAGACAGAAAGTTGCAAGGTCAATACTTTAGGGGCCAATGAGGTGTAATAAGCTGACGAAATATGTATAGGTAATAAACATCTATCTTACAGTGGTAGTACTTGCTTTGTCATCACAGATTCTATCCAATAAGGCATTAGAAATTGCTCTTTGGTACTACAAAAATAAAATGAATCGTCAGTCTCAACATAGAACCCAAATAATATCACTAAATGGCCCCTTACCAAATAATCCCTTAGTTATTTTCTTTAATAGCCTTCTTTATCATATTGTCAAATGGTCAGTTTAGAAGTTATCTTGCTTAACAGTCTATTTCAGTCAGTTACGTGATAGTTACCTCATCAGAAGAAAGTTAGAATACGTATATTTTATAATTATCTCTATTAGGTTATGTTTCAACAACCCCTAAACTAACCAATATAGAATATAACACAAAACAGGCTACTAAAGCAATAACTATGTGACTAAGTGAAACTACACATTCCATCAAAGCTAATCATGGTGTCCACAATATCATAATCAGAACTGACTATTGCAGTGACATGAAAACATTTCTTTCAGCACAATTAGTGACGGAAAAGAGCTTAGAGTTTATAAAAAGAAAAGAGCAGAAATCACACCATCATAAGCTTTATTTGATGGGATGAAGGGTAGGAATTGAGGTTTACCTTATGCAAGATTTTCCTTATTAAAAACGAAATAGTAGTAAGTTAAATATATTGTCCTAGTTGAATAGGATTTAAGCTTATTTAAGAATAAAGAATCATTATTAGAGTAGGATTCAATATTATTTTGGATATTTTAGTTGAGAATTTTTTTCAACACTAGAAAAAAGGTTTCAAAAATTTTTCTATCCATATGAGTACTCGGCCATTTCAATAAAGAACAACCTGAATTTTCTCCGTAAACTTGATTTTTACATTAGAAGGTGTGGCAGATTCTCTAAGGGTGATTTTAAACTCTATGAATGATTCCTAGTTCCGTGCCCTTCATTGCTTGTTTCCTAGCTAAGTCAGCACTTCTAGCCTAAATTCAAGCAACTAAAAACTAAAATTCTGGTCATACCAAACCCAAAATTCCATATCAAAAATGAATTTCCAGCAACCTAAACGGATATCCCAAGCATGAAATTCCAGATGCTAGATTTTATAAGTTCTGTGAGTTTTAACTACTAATTTGATGTCTCTTCTGTTCTTCCTACATCAATTAGCATTTCTCATCTCACAACCTCTATAAATCTATCTCTGTTAAACAGTCATTATACTAAATGGTTCAGTGTAACACGGATATTCACCAGCCATCTTGAAAATCATTGAATGTGAATTTTACAGCATATAAAGTTCAATCTCCCATATACACGTAATAGAGCGAGAGATGGACTTCATGTGCCATGACCATATCTACAAGATTCGAAGTATGCAAACCTGGATGTATTTTACGGAGTCTTTCTCAAAAGTCTCATACGTTTGGGCTTCCAAGTTGTCCATAAGAGGCTGCAAATTGAACACACAAAAACTTGTAATCACTAAAGTAGACACCACAAGATTTAACAGGTGAAATGGACGTCAGCATAAAAGGTTAATACTGAAAGAAATTATTGATCAAAAAATAACCCCAGATGCTAGTGCAGAACATAGATAACATACTTGCAGTGGAGACTGTAGAAAGTCTCTGTAACCAAGCTGAAACAAAACACTGAAAGAAATTAGAACAGCTAATAGTTGACCAAAATAAGAGAAAAATTTAAGAATTAAGAAGAAGAATTCTTTTGGCAGTCAACCAGCCAATCGTGATCTTCCTTTCCATTCTGCTTACTTTTCAGAACAAAGCAAGTTGTGGGAGAAAGGGGTCATTATTTTTTCAGAGAGAGAAGGATACAAGAGAAGTCAACCTCAAAAATTTCTTGCTCAGGAAGGGGATCCATCCTTTGGAAAAGATAAGCAACATAGTCCAAGTATGGTCTGAAGGGATTTCTCCGTATGGCTGCAAAAAAGAGAACACACAGGCCTATTAACAATGGATATGTTTAATTCAGTGTATGTTTTACACATCAACATCCACACATCTGAGAACAATTAAGCATAAGAATAAATGTCAAACAAGTCACTACACCGATTGACTTACATTCCGAACTATGATTAGATGTTAAATCTACACCTGCCTTGGGAATAATGTGTGTAGGTGTTCCTGACATAATGATCTGTTGGAAACTCCACATCATGACGAGTCAATATGCATATTAACAATAAACAATGAAACCCACTAATAATAGTGATAGGAAAAATCAAACAATAACAAGTGATACCATGGAAGGCCAATGCTTTGATTGAAAAACATGTATAAGCTGTAAATTAACGTTGCTGGGCTTAAAATAAATTTCAAATTTGCCAGAATCTAGTACTGAAGTCTGAAGATTTAAAAACAAATGGGTAGGTTAAGAATTTCCTAGGATTTTAAACCAAAAAATGTTTTTTTTTTTCACAGGCATAAAGTCCTAGAAATCATTTTTAGGATTCGAGAATCACTCCCAATTTTAAGAATCAGTTATGAAGAAAGCATCATATTGTCTACATGGAAATTTCTAAATTCTGTAAAAATTCTCTCTTCTTTTTCTTTTGTTTCTCATAGTATAATAATACTTAAACTAATCTCATTCTCCATCAGATTTTGAAGTACAATTCTCTCCCAGTGGAAACACCAACACATAACTTACAATCTAAAATACCTTTTTCCCAAAAAAATCCCAAATTAAGCTAATGAACACAGTAAGAAGATGCTGAACTTCATTGCAACAAACTGGAACAGAAATGTTAGAGGAATATACCACTCAAAAACATTAGGGATTGATAGTTACTTACTGGTGCAGCTAAAATCAAAATAAGAAAATGAACGAAGAGGAAACACGGTCAAAACCAAGTCAACCAAAGCTAGCCATTCTTTTAATACCTGTATTGAATGGTTGAAGAATCCAGTAATTAGGCTTTGATGCCGTTTTGATAGGCATGGATAGCCACGACCATTGGTTAGAAAACACTAGCAAATCAAAAAAAGTTCCAAACAGGTTATGACAGAAACAAAATGGCAATAACTTGATATCTTTCAATTTAATCTAATTGAAACTAATAGTAAAATTTGTTAAAAAACAGACATATACTTACATCAGTATTTAGAATGGCTGCTCTAACAGATTCTCCAAACCATCGGCCAAGGGAGTTTGCTGATGGTAGGGAACTTCTAAGTAAAGACAATTTCAAGTAAAATCAGGTATAATTGGTAATATATATCAATAAATTAGGAAGTACGAATAGACAAGAGTTTCAACTTACTGAATATCAAGAACAACTGAAAGCTGAACATGATGTTCACAAAGGATACGAAATGAATTCCATAATTCCCACAAATCAATCTGCAAACAACAAAGCACATAATCAACAGAACAACTAGACTGTGTGTGTGTGCGTGTGTGTGTAAGAGAGAGAGAGAGAGAGAGACATGCATCAGGGCAATATTTCCGCTCTATAACAAAGAAATTTATATATCCAAGTATTAAAAAATCAAACATGGAAATCCTCTGAGAAAAAATTTAGAGGTGACTTCACTCACCAAATTGTTGGAGTTCATATCCACAGAACCTTCTTCAACTTTCACAAGTGGAATCCTAAGCCACAACTTTATTAAGGAAAAATAATATTGAAAACAATAATGAGAAGGGTCACAGGTTACACCATTAGTAAAGGTGGAAATGAAATCTTGATTAAGACAGGCACCTGCATATTGTTTAGCCCTTGTAAAATTTGATTCACACACCTAGCATAATTGGCACAGGAAGCACCCTTAGGAGCAGGAAGAATGCATGCCTGCAGTAAAAAATTTAAAAAGAAAAACTATAATGGTTATTTCCAAGTATCATGAGGTAACGGACATTTTAAAAGGGTAGATATCATAAAGATGAAAAATGCCAGACAAAGATAGATGTGTGGGAGGTTAACTATTTCATGATATCATTCTATAGGATTTTGAGGACGTTGAAAAGTGAAAACACTGATCTCATGGTGTATGGAACAAAATAGCCTTTCACACAACTATTTTTCTGGAAGCCAATCAGGTGGGCTCTTCAATTTTGGGAGTTATTAGGGAGCACAAAAGCCATTTGTCCTAACAAAACCCCTCATGAACAGAAAAAGGCTTTAAGGTGGGATGGGTCCTACTCCCTGTTGTTTCCTCAACCTTTACTGTTTGGCTAAGATCAAAAGTTCTGGTTACAGGTAAAAAGTTATATGTTATTTCTTTTCTAATTCAAGCTACCTTGTTACTACAGAAATAAGTGCATATGAAAAGCATGGACAAGCAAGCTGATGAAGCTTTTAAAAGCCAAAAACCTGACTCCATAGTCACTATATTAGGAACCTGTAAGGAAAGATGATTAGCCCATGCTATTTCTTGCTTCAACGTAGTTTCTGAGTCCATCCTAAGGGTCTCGTCTTCCGAATCCAAGTCAATCCAAGAACTAATTTTTCCTGGCCAAAAGTAAGTACCAGTTTACCCAGCAGATTGTGGAGAGGATATAATTCAATAAAAAATCAGCAACTATAAATACTATCAAAGTGGAGAAGTCTTCTCTGAATTAAAAGTATCGAGCTAATTAGAAAACTCATTTTCTCACTCTAATAATATGAACGCAATAAAAAAGCAGATAAACCAATCACTTTGAAATAAGAATATCAGTATCATAATGTGCCCAACTCTACCACACATGTGCTCAACCAAAAACCATACCAACGACATGACTACTCCACTGAGAAGGACTTAAAACTAGGTCCGACCCAGCAAACGGCAGAACACGAGATTCAATACTAGCTTTCTCCAACAAGCTTGGCCTATAATCTGGATTCATCTGCACCAAATAATTCACAAATCAATACTGCTACGATGTCAAATTTTCAAATCACATTGCCCCATTAAATAAAGTCTAAGTTCAACCTAGGAAACTGTAAAATGCAACTGAAACGAAGATCAATGATTTGTTCACAAAGCGATAATTTAAGAATCCCAAACTACAAGAAGCAATGATTTAAAATTTTTAAGAGTACGTACAATTGACAATCAAATATACCCAAACTAAACCAGAACCTAATCAAATATGCCGGAAACTGGTAAGTAATAACACTATCAAATACAATAACGCATAGAAAAGGAAAAAAGAACAGAAATAGAAGCTAAAATATGTGACTATAAACAAATCTCAAATAAGAAGAACAGACCAATGGAGTCAGGATGAAATCGAATCCACCACTGCGAATGTTGAAATCAAGAAGCCCAGGCGTGTCGTCGGTGAACTCTGTCTCCACTCCACAGTATCGACATTCATTTCTCTCATAACCAATCTTATCCCCCAGCGGCATTTTCACTTAAATTTGGTCTTACTGAAACTACGAACTTTGGTTGCGAAATGCGACTCGCTCACACTGTCTCGTAACCAGAAGGGAGGGAAACAGAGGATTTCTTGACGGAAGGGCTTTGGTAGGGTTTTGATTCCATTGGGTTGATGATCTCCGCAGGCAATTTAAGGGTATAGGGCTTTTCTTTTCTTTCGGATTCGGGCTTTCACCCAACTTTGACGAATCTATAAATAACTTTTCATGTGAGCCCATTGTTTTGGGCCCGTTAAATTACACCCTATTTTAATAAACTAAAAACTTCTATCATGAACGAATAATTGTTTTTTTTTAATGAATAAATTGCATTAGCTATTGGCAAAACTAATATAACATTCCAATGAGTTCTAAGCTATAAGCCTTAATTTAATTATAGTGAGATTGTCAAATCAAAATATATAAAACATTACAATAGTTAGAACTATATTAGCATTCTTATTTGATTAAAGCTTCCATCTGTATTTCATATCCTATGAGAGTGTTTTGCATATTCTTTGCAAAAATGGTTAATCTTATCCGGTTGACAATCTTAACTGTTAGTTGGTACTTCCCTTATTTTGTGTTTGTAAAAATTCTGTCATTCCTTTCCTTCCAAAGTGTGTAGACATTAGTCATGAAAGTTATCTTGAGAAGATTTTCGTTAGATATACCTTGCATGGAGTGTCTAATAACCCAACTCAATGTTTGATCCCAATCGTACATGTAGCTTTCTCCTGCAATCAAATGCAGTATCTTGCTTTAGATCGCTTTAAAGCAGTGCTTAGGATATCGTTCCGTATGGGCTGAAAAACGGAACGGTATCGTCATCATCGGTACTGCCCTCAAATACTGGTTGGTATCGGTATTTTTCGTTCAGGAGTGGCCAATACCGACAATACTAGAACATACTAGCTGATACTATAAAATTCAAAAAATCGAATGATTAAGTTGCAATTTTTTCATAAATAACCCTAAAAATCCCCACCACCTAACTCTTCACTCTTCTTATTCGCTCTCTGACTCTTCTTTGTCGCTCGCCTCTTCTCTGTTGCCCTCTCACTGTCGCCGCCATCGTCGTCTCTGTCCCTCCCCGATGCCTACCTCTCCTCCTTCGCTCATCCTCCTCGACCCCTCCCTTAGCATCGGTTGAAGAGCTTCCTCCATAGGGACCCAAAGACGTCACCACCTACACCGCTCGAAGCCACTGCACCGCTACACCGCACCAAAGGTCGCAACTGGAGCTCATCTTCACGAGATGCCACCGGAGACGCATCTGAAGTCTGACTCGTGACAAAACTTGAAGACTCGAAGTTGGTTTTGCGATTTTTTTTTATTTCGAAATTTTCATGCTTAATTTGAATTTTTGTTGTATGGATTAGAATGTTGGAATTAGGAGTACAGTTTCGGTTGGATGATACATGATGTTGGATGATGTTTTTTGTCATCTATGATCAATGACCATCGAATTCTTTGAGATGATAGCATTCCCCTCGATAAGAAACAAGAAATCCATTTGCATTGTAATATCCAAAGTCAACCAGGTAATAACATCTTTCATAATTAAACAATAAGTTATGATTAAGCTGCATAATTCAAAGATAAACGAAATTGAATATTGTAATAGAAATTTACCTCGAGGGACTCGTAGACCATAAGGCCTTGAGATCGCATCTCGAAACAGAGCCCTCCCAAACAGGCAATACATATATGAATTGCACGTTTAAGCAACAAACACCTAAAACATTTGTTGAAATACATCTTTTTCTTATGCAATATCGAGGCTTATCTCCATTAGGAGGTGTAATTTTAATTAGTGTTTCGTCTAAGGCTCCTAGGCAACCCTACAAATTAAAACTAAAAGGTGATTTAGCACATAAAGTTGTGACATTAATGTTATAGGTTAATTATAATGTTCAATTACCTTAAACATTTCCATCTCTCGTCTTGAGTAATAGGCTCCAACTTCTTGAACAAAATGTGATGCAAGCTTATAATTGTATTAAAAACTTGATGGAATTACCGATTCACAGTTTCTTTACTACAGAGAAAAAGTAGACTTATTGTCTTACTTTTTTTATGGTGAGCTAAGGTGTATATGAATATTGCTACAACCTCTTCAACGAATGTGTTCCTAGTGTCTTCTAAACTCCCAACATCTCTTACCATATCAGACAATATCCTAAAAGTTTCTATATCCATACGAAGTTCACTAATGCTGAGATTATCACAATCCATGGTCAATCTAAACATTCATCTCATTCTATCAATCCTTTTTTTCATTTGTTTTAATTTCACGTACCTTATCTTAAAGGAACAAACAATAGATAACATAATGGATAGCAAATAAGAAAAACATTATATTATTTGTTGTTTGTTAGAGTATCAAAAGTTGTTTTAGTTTGTGTCGTCGTTCGCTAATAAGGGGCGAGTCATGTTGATCTATATTAAAAAATTCAGAAATAATTATCCAACAAATAGATAGAGTATATTGAAAAGCTAGGTAATAGTAGTGGAAAGAGAAAAAATAATAAGCTAAATAAACCCTCGACAGCTTTTACCATATCACATAATATTCTAAAGGTAACTATATCTATACAAAGTTCACTAATACAAGCATCATCACAATACATGATCAATCTAAATATCCATCACATTCTATCAATCCTTTTTTTCTTCCTTTGTTTTAATTTCATAGGTCTTATCTCAAAGGTACAAACAAATGATAACTTAATAGATGGCAAACAAGAAAACTATCATACTATTTGTTGTTTATTAAAGTATTAAAAGTTCCTCTAATTTGTGCCGTCATTCGCTAATAAGACGTGAGTCATTTTGATCTACATTAAAAAAATCCAGAAAGTAAATGTCCAATATATGGAATTTCTCATAAATGTAAACTTGAATCATGCGATGATGACTTGGGACAGAGTTAAACTAAAAACAGTTGATATATTGAATAGCAACCAGTGCTGAGTTATTCACTTTTTCCATGCATTCTTCTAAGACTAGCTAAGTACCTTCTCATTTGCATAAGTTCAAATTCCAAAAGTAATAATTTTCCTTAAGTACCTTCTCATTTGCATAAGTTCAAATTCTAAAAGTAATAATTTTCCTTTCATATACGCTAAAAAAATCAAAGATTGATGTGTATTAAACTACACTTGTATTTACAAGAGAAAATGGAGGATCTCTTTCTTCTCCATTTCTTCTTCGTGTTCATCGATACCAAGACAAGACTTAAACCAGAAACTCAACAGATGCAATGAAAGATAGAAGAACATGAAACAAAAGAAAAAAAAACCCAAAATGCATGTCATAGATTAAACCATATTTAGCAAAACAAAACTGTAAAATCTAAGAAAATGAACTTTCTTTCTTCTTATTATTCCACAATTGGAAGTAGGTGAATAGCAAAAAATGCAAGCCCAAGCCTTATAAAATCTTTCAACTTTTCACTCTTTTCCTACTCTACTTTACCTGGACTTAATAGGATGCCTAAAACACATAAAACAAAGAACATTGTAGTAAACGTACACAAAACCAGAATTCAATCTTTTTTAGCCATCATTTGGTCTAACTATCCTACATTCAATAGCGTGCTGGCCCTGAGCCAAATCAAAATCCACATATAATTACAATTGTGGTTTTTGATAAAAGATAGTTAACTCTAAAGGAGTTATAGATGAACAAGTTACTGGTTTACGAGGCATAGATAAGAGGAAATTGCAATGACATAAACAAGGACACTAGTAAACAAGCTGGTATATGAGTTAGAGAAAGTTTTTAATCGCAAAACACGAGATATAGGGTGTGTTTGGTAAAGAGCTTATCAGCTTTTTTTTAGCTGGTCAACTCATTTTAGCTAATTGACTTAAAAAAAAAGATCCATAAGCTTGTTTGGTAAATAACTGATTGGGTTGACTGATTCAACCCAATCATCTATTTTTCAACCAGCTCCAAATAGGAGCGTTCACACCCATAAGCTAATTTTTTTCAACTAAATCTCTAAAGTACCCTATACACTTGCATCTCACTTCTTTCTCAAGTTTCCAGACATTCCAATGTCTGCACTCTTCTTTCATTGCTTTCGTTTATTGTTAATAAACTATAATAATAATATTATTATATTATTCTTTCGTTCTCCCTTTTTTGTTGTTGTTGTTAATAATAATAATAATAATAATAATAATACCTATTGCTTTAAGATGAATTTGGATAACATCCAACTTTTAATCGGATATAATTTCATCAGAGCACAACAAGGAGGAATTCGTATAGAAGGATCTCAAGTAACCTTCTATAAAAATACCACTGCAATATCCGCAGAAAAAGATATAGCACAATGTGCTACACCAGAATTAGAATTGGAAGAAGAAGAGTACATTCAGTTAGCGTTATCTAGTGTACCACAGAATCATCCAACAATTTTGCAAGGGATTGATCCAATTTTGCAAAGATTAAAAAAATTGGAGTTTATTGGAGAAAACCCACAGAAATATTGGGCAAAGAATCAAGTTGTATGTAAACTGGATATTATTAATCCAGATATTACTATACAAGATAAGCCCTTAAAGCATATCACACCTGCAATGAAAGAATAGTTTGCTAAACACGTGGATGCATTACTTAAAATTAAAGTAATACGCCCATTTAATAGTAGACACAGAACAATGGTCGTAATAATAATAATAA
>JANIHY010000003.1:55196538-55210363 GCA_027479065.1 Erythroxylum brevipes
AAAACTCAAAATTTTATTGTATTTTAATGCATTACAATTTGGTCACGATACGTCAAGGAATTTTAAAATCATGCTTGTGTATTGAAGCTTATGAAAAAAACATACAGACTAATTCTACCTTCTAACATTTTCCTGATGAAATATACATGCAGTTGAACCAGAATGAAGGTTAATTCACACCGTCTTTAATTTATTATTCCTTTTTGATGATTTTGACTTAATAATCTCAAGTTTTTAATTTTAGCATGTTGAGGAACGTAGGTGGAATTTTCTGACTATTGGAGTTGTATATCTTCTCGTATTTCTTGATGGTGCCTTATATCAACAAAGTCTGCAAGCAATTTTGATTAATTTCTTTAACAAGTAGTATCTGATACTCTTTGTATATGCCCAATTGTCACATTTCTGAATAGTTGGGAGTAAAAACTTTCTTGTTAATTCATTATTGCAGCAGCATATTTTGCTATGTTAGTATATGGTACCTGCTGGCTCTTTGTATATGTCAAAGTGTCAAATTACTGAATAGTTGGGAAGGAAAACTTTCTTGTTAGCTCATTATTGCAGCAGCAAAGTTTCCTATGTTAAAGTTGCAGTATCCTGCTCTTGGCCATTGACTGGCTGCAAAAAAGAAGGGCGGTATGCTGTGGATCAACTATTATGTTACCCTTGTTTACTTTAATGGTTGTATGCTAACCCAAGTAATTTTGTTTGTCTTTGCTAGTTAGGATTTTGGAAGTCTTAATGTTGGTTTTGAGTACCTGTTTGTTAGTTGCACTTGTAAATTTCAGTGCATGATGATATTGCAATGCACCATTAGACATTTTTTATATCTATTTTATGTGCAGGTACATGAGAGACAATGGTCATTCTACTTTTCACAATAGTCGTGCTTCACATTACATTGGACGGCTGGGAAACTTAGTTCGAGTATGCATTCTTTACTTGCTTTTATGAGCTCGATTCCTGTGTAGTAGTGTTCTCCTTTTTTCCACCCCCCATAGGGCGTACAAAATTCTAAAGTTCTTT
The DNA here is from genome assembly GCA_027479065.1 of Erythroxylum brevipes. Classification (NCBI taxonomy): domain Eukaryota; kingdom Viridiplantae; phylum Streptophyta; class Magnoliopsida; order Malpighiales; family Erythroxylaceae; genus Erythroxylum; species Erythroxylum brevipes. The sequence goes on from JANIHY010000003.1 coordinate 55,197,565, forward strand.
GTCTCACACATTTTCTTTCAGGAAAATGACGAGTTCTTTGAGTTAATATCTTCAAAGTTCTTGTCCGAAGCAAGATATTCAACTTCTGTCCAGGCAGCCGCTGCAAGGCTTCTTATGAGCTGCTCACTAACATGGGTTGTATGTTCATGTGTTCCTTGCTATTAGTTGATTTAGTTTCACTTTACTGCTTGCTACTCTTTGAATTTCTTTGATTGATGAATTTGTATGGGGTTTTCAGTACCCTCATGTGTTTGAAGAACCTGTGATGGAGAACATTAAAGGATGGGTGATGGATGAGACTTTGGAAAATTGCAGCTGGAAGCATGATATGGGGAAAAGAGAGGCCTCAGATCCTGAGATGTTGAGGACATACTCCACTGGCCTTCTTGCTGTTTGTTTGGCAGGGTATGAACATTGAGATATAGCTTTTTCCGGTTCTTGCATGTCCTTGCATGCATTCTTTATTTGTCATTATTGGTTTCTTTTTCTAATGCATAAAAACCGTTCTCAACTATCAGTGGTGGTCAAGTAGTTGAGGATGTGCTGACGTCTGGCTTGTCTAGAAAGCTTATGCACTTTCTTCGAGTGCGTGTCATTGGTGAGACTACTGCAAGTCATAAAGATGCTGGCCATGTTATGGAGGGGAAGAGTGCATCTACTTCTGCTATAAGAGGGAGAGAAGAAGGGAGGGCAAGGGTACGCCATTTTCTGGAGCCGACTCATGTAGATACTCTGAGGATAACTGACAAGAGGTCTATAGATGATCCAAATTATGAAAGGGATCCAGAAACAATCATTAGTATGCAAGAATCAGAAGAAACTTACTGGGTTAATGGTGGAGAACTACCTGATGGGTTAGTTGAAGGGATCAATGGTTGTGAGGTAAAACCTGATGATGGGGACCGAGGGCGTGGTATAGACCTACTTGGTGATGGTAAGACAAAGGTCGGAGATGTTGATGAAAGTGGGAGAGATGACTCAACAAGGCGTAGGGCATCTCGTGGATTGGCAAGAATCAGAGAGAAGGGGAGGACTAATGATGCAGCACCAGAAAATGAGCAACCTTTGACTTGTCCAGGGAGTCAATCAGGGCAGGGACGGAGCTGTAGAGAAAGGAACTTGACCAAAACTTTAGATGTGAAACAAGTACTGGATGCAAGTAAAGCTTCAGGAAAAGTAAACTTTGATGGTGTATTTAGGGAGAGGGAGGATGGTGATGTTTGCTTTCAAGAATGCAGAATTGGGACCAAAGATATATCTGATTTAGTAAAGAAAGCAGTTACCGCTGCTGAAACTGAAGCTAGAACAGTAAATGCTCCTCTAGAAGCCATTAAAGCTGTTTGTGATGCAGCTGCCGAGGTTGTCAAGAGTGCTGCGTTAGAGGTTTTCACAATTACTCCCTTTGCTTCTGCTTTTTAATTTGAACGATATTTTTTTGGATGATTTCTGTTCTGTTTATTCCTAATTCTCAAGTTTATGTTCTCAGGAATTCAAATCTACCAACAATGAGGAAGCTGCAGTTTTGGCGGCTTCCCAAGCTGCATCTACTGTCATTGATGCTGCTAAAACAATAGAAGTTTCCAGGTTTTTTTCTTTACTTCTTTCTTTTCAATTTGGGTTACAGGATGGATGATTAACTGCAAACAATCTTTGGTGTTTTGATAGGAGCCTGATTAACACCAATGATGATCCAGTGAATTTTAGTGCTACACAAACAGAAGTGACTGAGGATGCCATAGACTTTTTTCTCCCTGATTTTGAATCTCTGGCTCAGTTGAGGGAAAAATATTGCATTCAGTGCCTTGAGATTCTAGGGGAGTATGTGGAAGTACTGGGCCCTGTCCTGCGTGAAAGAGGGGTAGATGTATGTCTTACCTTATTGCAGCACAGTTCTAAAAATAGTGAATCGTCTCAGGTTGCAATACTTTTACCTGATGTGATGAAGCTTATCTGTGCTTTGGCGGCACACCGCAAATTTGCTGCGTTGTTTGTGGATCGGGGTGGTGTACAGAAATTGCTTGCTGTCCCTAGAGCTGACAGGACTTTCTTTGGACTTTCGTCATGCTTGTTTACTATTGGCTCTCTTCAGGTAATAGAGCATTAATGTTTTGTTACCAATGTTTATCTTTTCTTGTATATTATTTACTTTCAACTTGCATATATGGCATCTTACTTTATAGGGTATTGGTGCAGGGGATAATGGAACGTGTATGTGCTCTTCCTGCAGATGTTGTATACCAGGTTGTTGAGTTAGCAATTCAACTTCTCGAGTGCTCTCAGGAGCAAGCCAGGAAAAATGCAGCATTGTTTTTCAGCAATGCGTTTGTTTTTAGAGCTGTTATTGATGCTTTTGATGCTCAGGATGGTCTACTTAAGTTAATGGCTCTTTTAAACAATGCAGCATCAGTAAGATCTGGTTTTAATTCAAGTGCATTAAACCTATCTAACTCAACAACTCTTCATAACAATCATCCACAAGCAGAAGCTTTGACATCTTCTGAGAAGCAGATTACCTTTCATACCTGTGTTGCTTTGCGGCAATATTTCAGGGCTCATCTTCTTTTACTTGTTGATTCCCTTCGTCCCAATAAAATCAACCGAAGTTTGGCTAGGAATATCTCAAGTGCAAGGGCAGCATACAAGCCTCTTGATATAAGCAATGAGGCTATGGATGCCATCTTTTTGCAGCTGCAGAAGGATCGAAAACTGGGTCCTGCATTCGTGAGGGCGCGCTTTCCTGCTGTCGATAGATTCTTAGGCATAAACGGGCATGTTACCTTGTTGAAATTGTGTCAGGTTAGATACATTCATTTCAGATGCTATTTATTGTTTTACTTGCCTCTACTCTTAGATTATCGATTTTGCTGAATATTTGTAGGCCCCACCTGTTGACCGTTACTTGCATGACTTGCTTCAATATGCACTCAGTGTGCTGCACATTGTTACGTTGGTTAATGAAAGCCGCAGGATGATCGTTAATGCCACATTAAGCAACAATCTAGTTGGTATAGCTGTCATTTTAGATGCTGCAAATATTGCCAGTAATTATGTGGATCCTGAGGTGAAATCACTTCCTACAATTGTTTTCTTTTTTCTATATCATGTTATTTTTTCATATTCAAGAATATCTTGGATATCATTGCAACTTTTCAGAGATGTCAGATAGTAATTTCGTTACACTGGTATCGGAGTTTGATTGGTTTTGAATTGTGTAATTATTGTCGAATGCTTACAGATTATACAGCCAGCACTGAATGTGCTGATCAATCTTGTTTGTCCCCCACCTTCTATCAGCAACAGACCATCTTTACTTCTACAAGGCCAACAGTCCATTAATGGTCAGTCATCAAATGCTGCTGTTTCTGTTGATCGAAGTATGGCTGCTGTTTTTGCTGCACGATCCACTGGTACATCGCAAGTGGCTGCTCCTGGTACTTCTGGTTTAGTTGGAGATAGAAGAATATCTCTAGGTCCTGGAGCAGGGTGCGCTGGCCTTGCTGCACAAATGGAACAAGGATATTGTCAAGCAAGGGAGGCTGTTCGTGCCAACAATGGCATAAAGGTTCTCCTCCATCTTCTCCAGCCCCGTGCATACTCACCTCCTGTTGCACTTGATTGTATTCGTGCTCTTACATGTCGAGTACTACTTGGTTTAGCCAGAGATGATGCAATTGCTCACATATTAACCAAGCTTCAGGTAAGGCTTCATATACTTTAACATTGAGACTGAGTTAAAATTCAGGAGGTATGAGTTAAAATTCCCGTTACTGCTTACATAGATGCTATGATAGAAATATAATTTTTAACTGATAGGAATTTGTCAAACAATTTTGTAATTTCTCGTTGAAAAGACTTTCCTTTACTGTTTAGGTTGGGAAAAAGCTGTCAGAGCTTATTCGTGATTCAGGTAGCCAAGCGCCTGGAACTGAACAAGGCAGATGGCAAAATGAACTTGCACAGGGGGCCATTGAACTAATTGCGGTAATTGTATCTGCCTCTTATGGATGCTTGAATTCCGTGATTTGTAGTGGTTGATTTATGAGTTTTGTGAAACTTCAACTGTGTTTTGATCATTCCAAGTTTACATTCTGTTTTTTATTAAGAAAAACTGCTCTCTATTAATGAGTAAGGGTGGAGGGATTTAAACAAACAGATGGGTGGTTAGTTGATCTCAGACATGTACTTCCTTACTGCTTGACCTGTTTTTAGTTATCCTCCTTAGTTCCTAATGCTTCTGTTAATTTATTTATTCTTGCTCATATTTGGTATAGTTACCGATACATCTTATTCTTATTGCTGAATTGATTATGCTAACCATTATTGCTGCCTTTAGAACTGTGGTATTCTTACGTACAAATTAGCCACTAGTATGGTGGTATGAGACCTCTGTAGGGCTTGAATGGAACTTCCATAGTATTTATAATGGTACGGTCTAATATTTCAGGGGAAGAAAGTAACTATAAAATGCATACTAAACTCCATTGCTTTTACTGTTTAAATTATTTCCTCCTTTGCTTCCAGTTTTATGGAGATTGTTAGGTTCCCTCAAGGTTTAGGTCAAGTGCCACTTTGTAACAATTGGTAGTGAGCCATTTATACTTGTTTCAGATTGTAACCAACTCAGGGCGTGCCAGTACATTAGCAGCCAAGGATGCTGCTACCCCAACTCTGAAACGCATTGAGAGAGCAGCAATAGCTGCTGCAACTCCCATCACTTACCATTCCAGGTACTCTGATACTAAACACAGTAGGTGTGATATTTATTAATTGCTTCCCTTTTGACCTTTTACTCTGCTTGTGCTTGTACCAGGGAACTCTTACTGCTTATACATGAACATCTCCAGGCATCTGGTTTGACTGCAGCTGCTGCCACACTCCTCAAGGAGGCTCAGTTGACAGCTTTACCATCGTTGGCAGCCCCATCATCTCTTGTGAATCAAACCCCTACACAAGAAAACTCTTCAACACTCATTCAGTGGCCCTCCAGTAGAACTCCTGGTGGATTTTTTCTAGACAAATCAAAGGCAATAGCTGCTCATTCCGAGGATTCAAGCTTGAAGCGTGATTCATCTGTGTCTTCAAAGAAAAAACCCCTTCTTTTCTCTCCATCTTTGGGTCTACAAACAAGAAATCAGCCTGAGTGTCATGAGTCAAATCAACAGTCTTTGAAGAAGGTCCATAGTAGTTCTAGAAAATCTGCTGCACCTGTCATTGCTTCAGGAACTCCCTCAGAATCCTTGACGAAAAGCAATCATGATGCAGAATCTCTATGTAAGACTCCTATTGTATTGCCCATGAAAAGGAAGTTATCAGAATTGAAAGACATTGGGCTTGCATCATCAGGGAAGAGACTTAATGCTGGTGAGACAGGATTTCGTTCTCCACCATTCTTGACCCCGAATAACTCACACAGGAATAGTTTACTTAGCGATCCTACTGGATTTTCTACACCTAGTTCTAATGTCAAAGATGTACATGGTCGTTTGACACCAAGTTGTATAGTAGATACAGATGAGTTTCAATGTGGTAACTCCAGCCACCTTGTGTTAAATGATCACCAGCCTAGCAATACAGAGCGGTTAACTTTAGACAACATCGTTGTTCAGTATTTGAAGCATCAGCATCGCCAATGCCCAGCACCTATAACCACACTACCGCCACTCTCTCTCTTACATCCACATATATGTCCTGAACCAAAAAGGAGCCTTGATGCCCCATCAAATGTAACGGCTAGGCTTGGTACACGTGAGTTTAGAAGCGTCTATCGAGGGGTTCATGGGAATCGAAGGGATCGACAATTTGTATACAGTAGATTTAGGCCCTGGAGAACTTGCAGGGATGATGCTGGTGCTCTTTTAACATGTATAGCTTTTCTTGAGGATTCATCTCACATTGCGGTTGGTAGTCACTCTGGGGAGCTAAAAATTTTTTTTTCCAACAGCAGCAATGTGGTGGAGAGCAGCACACACCATCAGTCACCTGTGACTCATGTTCAATCATGCCTTGCTAACAAAACACAACTGCTGCTGTCTTCAACAGCCCAAACTGTGTGTTTGTGGGATGCCTCTTCAATCTCTGGTGGTCCTGCACATTCATTTAGTGGCTTGAAGGCTGCAAGGTTTAGCAATTCTGGGAATATATTTGCAGCCCTGAGTGCAGAGCCAGCTCGACGAGAGATTCTTCTCTATGATGTTCAGACCTATAATGTGGAATCATCCCTATCAGATACAATTTCAAATTCTACAGGACGGGGACATTTGTATTCCCCAATACACTTTAATCCTTCAGACACAATGCTGCTGTGGAATGGGATCTTATGGGACAGGCGAGAACCTCAACCAGTTCATCGGTTTGACCAATTTACTGATTATGGAGGTGGTGGCTTCCATCCTTCAGGAAATGAGGTATGCTAAATGATGGCCCCCATTTAGCCAATCAGGCTTTTCCTTTTGTTAGAAAGTGATATTTTTTCTATCAGATGTTTATCCCTTACCATAATTTAGGAAAAAGTGTGCAGTAAAAAATATGATTCAAGGAGTGGTATTATAACATTGTAAATAATAAAGTTGGTAAACAAGTTACTCATTGGAGAAAAGATAGTTTCTTTCCTACGATTTGATTGCATAAACCTTTTTTATGTGTTCGAGCAATGCCTAATATTTCCAATATGGTGGGTATGTTTGATTTTTGATACGAGCCAATGAGCATAAGGTCAAATGTTCTAAAAAAGAAAAGAAAATGTTATCATGAATTTGGCTTGTGTAGTCTTATCTGCAGTTTTAACCTATATGAGTTTGCTTTTCTCTCCTGAACACGTGACTAATGGCCAACTTTTGTATTCAGGTGATTATAAACTCTGAGGTGTGGGATCTTCGAAAATTTAGACTGCTTCGAAGTGTTCCTTCATTAGATCAAACATCAATAAAATTTAATGCTAGTGGGGATGTAATTTATGCCATCCTGAGGAGAAACCTTGATGATGTCATGTCAGCAATTCATACCCGTCGAGCAAAGCACCCCTTATTTGATGCATTCCGCACAGTAGATGCTATCAATTACTCTGAAATTGCCACTATACGGGTGGATCGATGTGTCCTTGATTTTGCAACTGAGCCAACTGATTCACTCCTTGGATTAATAACAATGGATGATCAAGAAGAGGTGTTTTCATCAGCTAGGGTTTATGAGATTGGTAGACGGAGGCCAACTGATGATGACTCTGACCCTGATGTTGCTGAGAGCGAGGAGGACGAGGAAGATGATGAAGATGATGCTGATGTTGATCCCATATTGGGTGCAGAACTTGATGTGGATGATGACAGCGATGGAGATGATTTGAGCAGTGATGAGGATGACGATAGTGAAGGTGAGCTTGATGATGATGAGGAGGATGGGGACTTCGTAATGGATGATGTAGACTTTGATGGAGGGGGTGGGATATTGGAGATTGTTACAGAGGGTGAGGATGAAGATGATAGTCAGATTCTCGAATCATTTGGCAGTGATGATGAGTTGCTGGGCAATGGTTTTGACTTTTAAATTCCTGAGACTACTATTTTCAGCTGCCCTGATAATGTAATTAATCATTTTTGTTTCATTTATACGATGCAATTGCATATCAAATTCATGCTCCGAGAGATGAGCAGATTCCTACTCACCCCGAAATTCATATGCTAAGTGCTAAAGAAGCAGACTAATAATCACATCCAGGCATCCATGGCCGCACCAAGTTTGACGTTTCACGAAGTGGGATCAAACCCGACAAGGTCAATACATCATTTCTTTGAACATTTCCTTTCTCTCCATGAATGTAACGACACGAGAAGCACAAAACTACTGAATATCTCCACATATATTTAGAGAGCAGGGTGCATTTATTTTCAAATCATAGTTAAGACGATCATCCTCCACTTGGAGAATAAATTCTTTCCCTTTTCCCCCAGCTATGGTGGGACCATACTCTCCTGCAACATCTGAGATTGCCAATCTCCCACATCATTCAACAATCTTTCAGCAAAAGCAACTGCAGCTTTCTTGGCTTTCAATGGTGGCAACTGGCCAGCCAATAATATATCACAAAACCAAGTAGGACATAAATAAAATAATAAATAGAGAACCTGCATTTGTTATATGAGAAACGAGAACATTCAAGAGCAATGTGAACAGAAGGTTTCATATGTATAGCAAAAGAGGGAAGATACATGAGTACCCCCGCCCTGCTAGAACCAAGGAAACTGGACCCCGGCATTGCTATCTCAGTACAATTGAAATCAAAACCAAAAGCCAGAAGCAAGCAGTCTAAATGGTTAACTTTTCCCTATCTGGTAAATTTTAGAAAAAAGAAAAGTAAAAAACATACTGATACATACACAAACATATGACCAAAGTTCATACTGTTAATTCAAACTTTTGTAACCTGTTCACCATCCTTTTCAGTCTCACATTTCTGGTTCAGTCAACTGTCATAGGTTGGGTCATACAGCACCTAAAACGTGCCTTGCGCACCGTGGTCATGATTTCAGTTTGAGCATTCTCAAGCATCCTGACAATCTCAGCAAAGGGTGGACGAACTTCAGGATTGGCATCCCAGCAGCGGGTCATGATGTCACTTAGGACATGAAGACAATCGTGTGGGATTACTGGCCTTACACCCTTGTTCACCACAGCAAATGCAGCCTGCACGGCTGTCATGTTCTGAAAGGGAACCAAACCTGTTATGAGTTCCCAAAGAACAATCCCAAAGCTATAGACATCCACCTTCTGCGTGTAAGGCCTATGCTGAATCATCTCTCTGCAGTAATGGGCAGATCAAACAATAAAGGTAAGACCACAAGCACCCGTTCCTATAAGATCTAAGGAAATATCAGTAGAACTCCATGTAATAAGACAAATTCAATTAGGATTTGAGTTAACTCTGAAAATTGTGTCCGTGACAATAGAACCACCTAAAACGAGAGCAGCTCTACCTCCAAAGTTAACATATTTCCCTTGCAGAAAAGAGGTTATATGCAAAAGAAGATTAAAATAGAACATAATAAAAATTACATCCAGAACAAGGCAATCAATATAATGGCATAAGGAACCAGATTCGATGAGGGAGAAAAAACATGGCTTGTATGTTGCAGGCCCTCACAAATATGTATTCCAAATGGAAATCTTATGGAGCATGTAAAAAGCAGTGATACCCCATATGGATGAGGGGAAATGGTAGTCAGTCAACTGAACAAGACTAAACAAAGGAAAATCTTTCTACTTCAGACGAATTAACTGCCACAATAATGTCCACATTGCACAATGAACATACAATAAAGAACATTTTTGAAAAGATAGAAAGTGAATAAAAAATGCAAACTACTAAAATTAACAATTTTAGGAAACCTATGATCCACCTACAATGGAGAGAGAGGGAGAGAGAGTTTTCAGACAGAAATGTTTTTACCTACTACTTCACTGACTCAAAAGGAAGAGTAACTTTTTGAAGCACTCAATGGTTATATGGATGGAAATCTATAAGGGGTAAAAGTAAACAGGTGGGTGATTGGGCACCAAAAAGCAATGTGTTGTTTAATACCGGCAATAGATGCAAGAACACTAAAATCAACAATTCAAAATAAGTCAAACGGCTTGCATGCATAAAAAGATTAACACGTGGAACTAGTTGTAAACTTTATTAAAGCTTATGCTTTTTATGCATGCACGACATTTATGATATGCAATATGCATCACATGCCATTTCCACCAACCCCAAAAGAAAAATAAGGAAAAAAATTACAGCCATTATCTGAATAAGTGTTTAAAATCTCTTTTTCTCGTGTCTGAGTTCTGATCTGGCCCGAAACTGTAATTATAATGCCTATAACCAGAATACTATTAGAAATAAGCAATGGTATCAATTAAGTTAGTAATGGAAATAGTTACAATTAGTAACATTCTAAAATAAAGACCTCGTCTAAGCAGCAACTGGAAGTAAAATAAAGAGGCTTCTACAGATGCATGGCTGGAAAACAGGAATAGGAACCTTCAATATATGAAGTGTCTAAAGACTTACGGAGCCATCCAACGATATGTTCCTGTTTCAGGTGTCATCCCCTCAGTCTGCACCTCAATTCTTGCAACTCCAAAATCAGCAATCTTGATTGACTTATCACCAGAAATCAAAAGGTTATCCGACTTCAAATCTCTGTGTATAAAACCAAGTCCATGGACATAAGCCATGCCCCGGGCCACATCAAGAGCCTGCTTGACTGCCAATTTCAGTGGCACTGCCCTATTTGATCTCTTGGTCAGAAACTGCCGAACAGAACCTCCCTTTGCATACTCCGTGACGATACACCAAACCAAGGGTTTACGGCATGCGCCTATGAAGCGCACAATGTTTGGGTGCTTCAGTGTAGCCAACATCATGACTTCCTGTTGAAACTGCTGCTCCATCACCTGGGCTTTATCAGGGCTATTTTCTGGTCTCTCTAACAACTTAATTGCAACGTCCTCCCCACTGTATGTACCTCTGTACAACTTTCCAAATGCACCTTGCGCAAAAGCAGTCCCAATGTTAAGCTTTCTCAAGTCGATTGTCCACTCATCGTAATTCTGTAGCCCCTCAGTTGGATATCTACTATCCATCAATGCCTGTGCTAATACATCATCATTTAGGGCATGGGTGACCTTCCCCGGCCGAAAAACGCTCTGACCTACACTGGAGTTGTGACTAACTGGTTTCAAACCTGGATGGCTTAGAATGTGCGTTAAAGAATCATTGGACCCCACACTACTGTTGTCAACTGACATCGACACAGAGCCACCAGCATTGCTTGTTTGCATGCTGTCAATAGACATGTTTGTACCTTCTCCAAGTTTCTGGTAAAACCCTTGAGTAAAATCATAGTAATTATTATCATTGTTGTTATTTCCACCCATAAATGCAGTAATTTTTGGCCCTTCCACCATTTTTCCAATCATGAATGCAACTCTTCAACGGCAAAATGAAAGCACAATATTCTTCTTATTGGAAATTCCTCAAACTCATTGATGAATCAACGTCTCCAGTGCATGTGCTCTAAAACCAACAACCATAAAGTGATTAAATTGCAACCAGTAAAAAGTGAAATATGAACAATAGGTAATGATCCTCCACTAGGTATTTTACTTGATTTTGTTTGGTCAAACAGAGGCTTATAGTTACTAAGAATTGGAAATTGAAATGGGAGAATAAAATTCAGGATCTCAAAGCAAAGTTAGGTCAACCAATAGCAAGCATTATTACTCAGCGATGCAAAGGAAAACAACCAACAACATAGTGCAATTCTCAGATCAAGATTCACATTTAGTCCACTATAAGTAACTTATTCAGAATGTGGTCTCAAGCCACTTGGAACTACCAAGTTCTAAGAATATTTTGTGGCAATTAATAAGTAACAGTTGTTAAAAGGTTTACAAACTTAACCAATTGCATATTTAAGAGCTGTTTAACAGAGCATGCAACGTGTCACAATAGTTGTCAGAATATAAACCAAGATTGTAATTTACTGAGGATTGATTAAATGGTCGTGAAGCGTTTACGCTAAAAGTTTGGAACCTCTACCAAGTGTTTGGATAGGATTATCTTTCAGTCTGTTATACCCGAAATATCGGAAAGGGTCACCAACCTATCATTTCCATCTCCAGCTGGCCTAAAAAGAAGTACCAAGAAACAATCAGGAGCCATAAGTAGAAATATATCAAACAAATAAGCAAATATATATGTCATTTATACCTTTGCAATAAATAAGAGGTGCAGTTATCTCGATTTGACACTCTCAGAACTCGTTTGAACAATCACAAGACTGTAACTTCCCCTGTAATCTGTAATCAAACAAACCCATGAAAAACACCAAAGTAAGAGATCCACAAGCTCAGCATATAGCACAAAAGACCAAGCCCTAAGATTCCACATCAACCAAGATGACCAAAGCTCAAAGAAGTACTACAATTACATCAACCCCAAGATCCAATTATCAACTTTTCACACACACACACCACATTTCCCAGAAATTTTTTGAGCAAAACACGTCAAAGCTAAAAGCTTTCAACTATTCAAAGCCAAAAATTCCACAGATACAGAAATAGATCAGGCAATTAGGAACGCCCAAGAATCGGAAGACCCAGTTGCCCTAGCAAAAGACTTCATTTGCAAAAGATAATATGTTAAACCAGCTGAAAAAGGGTAATAACGCGCGGTAGAGCATATGATCACTCAAATTAGACCATTAAAGAAGTAAAATAACGGGAATAAAATCGAAGACCTGGTGAATAGAGCTACAATTAGTCAACTACAAGAAGCAATTGGGAAAACAAAACGAAACGGAACATCAATCAACAATAGATGGTGAGTATAGAAACACATGAAGAAGAACAATAGAGCACTAACAACGACCAAAGTGAAGACTGTGAGACGATAGACCAGAGATGAGAGACAGAGAGAGGTCTTCGCTTCTCAATTTACTTTTCTAACGGAGCGCCTCGTTCATACTGTGACTTATGTCAGTTTCACGCGACATACCTCCATCTCAACAATACTCGCTTCTAAAAACTTACACGTGTCCACATTAATTTCAACTGTCATGGGGGGCTTGTCTTGTCCTGAAGTTTCCGCGTACAGGTCCGAGGTGTTTCATTAGCACATCAATATAAGGGATAATATACTTGCTATATTGGTATTGTGAATTGGAAATGCACGGATTGATAAATTAGCCGATTGTATAGCAATTCCTTGTGTAACTCGACTTATACAGTCGGATAAGTCGACTTACACGTGCCAGAG
>JANIHY010000003.1:55211193-55239267 GCA_027479065.1 Erythroxylum brevipes
AATATTAGTGATTTATAATTTTTAAAATTTTAAATTTTAAATTGATTAAATTTAGTGGAAAATCAATTGGAGTTTGGTTCATGAGGTTTGGATTTAATCTAAATTTATACGTTTTTGGTCGGTCCATTAATATCCTAATTATATAATAAAGTAGAATTGTAATTAAAAATTTTTTTTATTAGAAGCCCAAGACTCATATTAATTTAAGCAAGTAACCTATCTGCACAGGCCAGGACCCTTGAAAAGAACAAAACACAAAACCCAAGCAAAGCCTCAAAGCCGCCTTCATGCCCCCTATCTCCTCCACCTGCTGTGCTCACTCCAGGCTGCCAATTTCCCGAACCTGTCTTCGGCTTCTCTGTTCTTAACATTAAGCAGAGCTTGGTCGTTCTGTAAAATGCAGAGGAGCCTTTTAATGCTCCCCACTTCCTCCTCTTCTTCTTATTCTGCAGCTTCTGCTTCTGCTTCTACTTCTGCTCTGCGTCTCTATCCATTCATGGCTAAGGTATGCTCCCTACGGACACAGCCTCAGAGCTTGATGGGCATGACAGATAATTGAAGTTCATTTATACCATTTACCTTTTTTTTTCATATGCTTAACGTCTCCTTCTCTGAACCTTGATAGAACTTAATAACTTATGGTATTGCAGTCAAGTTCACATATGTTTTATTCAAGGGCATTTGTATAATGTGAGATAAATGATTGGTTTCATGGCATTTGGATGTTTCAGTTACACTATAGGACGCTTCAGGGTCAACCAAACTGTTTATTTCCATCTTCTTCGTCATTGACTTCATGTCATAGACGCGTAAAATGCCCCCAACTGAAGTTAAGGGAAGTCTCCATCAGCCATTCATCTGTTCCCCGTCGCCTAGATGCTGCATCCAGGTCGGTATCAATCCTTCGTTGCCTTGCAACACCTGGGAATGCGATGATTTGTTGGTCTTTGAATGATGGTATGGCATCGAATTCAGTTGATTATGTGGCTTTTGCTAAGAGGCATTTTTGTCAAGTCTCAAGTGTAACTAGGAACGGGGGAAGCATGGTTTCCAGTGGAAAAGGTTCAAAGAATGCAAAACCCTTGGCTGTTCGTGGACAAGATGGGATTGCCAATTCAAGCACATCAACCTTGAACAGTGTTGAGGCTGTGATCTCTAGTGATGAGCAGATGGAAGAAAATGTGCAGCAGGAATCAATAGTTTCAACTTCTGTTACCGATGTTAAATCAAATTCTAAGCCCAAAGGAAGGACGAAGAAGCAATCAAAAAAAGGAAAAAGTAACAACTTGCAGCCCGACTCTATTACTTTAGCAGCCGACGCAGCTGCCAAATCCTCCAGAATTACTTCTAAATCAAAGAGGACAACTACCAGCAGAAATGAGCAGAGTCTGACACTGGAGGTTAGCAGCCAGTAATCTGTATATGAATAAGGGTACAGTCATTTTCATGATTGATTTTTTTAGCTAACAATCTAGTTTTTTCAGAAGAAATCAACTGGGAACACACTTGATGAAGTACCTAATGGTGTTTCATTAAAAGAAATTCAAACCAAGAAACGAAGTGGCAAGTCCGGTAAAAAGGTTAGGTCTCTGGAATCAGTTAATGGATCATCTGGGAAACTTGAACCTCAACAGATTGGGAAATTGAAAAATGTGGGACAAGGGACCTTAAAGCCTCTGTACCCCCCGACTGGAAAAGCAGTTGTAGTGGTTGAGTCTGCAACCAAGGCAAAGGTCATTCAAGGGTACCTAGGTGATAGGTATGAAGTTTTGGCTAGCTATGGTCATGTAAGAGATTTGGCTGCAAGATCTGGATCTGTACGGCCAAATGATGACTTTAGCATGGTCTGGGAAGTTCCTTCCGCTGCTTGGACTCATCTTAAGAGCATGAAGGTTGCATTAAGCGGGTCTGCTCTCTGTTCCTTTCATTTGGATTCATCAGTCAACTTGAACTATGTCAATGAGGCTATGTAGTGTGATTAACTGATAATTCATTTCTGTATATATCTATCTCATCAACATTTCATGCACTGTTGCAAGGCCCTACAAATTCTTAGCTTATATTGCCTTTTTCTTTTCTTTAGCTGCATGATTTAGTCGTATCATTAATTTTTAACTTGTTTTCCAGAGCAGAAAATCTTATCCTGGCATCAGATCCTGATCGTGAAGGAGAGGCCATTGCTTGGCATATTATTGAGATGTTGAGACAACAAGATGCCTTACAACAAGATGTTACTGTAGCAAGAGTTGTGTTTCATGAAATCACTGAAACATCTATCAAAAATGCTCTACAATCTCCAAGAGAAATTGATGTAAACTTGGTTCATGCTTACCTTGCACGTCGAGCTCTTGATTATTTGATTGGATTTAGTATTTCTCCATTGTTATGGAGGAAATTACCAGGTTGTCAGTCAGCTGGGCGTGTCCAATCTGCCGCACTATCTCTTATATGTGACAGAGAAATGGAGATTGATGAATTTAAACCACAGGAGTACTGGACTATTGAAGCTCAGTTAAGAAAAAAGGAATGGAGTCAAGTAGTGACTGCACACTTGACTCATTTTGATTCTAAAAAGTTAAGTCAGTTCTCGATTAACTCTCATGAAATGGCAAAGGTTATTGAAGAGAAGATTGATGCTGCAAACTTTGAAGTTGTTGTGACTAAGAAAAGCAAAGTAAGGAAAAATCCTCCAACCCCATATATAACGTCAACACTCCAGCAGGATGCAGCAAACAAATTGCATTTTAACTCGACATACACAATGAAGGTTTGATGACTTTTACTCTTCAACTACCATGCAAAGCAAAGCATCACTGTATTTAAAGTTGTTGGTATGTTTTTTAGTTATAATGCTTTGATCTTTAACGAAGATGGGGCTGTGATGTATCCTATGGGCTATAGATATGAATGTGGCATGGGAACCCATGTATATTGGAGTTATATGAATATCCTCCAGCTGACCAAGTACTCTGTCAAACTGAGCCATTATCAGTACAATATAATTACTAGTGTTAGTGCTAGTATTTTAGGATTAGAGGGGTTGAAATTTTGATAATCATGGGACTTGTGTTGATGAAGGGAACTGCATTTCATGGTTTCGCAATAGTAAGATGCCTTTTTTTCAGAATAAAGTGTTACTAGCCAGGAGAGGGATCTATATTTCTGGCAATTTTGTTACTGGATTTTAAACTTTCTATGGTTCTGCTTGATTGTAAATGCCCCTTTGTGCTGTTCATTGAAATCTTGCAATTTGGGAGCCATGCTGTGCATAACTTAGTTATCTTTCCACATTATAGATTTTTTACCTACTGAGAAACTAGAGGAAACAAGATCACTGCTTTGAATTTCTGGTTTCTGATCTTGCTCAGTCGACCTATTGATCAATCTTCAGTGTCCATGTATTAGTGTATCACCAATGAGTTATTCTATTGCTTATTGGAGTTTAAAATGTGAACTATTACTATGTCTACCCTGCTTGAAATTGGAAGCACAAGGAAACTTTTAGTAATCCATGTTCTTTTTGTCTTTGGTCACAATTCTGGAGGTGATATTAATGCTAGGAAAAAACATTTCTGTTTTCCATTTACCAGCAGCTTACCTAACAGTTAGACAAAACTGTATATTTATTTGTCTGTAGTTATCGAAACAGTCATTGACTTCAGTTTTTTTTTTTTTAATTAATGTTATGGATACAGCTAGCACAAAAACTTTATGAAGGGGTTCAATTATCAGAGGGGAAAGCAACTGGTCTGATAACATATCACAGAACTGATGGACTACATGTGAGTATCACTTCAGGTGAATTGACATCCCCTGCATTATCCTCTCACTTGACGTTCTTATGGACAACAAGCTGCTATGGAGCTGGACTCATTTATGTTTGCTTTTGATCTTCCGTTCAATTTGTATAGTAATTTGCGATGTAATTGTGGTTTACTGTTTGTCTACTACTCATCACATATTTTCTTGCATTTCATACTCTAATGAAAAAAGAATTTCTTCAACTTGCTGGTGGCCATAATCTGGTGCCAGTTTTTGATAGAATGCTGGAAAATAGTAGAAAGCATGTGACTAAGTCCAAAACTTTGGTCTTAAAAATTGACTCTCTGCATTAATTCTGTGTACACTTGATTATAATATGTTTTCCTTTTTCTATCATGTGATGTAGATTTGGAAAGGTTGCGTGAATTATAACAATTGATGGAACATATTTTAGACTAAATGAGAAATTTTGTCACGAATGTCATATATGCAAATGATTAATTTATTGAGATTAACCAATGTTCTTTCTACTGTCTCATGATGATGAGAAAGTACTGAAATGTAAATTAAATGTCAAAGTAAATTTGGTCACAAATATGAGCCTAAAACTTTCAAAGGAAGCTTATTAATCACTATTTATCCTGTATCTCTAGTTCAATTAGCATCAACCTCTTATTGCTTTGTGATTTCAATAAATTAGGCAAATGCTTCAAGATTTCTTACAGGCTAACTTGGATTCCTCAATGGTTTGCTATCTGACTCTTTACCTTTCTTTTCTGGGTCTCCCTTGCAGATATCTGACGAAGCTGTTAAAGATATACATACTGTGGTCATTGAAAGGTGCTTCTCATAATTTAACAAAATTCGAGTTTCTGTTTCCTCCTTCTTTCTCTTGGTTCTACATGAACCCTTGTTTTCTCCTACCTTTGCCATGATTTCCCCCCATCTTTCTGTCTTTTTAACATTAGACCTAAGTTCTAATTATAAATCCCAAGCTGACTTGATTTAATAGTAGCTTAAACTAGAGCATTTGACTGGGGAAACTAGCTTGCCAAAGAGATCTGAATCAGTAAATGTGGCTGGTTCATTTCATTGCTATCCTATTTTCACATCAGGGACTCCCTGGAAGTCTTTATATTGTATGCAGTCTTTCTGAGTGCTTATGGGAATTACTCTTGTGCAGATATGGTACAGAATTCACATCAGGGAATGTCCGGAAGTATTTTAAAAAAGTGAAAAATGCCCAAGAGGCCCATGAGGCAATTAGACCTACTAATATTCATTTATTGCCATGTAAGTTACTGATACTGAAAGATATTATATATGTTTTCATATAAACTTGTAGATGGCCTTTTAAAGTCCAAAAACTGTTGGATCGATTTTATTTGTAGCAATGCTGGCCAAAGTACTTGATGAAGATGCCTTGAAGTTATACACTCTTATCTGGTCTCGAACAATGGCATGCCAAATGGAACCTGTTATGATTGAACAGGTTGGGATATAAATGATCATGTTATTAGCAAATGAAGAACTTCTCTCTCTTTATCTGATTCAAGCTATTATGAGTAGGCTTATGCAGATACGTTCTTTGTGGATCAGTGTGCCTTATGCTCTTGTCTTCATCTATGTTAACTAATAATTTGTTCTTGCTATTCCTTTTTAGGTCATTGATATTATTTTTTTCCAATCTGTGGCATTCTGGTATCATGCTTGTATGCTGTGCCATTGAATCTGCATCATCACTACCAATAAAGCTTGATGAACTTCCAGTTGTTCACAATCATGTTCATTCATTTTATTCTGTCTGTCGACTTCTTCAGTGACTTCTCTTATGGCTAGTCAATTCAAGCATGTGTATTTATTCTTACAATTAAACATGGTTTTAGCCAGGAAAACTCTTCTAGGCATTGTCCATTCTTTTATTTTTATGCATCGGATTTCCGGTCATCTATGCTTTATGTGACACTGTCCTGGTCCAAATAGGTGCAAGTTGACGTTGGAGATACTGGGAAATTGATTGTTTTCAGATCTACATCCTCAAAAATCGATTTTCTCGGATACCAGGCAG
This sequence comes from Erythroxylum brevipes, assembly GCA_027479065.1. NCBI lineage: Eukaryota > Viridiplantae > Streptophyta > Magnoliopsida > Malpighiales > Erythroxylaceae > Erythroxylum > Erythroxylum brevipes. The sequence continues at coordinate 55,217,024 of JANIHY010000003.1, forward strand.
CTTATGAGGTATGATGGCCGACTTGCATGTTTGATGTTTTTTTATGGTTTCTTGTAGTATTTCCCTTCTTGAACAAGTGTCAATATCATGAAGATGGATTATATTACATGATCGTATGTTCTTCAGGACACTGAAGCTGTGGCAATAAGAACCAGGGAGAACGAATTGAGTGAGCGTCAGAGATCTTTTGAAATTCTCAATATTCTAAAGGTAGTATTCTCAACTATGATGGTTATTGCCTACATGTAACAAAATAGAGGATTGTGCCATTCTCATTAGGATTGTGAAGATTAGGTGGTTTTCAAGGATTTATGACAGACTGCTACCTTCGTGTTGCCTATGTCTAGCATATTCGCCTTCCTCTTAGTTTTGAAATAGCTTCTGCTTTTGTTAAAGTATCTTGGCTTCTTTGATGGGTGTGCATTGGCTTGAAGCTTGTCTAACTTTCCTGTTTGTAGTCAGGGGATCCACTACATCTTAGTGACGTGGAACTCATGCAGCACTTTACTCAGCCACCTTCACGCTACTCCGAGGGATCATTGGTAGCTAACTGCCATTATTTCTTTACAGTTTTCCTTTCTGCTAATTTGTTACAAAATATGATGTTCGTCTCACCTTGTCAATTGATGTATGTAACAGGTTAAGAAGCTGGAAGAACTTGGGATTGGAAGACCATCGACTTATGCGAGCACTTTGAAAGTTCTGCAGGTAATTCATGCAGCTGAATTTCATCTTTTCTTTATGATATATGTTCCTTGTTAACAAAACCTTCCTCTAGTCCATGACATGTTTTTCATTTGTACAATGTTCTCACATTTTAATTAGTGATTTCTGTTCTTTTCTGTTTTCATGTCTCAGGATAGAAACTATGTCACGGTAAAAAACCGTGTACTATATCCAGAATTTCGAGGTCGTATGGTATGTTGCATGCTACAATTTAATTTTCTTTTATTCTGCATTTCTATTAGTCCCTGAGGAAAGATCTAAATTAAATTAATTTGGGTAAATAAACGGTTGGATGTCCTTTGATGGTTTCATGCCGATCACGAAAGTTCTTTTTATCCAGTTTGTAATGTTAGAATGTGGGTCTTTGTCTTTCAAATTAACTGAGCACTAATTGCTTAGAATGTGGGTCTTTATCTTTCAAATTAACCGCTTACTAATTGCAATACTAGCCGTTACAAAGACATCATTTCTATCCAGTATGACTAAAGGCCGTAAGTTCTAGAGAGCCTCCCGGATTTTATAACCTGACATAGATATGTCTAACAAAGTAAATATTAAAAATTTGAATAACTTGATGTGGACACTAATGGTCACATTGAGTGAAAAAAGTACAATGTACTAGTGATTTGTTAAAGAAGCACCTTCTATTACTTCTTCAAGTTTATCCGGGTTTATCCTGGATTAATTTTGTGACCTACTAATCACATGTGATTGAAAAATTGTTCCCTTTATGTTACATCACCTAAAAATGAGAAAAAAAGGGAAAAGAATACCAGAAAGGATAAAAAAGGGAATGGATTATTTTTGCATCGTTTGATTATTTGCTACTCCTAAGTAACCTCTTTTACTTGCATCTTTTTGGTTGAATAGGTGTCAGCCTTTCTCTCTCACCATTTTACAGAGGTCACAGAGTACAGTTTTACTGCAGATATGGAGACTGAGGTGAATTTATGAATTTGCATTCTGATGTTCCACTATCCTCTTTGAGAGCTTTAGACCTCTATCGAAAATGTTATACTGTTTGATCAATCAAGAAAGAAGTTTTTTCCTTCCTTTCAGCTGCTTTATATTTTATCTGTTTCTTTGTTCTCAGCCCTTCCTCTTTCTCTTTTGTTGTTTCTTTAGATCTCCTTTTGTTTTCTGTTAGTTATAGAATTCCTCTTTATCTATCTTTCTACAGCTAGATAATGTTTCTGCGGGCTCAACTGAATGGAAGGGCCTTCTGAGAGATTATTGGGAACGATTCAGTTCACATTGTAAACGTGCTGAAAGCATCCATATCCATCAGGTAGCTTCCTTTCCATTTTGAAGCTTTCCCCATTGTTATCGCTTAAAAACTTTTAACATCACTCTTACTAAGAACTTTTACTTAAAGACATTCTAAAAAAGCTTTGATTGAAAAATATTCCATTATTCACGAAGATCAAAAGCTAAGCTATATGTCATGAATTTCTTACTTTCTTGGGGAAAAAGGAATGGTTAGTTTTGCACTTTTCTAGTTGATGGAACATGCGTGTTGTTACCAGTTCCTAATTCTGTAATTTCACTCTTTTTCTTGTCACCACAGATATCTTTATTGTTTTCATTTTTCCACAGAAAACCAACTGTAATTGCAGATAAAAACTGTAGAAGGAACGAGAATATTTTGTTTTCTTAAAGTTTTTGTTCCCTGGTTTATTATATTTTCTTAATTGTAGTCATTGATATTAGATCTTTCTCTGTCAAATTTTTCCTTTTAGGTGGAGAAGATGCTGGAGAAGACATTTGGTGATTTTTTGTTTGGTTCACTGCCTGATCACAACAGGACATGCCCAAGGTAGCACATATACACCAACACTCCATGTAGTTGTAGGTTTCCAACATTTTTATCCCATAACCATAAATCACGAATTCAGTGTCAACCATGACCTGGTTTTGTCCCGTGCGACATATTCTAGTTATTGTTCTGTTCTTACATACATATTCAAGTTCATATGACAAAAAGTTCTGTCTATTACGTTTTTCTTTTTCTTTTTCCTGTCCATAAGTCTTGTTTGATTTTCCTTTGTCTCAGTTGTATGGAGGGCACCTTGATCTTCAAAGTAAGTAGGTTCGGTGCGGGCTATTTTATAGGCTGTGATCAGCATCCAAAGTGCAAGTAAGTTTGAACATTGATATATTTCTCTTTTATGCCTTATCTTTAGCTGGATTTTTTCTTATTTTTATTCAACTAAAGTTACAAGACATTCAATCTTCTTCATTTTTATGACCATGATCTCCTATGGAAGTGAAATGAATATTCTGTCTCTCTTGTTCATACCTCTAGTTAGATTCCTTTCATTTTCTGTATTAAAACTAAATAATTTATTTGCCTTGTGGAATGTTGTTTTTGGTTCTGATTTTTTTTTGATAAAACTGCAGATACATTGCTAAGTCGTTATATGGTGACGAGGAAGAAGAAGAAATTCCTCGAGGCCATAAATCAGTTGAGGAACCGAAAATACTAGGTCTCCATCCGGCTTCTAATGAAAAGGTTTCTTTCATTCTACATTCTTTTCATCTGATGTAGCCTTTCAGCTGTGAAGTACTTGTTCATTCAGTGACAAGTTTTGTTGGCATTAAATGTCATTAAACCTTTTCTTCCATTTTAGATTCTTCTGAAGAGTGGCCCTTATGGATGCTACGTTCAGCTTGGTGAAGACAGGAAGGGTTACACACCTAAAAGAGCCTCTGTTTCCCATGTATGTTAAAAGAAAGTCTTTCATTCCTTTCTCTCTTTTGGTTGACAGGTCAATTTGCTTTCAGGAGCAGCAATGCACTAACAGTGGATGAAAATGTTGTTTACAGATCAAAGCAGTGGATGCTATTACACTCGAAAACGCTATTGAGTTGCTACGCTATCCTGTTACATTGGTATATTTGTCAATCTGTATGTGCTTTGTTCTGTTTTACATTCTATATTCTGTTTCTGTTGAATTAACATGTTCTTGGATGTGCACCTAGGGTAACCATCCAAAGGATGGCCATCCTGTGGTAATAAAACTAGCCAGGGTTGGGTTTTCCATCAGACATAGACGCACGATAGCTTCAGTTCCTAAGGTACTTTCTTGTTTGGCCATTCTCTCAATCATATTCAGAATACAGCTTCTGGTACTTCAAATGAGTGAATTTTGCAGAATATGAAGCCAGAGGATGTAACCATGGAGAAGGCACTGGAGCTTTTGTCCAGTAAAAACGTACGGCAAAGCGGCCGACCAAAGAGAGAAGTGAAGGTTGAAGAAGCCGTGGAGGCCACCGCTGCCGCCGTGTAAGGAGGAGGTGCAGTGGTATCCTGATGACTTTTGCTTTTGACACATTCATTTTTGGAAGCAAAAACATGAACTTGGGAAGTGATTCTTTTGTAATTCTCACAAAAGGGGTATAGTGTTATGTGATTTGTTCTGTTGGAATTTGTGAAACAGGATAATTAATTAATTAATTATTCTGTAAATCCCTTATTTAATTATATTACAAATAATTTTATTTTATTTTTATTAAAATTAATAAAGAATATTTCTTGTAAAAAATTACTTATCTAAATTTTAGGGATGACAATAGATTGGCTCATGGCTCGTATTCTGGTATTTTCAATAAGCCAGCTTATGAGTTAAGCTTAAGTTCAGATTAACCCCTACCTCCTTTATTACTACGGGTCATTTAGGAGTTTTAGTTGGTGATCCGGCTGTTACCCTCTCGACGATGAAGCTTATCCCCCATCATCTAACTGCCAACGTTAACCTCTATTATTTTGAGGTCATATTTAATATTTAGAATTTGTCTCGATTTGGCACTGCTCTCGCAGTCCACATCACAAGAGTGGTTAATTATACTTATGCTTAGAAGAGTTGTACTTAGTGAGCTTGATCAGTCTAAGCTCGGACTTATTAAAAAAGGATATTATTGTATATATTTATTTTTTTTAAAATGATGGGACTGGCCATTGCAGGTCTCTTAAATTTTAAATTCAAATCGGAAAAAAAAATTAATAAAATTTACAAGTATAAATTGTAAATTTTATTTGAGCTTATTGGGCCTTCGAAGAGGAAAGCAACCCGTACAAGCCCATTTTCAGTTTTTAGCTGAAAATTGTAAAGAAAATTAAAATAAAAAAGGTAAAACAAATCTTCACAATCCACGTACGTTTGAGACTATAGAGAGAGAGAGAGAGAGAGAGTCTCAGTGTTCGAATTCTGCAATTCTAATCTTGCAGCAACTCAGGTGCTCTTGATTCTGTTTCTTTTGATCCTTTGTGTTTTACTTACGTTATTTTTGTTCTTCTTAGGAGTTTTGATTCTTCGAAAGAAATCGTCGGCGTTTATGAGATTTTGTTTGCTCTTTTCTTCTTCGAAGAAAGCGAATGAGAAACGTGACGTTTGTCTTTCTGTGATTTATTGGGAATAATGCTAATCGAAAAGGAAAAAAAGAACGAGTTATGATCTAGTTTTCCTTTCGGTTTTACATTGTTCTCGTTGATGCAACGATTGTTCCTTTTTCCTTTTTTAAAAAAATTTGGTTTCTAAATCATTCCACAATCTGACAGGGAATTCAGGTGATTAGTATCTTGATAATATAGAAATAAAACAATAAATTGAAAGGGAAAAGATTATTGGAAATGCAGCAGAGAATGAGACAACAACAACAGCAGGCTTTACTGATGCAACAAGCATTGCTACAACAACAGCAGCAGCAACAGATGTACCATCCTGGAGTAATTGCTGCTGCCATGTCTCAAGTGATTTTCTAATTCTATTATCAGTTTTTTCCTTTTCGTTATGTCAATCTTTTGTTTTCATTACTTTTTATTGTAATTCTTTTGGGTTGGAAAAAGTTTTGATTTTTTTTGCCCTTTTGAAAATCTCAGTTCTCTTAGTGGAATTTTGTTGTCGATTGAAAGTTAATATCCAGCTTTCAAGTTTATTAAATCCTTATGTTACTTTTGAATGTTGAAAATAGAAGAAAGGGAAAATCAAAAGCGACAGAAGATAATCCTATGATTGAAGGCAAACATACTAGTAACTGCAGAGAATGAAAGTGGCGATGAGGAAGAATTAGAATGATTTCTAATTCAAAAGATGCATTATGTTGTTACTGCTTTTTTGTCCTTCTAATTCAAAAGATTCATTTTGTTTGTTAATGCTTTTTTGTGTCTAGATTGCAAATTTCTTTTGATCTTCTCGTTGAAATTCTTTTTGATTAATTTTTCATTGTTTTGGGACTCTTATATATTACCCTTTCTTTTGTTCATATTCTGATTCTATTTTCTGCAGATGGAGCCGATTCCTAGTGGAAATCTGCCTCCTGGTTTTGATTCAACTACGTGCCGTAGTGTGTAAGAACAATTTCATTTGTTTCCTTATTTTGTTTCTTTCTGGAGTTTTCATTCATGTTTATACTTTGAATGTATCTGGACAACATAGTTTTCTTTCTGCTGATGGAAGTCTGGCTTCTAACAAAGATGAAAAAGTTCCATTTAGTGTTGCATGCCTCATTTTTCTCATATATGTTTGGATTCATTTTTTCACACACGGATGATCTAATAACTTGATAAATTTTAGCTATGTAGGAAATATTCATGTAAATGTCACTGAGAAACTCCTTGCTGAAGTTTTCCAGACTGCTGGTCCTGTGGCTGGATGCAAGTTGATCAGAAAGGATAAGGTTTGATTAGGACAGTACCAAAGTGTTGTTGTCTTCCATCTTTCAGTTTTCTTATTTGTTTTCATGAAGAAATGCTGTTTTATTGGGTTTCTGTCTGTCTTCATTGCCATGTGATGTTTAAATCCTCTGAGAGAGATGTCTATGTAACTTCTTGTTAATCATATTATTGGTCTAATAAAAGACCTTGTGCAGGACAGCAATTCTAAGACTGATTATAATGTATAATTTGAAAATGACCTGTCTTAGAGATCAAATTGTAAATTCCTTTTTTTGCATTATGATGTTTATTCAATGTGTTTCTCTTTTCTTCTCTCTCTGATGTAAAGTGCATATTTTTCTTCTGGAAATCACTATCTATTCAATTAATAGGTTTTGGCTAAGAAAACCTTGTGCAGGTTTTAATTTCAATCTGTGCTTAATTTCTTTTCACTAACGGTTTTAACGCACACAATTTGAAGCTAATGTCATTCTATTCGTATTCAATAAGGAATCAACTTTTCTCAAATATCACTTCTATAAATATATGATATTGATGTCTGAATCATGCAATTTCCCGATCATAGGTGAAACCCTTGGTCAGCCACCCTGTTTCTAGAAACTAGTGCATACCAAAACAGAGAAACTTCAGTTATGCAGTTGCAAATATGATTCAACATATCCATACCAAACTATTTACTATTATGCACTTGTTTGATGATTGATCTTTTCTCTATAATTGCAGTCGTCATATGGTTTTGTGGATTACCATGATCGGTCATCAGCAGCTCTTGCAATAATGACACTGCATGGTCGACAACTGTGAGTATTCATACCATTTTGAATTAAAACTCGTTATTCTAGGGCCATCTCTATCATAATTAACTTTCCTGAGTTACAAAGTTTTGAAGAAGAAGAAAACTTAATGTCAATTTTTGTGCTGCTTGTCTTATTGACCCTCATTTCATTCGATTTTTTATTTTATTTTTGTGGAAGAGTTTCTCACGGCTGATTTCAGTCACTTGAATCCAGTGTTACCAATACAATATTCTTTGGGGAATTGTGCATCTGTTGTTAAATAACATAATCCACTAAGCTTCAAATGCAACTCTACATGTGTGTGCATGTGTGTCATTTTTCTTGGTGTTTATTAATGTATGGATTTCCTTCCATTAATTCTCTATGGACATACTTTCCAGTTACGGTCAGGCACTTAAGGTTAACTGGGCATATGCGAACAACCAAAGGGAAGACACATCAGGTTACTTCTAGCTCTTTTTTCGCTTGTTTATTTGATTTTGGTTTGTTTGATTTTGATTCCTTCTAATAAAATACCTTCTTCTGTGCATTTCTCTGACTGTTCATTGACTTAATCCTCTCTTCCTTTTAGGGCATTTCCATATATTTGTTGGTGATTTGAGTCCAGAGGTTACAGATGCAACTTTATTCGCCTGTTTCTCTGTCTATCCTAGTTGCTCGTAAGTTCCTCCGTACATACTTCTCCTTTTGCTATCTCATGATATCTGCATCTTATGTAGAAGAAGCACCTAGTAATGCAAATAATTTTGCAATGCGTTTAGTGGAAAGGGATGATGTTTGTTTGGTTGTATGGAAGACCAAAATAAGTTGGAAAGTGGAGTGCTTTGTTTGTCTTCCTTATATCTTATGCTCCCTCTTTTGGTATTTTGACACTTCTTGTTATTATTGTCTAGTTCACTAGAAGCTTGTCTTTCTCTTTGCCATTCTTTTCTTTCTTTTTTTTTTTTTCCCTTTATAAAGTTCCCAATCTTTTCTTGTGATTCATCATTCTCAGAGACGCAAGGGTCATGTGGGATCACAAAACTGGTCGCTCAAAAGGATATGGCTTTGTTTCTTTCCGCAATCAACAGGTCTTTTTAGAATCATTCTTGTTTTCTTCTTCCATGCAATACCTGATGATTGACAAGTTAGGTTTTAGGAAACAGAATATGAGCTGGTAATGTTTTGGATCCGTCCTTTCTAGAATTATGCATTTAGGATGCACAAATAGGAGTTCACTCACAGTTAGGTGCTTAAAACTAAAGATTTTTGACATCCTCTGCCAATAGGCCTTGTTGTATTCTTTTCATCATTCTTTCCATAAACTGATTTAAGTACTTCATGATATTTGTGTTGCAGGAAGCACAGAGTGCTATCAATGACTTAACTGGTTAGACATTAAAAGCTTCTACTGTCTAGTGATTGGTTCCATTGGTATGGATTCTCTTGGTAAAATGTTTGATCTGTGTTAAAAATCCCAATTATAGGTAAATGGCTCGGGAACAGGCAAATAAGGTGCAACTGGGCAACTAAAGGTTCTGGATCAAATGAAGACAAGCTAAGTACTGACAACCAAAATGCAGTTGTACTCACTAGTGGATCTTCAGGTAGGATGAATCTTTATTTGGGCCATAATATACAATCCCTGGTGGAGTGGGACATGGGTATCTTTAGTGGACACATATTCTGCACCAGGTCCAGGCAAAAACTTCCACAACGATTTAAGGGATTGATTGAGGGTTGTAAGCGTCGTTATACAAACATGGTACCATTTTCAAGTCGAGTGGCCTAGTTATCTGATGATTGAGTTTTCTGGTTCAATCGGGAGCTGTGTGTATTAGATTTCAGAGTTGGAACCAGATTAATCTAATAGGAGACACTATTAATGATTTTCTAATATCTTTCGTCTGTTGAGGAATTGAGTTTATTTTGTAAATGGACTTCTGATTCATTTAAGGAAACTGGACTTCAACTAAAAGTCAGTCTCCTGAAAGTACGCATATATACGTGTATACGTGTATACATGTATATATAGTTGTGTGTGTATGTAAATATGTATGTATGCATGGATTTCTTGGGTGTTCGTACCTTCATCTAAAGCAGTTGTATAAGATCAAAAGCTAGCTCCAGTTACAATGCAATATTAGACTTCGGTCTTTTTACTTATTTCAAGCTCCAAGTTCTAGTTGTGTTAAATCATTGTCTGGTCTTTTATCAAGGTGCATATATATTTCGCATGAGCTGGGCAGTATTGTTGATGTTGATGGATATTTTGTTGTGCAGAAGGAGGTCAGGAAATTGCTAATGAGGATGCTCCTGAAAACAACCCTGCATACACCACTGTCTATGTTGGCAATCTTTCCCATGAGGTAATGGAAGGATGGAAATTATATGCATCAACTGTGCCTGAGGCACTGATTTCTATATTGTTAAAAGTTTTCTGATTGCATTCTGTTCTCAAGGTAAACTTTTCTGGAGACCGCAAAAGTTTAACTATCAGTTTGCTGGGGTGTAACGCTTAACTATTTGTTGTGGATAGATAAGGAGGTGCTATCTCAAATATGACCAAAATTTTCACTGCCTGTGATGTCAGATTGGTTGTTTTGAAAGTTAAGCTATACTATAATAATACCTTCTATATAGCGTCTAGGTAAAATTACACTGTGATCACCCTGAATAGAAAACATGATGCATATTCAAGTCCAATGTAATAATAGCTTTGTTATTGTCTGTTCCACTCTAGTTATCCAATTTTTTCCATAATCAATGCAAGTTGTTTGTTGTGCGCTTCCTTAATACCTCGACATTCAGATGTTTGTTTCATCATTAAAATAAGAGACAACGCCAAATCTGTCCTTGTTCTTGACAATTTGGTTTGCCCATCAGGTAACTCAAGCTGAGCTTCACTGTCTCTTTCATGCTCTTGGGACTGGGGTGATTGAGGAGGTGCGCATCCAGAGAGATAAGGGTTTTGGATTTGTTAGATACAATAGCCATGAAGAAGCAGCCTCTGCAATTCAGATAGCCAATGGGAAAATAGTACATGGAAAGCCCATGAAGGTCAGACATCTTTTTGCCTTTCTCATAACATTCAAATCTGTATATTCCTAATAGTGAGAATAATCGAATTTCATGCACTATATTTTTGTCACTATAATGCTGTTATTGGATTTTGATGACAATTCATACATCTAATGTTTGATCTTGCATGAAAAACATCTCATTTTGCTGTTAACATAAGCTATTTAGTTTTTCTACACGTTGCTTCCTATTATGCAAACCAATTTCTTGCCAACATTTCACATATGTTCATGTATTTTTTGTAGTGCTCATGGGGTAGCAAGCCAACTCCTCCAGGAACAGCTTCAAATCCACTACCACCTCCAGCTCAACCATACCAGATCCTGCAGTCTTCTGGCATGAACCAGGGCTACTCCGCAGCTGATTTATTGGCTTATCAACGACAACTTGCATTAAGCCAGGCTGCTGCATCTGGCCTTTCTGGTCAAGCTCTTGCTCAGCTTACTGGACAACATGGTTCCATGGGATTGAGCTCTGGTGGTTCCCAAACACTGTACGAAGGATATCCAAATAGTTCTTCAGGTCACCATCTCATGTATTACCGTTGATGGAAGGGCCTTTTAACATAATTTTGTTTTCTTCTGGATACCCTGGCAACTTTTCCTTGTCCTGGGAGTTACTACCTTCTTTTATCCTTCTTTTTTAGTTTGTTTTCTGCTATTTATCCCCACCATTCCTCGAGTTGTGAGTTCAACTTCTATTTAAGTAAGTTTTAAGTTTTGGTGTATGCTGTATTATGTCTGTGATAAAAGAGTTGCATGCCTTCTAAGAAAATGTATATTACATTTTCTTATTACCGTTTCTACGGTCTAGTCAAGTTAAATGATGTCTGCTTCAATTATGTCCTCTAATTCGATTGTTGTAAAGGATTCGTGATTTGCTTCAGGAATTTATCTACTGGGTGTTGGTTGTTAGAAAGCTTTCAGGAAGGGTAAGTGTAAATTGCGTCACTTTGAAAAATGAAATTTAATCCTAAGTAGACATAATGCAATTTTCAAGCTTACATATCATATTACATGTGTACGCCTTATGTGCATAAGACTATGAAGATGGTGCCCCCATTGACTTACTAATTGCAATCACTTCCAGCATATGTTTTCTTTTTTTCCTTTTAGATAAAAAGATACATATAATTGCTAAATTTAAGTGCATATAAAAATTTGTAAAACGTATATTAAATAAAGGCTTTCGAAGACCCTCTTAGGATATTTCGTGGGCTTATTAAAAAAAAAAAGGCTTCTGAAATTCTTAAATCAAACTTTGTTAATGCAACTGCAAAGCTAGTGCAAGATGACAACGGCAAAGTTCTAATAATCTTAATGAAATTTCAATTTGTTACTTTAGGCCTTTTTTTGTTTTTTTGTACAAGAACGAACTGATTTAGGGTTTTTAATTTTAACAATTTGAGTTATGAGTTTGATTTAGAGATTTTAATTAAAAAACGACATAATTTAGTTAATTAAGTTTGACATATCTAAGTGTTTAAGGTTTTTGTTTTATATGGTAAGCCACGTTAGTAACGTTAACAAAAATACTGATCTCGAATTATAACTGAAAATTTTTGAAAGTTTGAGTATTTAGTTACTATTTTTAAATTCATATTATAATTGTAACATAATTTGTGGTTTTTTTAATAATTAACTCTTAAATAAATTATTTAACGACTCAATTCCATCCGGAACAATTTTAGCAACTAGATTAGTTTTAAAAATTTTATAAAATGTGTGGTTTGCTCCATTACATAAACCTAGAGACTCTTTTTAAGATTCAATAGTTGTTACCTTTGGAAGGAAGGTTACTATACGGGATAGCACATAGTGTCTATAAGTTGATCACCAGCTATTATAAATGACTTAATCTGTCAGATTATGTTAAATTTCCATTTTCACTTCCTTGGTATTTAAACCATTCTTCTCCTTGGAATCAAATGCTGATAAGGACTTCCTACAATCCTATGTCAAGTGTTACCAAGAAAGGAGGCAAGCCAACCGCCAAAACTGTTTCTTTCATCTGGGAGTAGCACATCCTGACACAAATGGAAAGATTTTTAGTATATTTCTTTCAATTGTCCAAATGATACAGACCTTTACAGAAAATAAAATATTGATGCCTTCAAGTGTGTTTCAGAATCTGTCTGCTACCATGTCATATAACTAGAAATGTGAAGTCAAATCTAAGAACTTTATCCATTTTCTTGGCATGCTCAATCATCTTCTTCCTCTTTTTGCTGAGATGGGCAATGACAAAATTGGCATCTTTTAGGATTTCGATCTTCAAGTGAATAACCTTGTGGCCTTATCTAGATTCTCTGTACAGGTTCGAAAGTTAAAAAGACTTTTTGTACATGGGCTGTGCTAATCATAGTATCATGAATTCCTCATAGTTCTCGTGATAGATACCCTGGCTAATCAAGTATAACTTCGGCCCTTTATTGACTCGTTGTGGAGCTTCTTGTTCTTTCATGAGAGTATGGCAAAGAAGATTTACTCTGCAAAAAAGTTGACGGAGGTCTTTAAGTTCATCTGGTAAAAAGGATATAAAGCAAGGATATATGTCAAAGTTCAAGGATCAACATTCTTCCATGATGTGTCCTTTCAGTATATCTTGCCCAAAGTCTGTATAAAGCTTTTTTTTCTCTTGTGCAATTTATGCCAATTTGCTTTGAAAATTCAAAGTCTTTTTGGTTTCGACTACTGCATTTGTCAACTTACTAGCTGTACGGAAACTTGGCTATCATGTGCAGAGCGATTTGGACTTCCTGTCGACAATGAGTGAGTTAAAGATTTGTCAGCTAAAGCTCTCAATCTGTTGAGTTCTGGCAAGATAACCTTGCCAAGGTCTGGTCTGTCTTTGCGCCTTAACTCTGCACACTTGAGTGCCAACTCTGCAAAGCACTTGGCTTCTTCTATTGGCCAATCAGGCACTGTTGGATCCAGCATATCGGCTATCCTGTCCTTTTCAATGGCCCTTTCAACGAAGTGAGTCAATCCCATTGGTGGCTTCCCTGTTAGTATTTGAAGAAAAATGATCCCCAAAGAGTATATGTCAGACTTGATACCAAGCATTCCTGTCTGCTGGTACTCTGGATCTATGTAGCAGAAAGTGCCAGCAGCTGATGTCATCCGATATTGTGTCACACTGTCAGCAACAGATGGTGGGACTAGCCTAGCCAAGCCCACATCACTGATCTTGCTCACGTAGTTTCGGTCGAGCAAAATGTTTGCAGGTTTTAGATCCCGGTGCACAAGTGGCTCTGGTTTAGTTTGGTGAAGAAAAAGCAAACCAGTTCCGATTTCAGCTGCAATTCTGAACCTCATTTGCCAAGATAGAGGTGGAGTATTACCACGTCGGAATAGACGATCTTCCAAACTTCCATTAGCCATGTATTCATATACTAAACATCCATACTCCGGACAAGCTCCCAGGAGGAGAACCATGTTTGGGTGTCTAATGCAACTTAGCACCTCAACCTACAAAGCAATCAACAAACTAATAAGTCAAGAAGCATATCTATAGTTTCCTGATAATGTTATGAAGAGGTTGAATGTGGGGTCATAGCTGGTTGCATATGACATAGACCTAAAGAATTCTTTAGTACATATCCTAATTTTGATAGGGGTACATATTTTAGACTTTTGATCCTTGTGAGCTATTTACTTTCTTTCTTCTCATGGTTCTTCTCTAAAGTCTTGTCCATGACGAGGAACAAACGGACAAACCCACATAGTGTAGCTTTTGAATGTCCACCCATTTCATTTTCAACCTTGAAAATCATTCTAAGAACTAAAAGTATCAGAAACTTGTTCGACTGATACTTATTTTCAAAAGTCACATACCTCTTGCTGAAATTGGGACCTTCCCTGTTGAGCATCAGGACGCAAAGCCTTGATTGCCACTGGAGTATGCTCAAGATAACACTTGTAGACAGGTCCATAACCCCCTTCCCCGATCTTGAGGGAGTCCGAAAAATATTCTGTTGCAGCTTCGATATCCTCAATTGCATACTTCCGGTACCTGACATCTGAACTTGCCAAAGCATCAAGTGCCTTTCTCTTCTCTTCTGCTTCTTTCAGTGCTTTCATTTCAGCATTGATTCTTTTTTGTGCTTCCAGTTCTGCAAGTCTCTGAGCTGCTTCAGCTGCTTCAATGGCTGCTCTGGACTTGGCTTTCTCCTTCTCTACAATTGCCATAGCAGTTTCCTCAGCTAGTCTTGCCTCTTCCAATCTTCGCTCTTCTTCCATTTTCCATACTTGTAGCTCCTTTGCCTAAATGCAGATGGTCTAAGAAAACTGATTGAGATCTCAAAAGTGTAACGAAGATGCATTTTACCATACCTTCTGTTTTGCAGTAAGTGCTTCCTTGCAGGCTGTGCTGTACATTTCCATGGTTTGCTTGAGCTCCAGTTTTAGTCTCTTCATTTCAGCTTCCACATCATCCTGCATCTTTTTGTTTTCTTTTTGAGTTATAAGCATTAGGAATACATATCTAAATAAATGATGTGCAGATGCAGAATGTGCTGAAATATTGCTTACTTTGGGAATGACAAGAGAATTTAACCAATATGAAAGATCATTACCAAGCTCAGTCTAACTGAATGCAACTAGACATTATCTACTATTAACATTTTCTTAGTTTTAGCTCTCATTCCATTTTCTCTTGTGGTTCATACAGAACCACTCTTAAGTCGATATGTAATTCTTCATAACCATATTCCCGTCAGGATTTGAATGGAAGTGGATAAGCTCCTCGTTGTTCCTTGCTACTTATCCAAAAGATGGTATAACCTTTTATTCCCGTATGTTTATTCGTTAATAATGAGTAGGTGCATATCTACGAGTATAGATGTTAAGAGGACCGGATGCTCTATAGTATCTGCAAATATTGTCCAGCTAATGGCTGCACATTCTCACCATTGTCTGTGATGCTGATGACAATCTATCGCTTTCCATTGATAAGTCGGATGGAGAGGTGACATCCACGGATCTTCTTCCGTACTGAATTGTTTCAAAATTAGAGTCGAAGTCCATGTCTGAAAAGTTTGAATGTCTGGAGCCACGGCCACCACCACCACCACCATACCCTACTCCTGCTGTTTCTTGGTTGTCGTAGATTGACGGGAAAATCCGGTCAATACTAGGTCTGCCTGAGCT
Source organism: Erythroxylum brevipes (assembly GCA_027479065.1). Taxonomy (NCBI): domain Eukaryota; kingdom Viridiplantae; phylum Streptophyta; class Magnoliopsida; order Malpighiales; family Erythroxylaceae; genus Erythroxylum; species Erythroxylum brevipes. The sequence goes on from JANIHY010000003.1 coordinate 55,232,431, forward strand.
GACAAAGGAAATATCATTGTCTGGTGGCGCAGGCAGTTCACCATAGGACTTTCCGTTTGGACCTCTTCTAGTGAATGGCGACCTGTTTTTAGTCACACTGTCTTAAGTTAGTCCTCTCAGGCTCATTGATATAGTAGTGTATAGCCAGTAGATTGCATCTTTCTTGTTCTAAATGTTTGCTAAAAGCAAAAGCAGGTTACATGTGTGCAATTCTATGGTATCAGATATGTACACATTGTAACCAATAGTTTCAACTATCAACAAAAATGTCCCGAGTCTAAACTCTAGAGAGTAATACAGGTTTTATGAACTTTTACCTGAAGAATTCAGTCTCTTCAGTTGATCTTTGTGGTTGCTCGGTAGGTGTCTTTGGCCCTACTGCAAGAACAGATATCATCCTTAACATTTAGTCATTGATGTCATTGACACAAGCCACTTAGAAAATAAAAGAACAAGTAGGAAATGCAGATAAGGAAAAAGTTCATCTAACCTCTTCTATTAGGAGTCTGGGGAACAGGCACTTCCTTAGGAGCTCGTTTTGGGCTTGGTTGTTGTTGATTAGGAGGCTGGTTAAACAGTGGTGATACAGATGGTGCAGGACGTGAAGCAGATCTCATGGACTGAATCTTACCTTTGGATATTACATATACAGTACAAAAGTCTGGTGCCCCCTTTGATACTGTGCCAGGGATGTCTGTGGTCTTGAATCTACTGACATGAAACTTTGCATTGTTAAGTAATCTCGGATATCTTCATTGGTTGATCAGTACAATGAGATAATGAAGCAGTAACCCAAGGGTGCTAAAATAAATTTTCCTATGTGTTGTGTATTAACCATTGCATTTGATTTCACAGAATGAAAGCTTCTAAAGTATTCTTCCCTTGTTGGATTGTTTAATTATTTAATAATGGTTGGATTGAGTTTGCTGCAGTTGATCTGCTAAGAATCAAGAAAGGTACATACCTAAATAGGCCTGTTTTTGCAGAGGCACCAAGTAATAAGACCTCAATTGCTGCGTGGGTTACGTATTCGATTAATGCTCTTGCTACGTCTGTGTCTTCCAGTACAATATCCTTGCATTGAATCTGATGCCAAAATATTTCAGAATAATTAGAGACTGCACTACCTACGTGCCCTTGACAACCACCATAATCAGCTAACATCTACTGAATGTGGAAGAAAATAATGTATTTGATAGTGTGCATTCTTCAATAATGAATTGGTGCAGATAAACAGGGAAGTTGCAGAGCAGGTGTTTTCCAAATCCAGTGAACGAAAATACGAAAATTTGTATCTTGCCCACATACATCTTTTCGTGTGCAAAAGCAACGGAATGGAAGGAATAACTCCTTGGTCTGTGAATCAGGTTCCTTGCATACTAAAGCATTTAAGGCATTAGAATCGGCAACTTGGTTCATCCCTGCACAGAAACAACATATACAAATGCAAGTTGAGAGATTTATGATCACAAACTCGGTTAGAATGATCCAAGCAATAAATATTCTTCCTTTAGATACTAAAAGGGTAAAGAAAGTAGATACGCATTATGATTCATTGAAAGTGTGATAGATAGCATTATGATTCATTGAGAATGTGATAGATAAGGTCATTTTGTTCCATCTTCCATGCATGCATCCTTTTTTTTTTTTTTGTGCACATGTACACGTGCTGGATGTCTTCCATTGCTGAGGCTTACTTAGTGTGGCAATGGAAGGAGAGGCCGAGAGAGCTGGTTTGAGCTTAACGTGGATGAGAATGATTGTCTGGCCTCTCTGCATAAGATGATCGGTAGCCCATTTCAGGGCATTTTGGCTGTTTTTATCTTTGTCTATTGCCACTGCCACCAATCCGTTTCCTCCTTCTCTTCTATCTGTTTGTGATCTTGGCATCCACATCTCTCTACACCCCTGAACTTTTCCACAAAATCAAAACTTTTACAGATTGTTGTTTCTTTTGATACGGAAGCTGGTCATAGAATAGGGAAATGCATACTAGGAATGAAAGCTTGTCGCAAAATGGGACATGGGTATTCTTTTTTGGATCTCCCGGTCTCTCTCACAAAGACAAGAGAGAGGAAAGGCACAAACTTTTTTGTTCTGCAATTTTTTCTAACTTGGTCCTTTTTGGTCTGAAGCAAGGAAGACTATGGTTACAACTCCCTGAATTAGCTTGTTTTTAGCATTTCTCTAACTTTATTTGATTGTTACAAACTAGTGAGCCCTCATAAATCTCTCCACACAAACATCTCTTCCTCTCTTAGATAAACAGCTCCATACTTTACGGTCATTCAGGCATTTGAGCCCCCAACTACTATGTGCATTAGCATTTTTGCCATCCCTATCTTCACTTTCGCCTATTTTTAGTTATCTTTATTTGGTTAAACAAGTACTTTTATTGTCTTTCTAAATTATCTAGAAACTAATGTAATTCCAAAAGTTATGAACATTATCACTTAGAAAATGATCCACCTTGAGCAAAAAAGGATTGATAATTGGATGGAAATTTTATTTAATCAGATGCAAACAGTTTCCATATAAGCCAAGAAGGAAATCTAGTTGAAATGCATTAGCATTGTGGTTTTACAAATTCACACGGTGTTACAAACATGTCTGTTCTTTTCCCTCAGAAACCAGCTTCCATGAGCACAGCATAAATTACGAATACTTAAGTGGAAGATATTGGTTCAAATAATGCTCTCAAGGCCCAGATTAATGTTGACAAACAAGTTTTCTCTTACTGTATACGGTGTATGGTTACACTTGAATGTCTATACGCTATACTACTGATTGCTTCCCTTTAAGCATTATTCAGATGTCTCTTCTATACATGTTGGATGAAGGTCATAATCACACACTTCACAAGAGAAGGCCCAGAATCTGCCTTGCCTTCTGCAGTAGTCGCATATAAATGCTTTTGCCATGTCCAACTTCAGTACATGTTCATGCTTTACATCCTTAACCTGCTGGGGCAATGCATCACCTTCCTTTTTCAAGGCTGCTTTTATATCTGCAATCCTTGACTCTGTAAATGGGAAGGCCTTGGCACCATACAAAGATATCATGGCTTTTCCTTCCAAGGTTATGGTTTTCCCATCCTGTCCAATTATGACCAGGCCTGGTATTCCTTTAACGTCAAAAATCCTACAGAGGTCTTGGTGCGTTCTGTCCTCATATGGAATTGCAAGCCATGGCATGGTACTTAGGTTGATGACAAATTCTTTGAGGTCCCGATCAGTAGAAATCAAAATAAGCTCAAAGCATTGATTAGTAGTAGTTATGAGCTCATTATAAGCTTCTATAAGTTGGGTAGTGAAGGCACGACTAGGAGGGCACCAGTATGCACCAAAGTAAAGGCCAATTGTCTTACCAACGAGTTGTGATATTAATATCTGCAGTAAGTTCACAAAAAAATGTTAAGTTTTTGCCCATATTCTAAATTACAACAGAGTAGATACCTTTTTAGCATCTCTATCTACTAGGTAATTTCGCCCTTCATGCATCAAAAGTCTTTCAATACTTCCTCCTTCACGCTTTGCTTCATCCATGATCTTTAGTTCCTCCCTTCTCTTCCTAGTGAAAGGAAAAGCTTCAGGGCCATAGTCTTCAATCAGCTTAATGAGATCCTCAGTTACCGGTATTCCATCCGAACTTAGTGAGATAAGTGATGGTATGTGGTCAATGCGACACATGTCACTTAATCGTTTATGTAAGACTGGATCAAATGGAACTGCAAGCCATGGCATGCACTTGAAGTGGTCCTTGAAACCATTCTCATCACGGTCAAAGGAGATGAAGATAATATCAACCCTTTTATCTTCGCTTAATAAACTGTTATAAAGCTGCAAAAGCTGGGGAAGAAAAGTTTTACATGGTCTACACCAGTTTGCAGAGAAGAAGAGGCAAACGATCTTCCCATCACAGGAAGACAAGGGTACCTGCAGATAGAAAATATTAGCTTCAATTGCTTTTGCAGTCTGAGTTTCAGTTTTGCGAAGTGCGAAGAATCGATATATGCATATGTACATATATAGATTAGCAACATATTATGGGAGATCATTGTTGTAGAAGTTTTCAAACGAAGATTATATACTAAAGTTGAGTTAATGGATAATAAAACCACAGAACATGTGAGAGTAAAATGAGTACCTGTCAAATAGAAGAGATATTTTTTGTAAAAATCAAAGGGAAAGGTTTCTTAGAGGAGTACCTGTCCTTCACCAGATAGAAGGAAATTAACTCCTTGAGATGCTAAGATTGTCACAAAGTTGCTGTTGTCAGTAATTTCCGCTTGAAACTCAGGCCCTGCCATTATCAGTGCAAACAAAAGCCGATATCCTCTCTTCTTTTATATCGTTCCCATTTGACTTCATGATCAAAAGAAACATACAGAAAAGTGTTATCTATAAAGAATCTAGTGATGCTCACATAAACATTTGTACTCGCTATTGGTTAGCTCAAGTTCCACAGACAATTTAAACCTTAACAATTTGACAAAAAAATGGATTTTTTCTTTGTGAAGAGAAGAGAGAAGAAACTGATTGACTTCAAATTAAAATAAAAGCTCCATAATTGGTATATTTTCCTGATAATTTAGTGGAAACTGATGGTTATGCTACAGCAATTCCTTGGTACTAGTGCAGCTACATGGCTGTTTCATTATACTAATCTGTCAACATTCTCAGTTGGAGTCACAAAGCAAAGCAGAGGAATCCAAAAGCAAGTTCAACATGGCTTCAAAGAAATGAGAGCCACCAGAGCATATATTCCGCCAATATCTCACGCTAAAAATGTCCAAAAGTTTAGAAAAGATGATAAAATGACAACAAAAAAAGAAGAGAGAGTTTCTTTAAGTGAAGGAAAAAGTGTTTTTGTTTGAATTTTGTACCGTCATAAACTTTTGCCAAGATTCTTAAGCAACTCTCCAACTAGAAATGGTACATATCCCATCTTGCCCAGAAGATGGTAGAGATGAATCAAATGCTAATAGTGTTCAGAATCACATTATAATCATGTGTTAATTTTTAACCTTGCTATTACTCCCTCGTCTAAAATCATAACCTTGCTGAACATATTACATATTGCAGTTTTAGGAAGCACATTAGGCAACTTGTCAAGAAGGTTGGATGAGCTTGAACAATCAACCAGCAAAAGAGTACTCCGAAACAGGAATATATTCCTGTAACCAATTGAAGCATCAGAACTTTATCTTTGAAAATTTTTATCAGTGGTTGGTTCCATGCATTCAAACATAAAGATAAAATCTTTAAACTGGCATTAGCAACTTCATGAGATAAGAAAAAGCAAAACATTTTCATCTCAAAGCAGGAATTTCTACATAACCCCGTTGGAGAATCTCTAATGAAATACAATTTACATACCATACCCAACAATACACAACAAAAACTTGTTAACCCATAAACAAAGCTTCCATCTTTCCTATGGGAATGGCTTGCTAACACCAGTCCTCTCTTTCTCTGGCTATATATTCAGAAACCAATTAGAACAGGACAAAGCAAACATTTGCAAACCAAGTACAGCAAGTAGAACTACCTTAGTGTTTGTGAAGATCACGTCTGGTTGATGAAGTTGGATATGGAACGTAATATTCAAAGCTTAGAAGAGAAGGAGACGATAAAGATGATGCTTGATGGGACATTTAAAAGGAGGATAATGATAACAGAGAGCGTTGCACGAGATAAGGAATGCTTCCAAATTGTTACGTGCTACGCTATCACATTTTGACAAAAGCTGACGTTAACCTCTCGGTTCCAATTTTCCAGGTATATTCCATTAGTTATGGACATAAAGGTACTCTCTTTCCAATCTCGGAGAGTTTATCACAAGCAAAAAAAAAAACAATAATGACTTTGTCTTTACAGATCCTTAAATCTGTAAAGATGGAGGAAGGCAAAGAAGAGGGCCGTAAGAGGGCTGGACAGCTTTATGCGGCCGTGTAATTGTTGGTTCTTTCAGGTTCTTAGCTGTGGACATATAACATATTAGTTGAACGCTTCATTACAGTAGTTTAGATTAAGTTATTTTATGAGGTCGATTTAAATAGTTTTATATATTTATTAACATATCTTTTAAAGTAAAAGTTCTTTATGTTTGAAATTTGAACATATTTATTCTACCTTGTCTTAAATAATAGGTGAGTGGTAGAATTTGAACTCACGACTGCTTAATCACAAAGACTTTGATACCATATCAAGTGATTGTTTCACCACAATAACTTAAAGTATTATGTGAGGTCAACTTAATTAAATTTACATATTCACTAACACTGTTAAGTAAGACCAACTTAACTGATTTTATATATTCACCAACATTGTTATGCCATTCAACGACTTTTTCACTATTTGAAGAATTGTTCTCACTATTTTACGGTTACTTCATGTTCTTGGCATGTGTCATCACATTATCATTCACTATTTAAAGAATTGTTCTCACTAATTTACAGTTACTTCGTGTTCTTGGCATTAGTCATCACATTATCATTCACTATTTGAAGAATTGTTCTCACTACTTACAGTTACTCAATGTTCTTGGCATGTGTCATCATATTATCATTTCTTAAACAAATAAGTACCTTGGTGAGTCTTTAGTTACCCATCCAGAGGCATCTTTGTATATGATTCATTCGATTACACTTAGTGCCTGTTTGGTTGAGCTTTTATCAGTAGAGCTTTTGTCAGTAGAATTTTTCTTAGAAGAGTTTTTTTTAAAAGTCAGTTGACTGTTTGGCTGTCAATTAAAAAAACAACTTTTTTAAAAGAGCTTCATACAGTAGACTGTTTGGCAACATAAAAATAAAAAGTACTTTTATTAATTTTAACT
>JANIHY010000003.1:55391360-55404027 GCA_027479065.1 Erythroxylum brevipes
ACCAATATTTTTAAATAAAAAAGATTAAATTAATGTATAATAAAGATGAAAAATTGAAAAATTGAGTTTAATAAAAAAAAAGATTATCAAATAAAAATTAACCAATTTATTCTTATTTATAAAAAATTATAATTTTAAAAACTTAGCAATTAATTAATAAATTAACCATCATCACATATAATCTGAAGTCTAGTATGTAACCTTACTTCTACATAGTAGAAAGATTGTTTATGATAGATCCATATTTGAAATTTGTAATTATTAAAATTATTTAAATCCACAATTTAAGCAAGTCAATATTCAATTGATTTTTAAAATTATTATTTTGAATTTTGATGTCTTTCACCTAAAATAAAAATTAAAAGAAGACATGACGTGGACGACGTGACGCTTAGTCAGCACCTTACCCTCCTGGTTCGTCACATCGTAATTTCCGCAGACTTTCCCCCTCATTTCTACGAACTTTCTCTCTCTCTCTCTCTTTGTGTGAACTACGCGTACCAAATAGGCCACTTTAAAGAAGAGTCCTGTCATTCTACTTATAAAATCACCAATCTTGTTTACAACTTTTTGGTGTTTGTTTGGTTCCGATGGAGAGGGGAAGAGGCCGCAGAGGAAGAGGAGGTTACGGTGGTCGGCAAAGGTGGAGGCCGGCAAGTGAAGCTGGTGAGAGACACACTGGTGAGACGAGCAATGTGTACAGAAATGTTCCAAGAGAACCGGTCAGGAGCCGTGTTACGTCTGCTCCTGCATCTGCTTCTGCATCTGCATCTGCATCTGAACCTGCTGTTGATGGTATGCATTTAGTTTTCTATTTGTTGTGTTACTGTGACTGATTGTGTGATTGATGCGGTTTTGCCTTCTCTGTTTTTTGTTTGGTAGATCCTGTTAGGGTTGGTATTCAGTCGCTGCAAATATCAGGGAGTTCACTTTCAACTGATTTGGTTCCGGTTAAAAGGCCAGATAAAGGCGGCACAGTTGCTGTCCGTACTGCAAAGCTTCGTGTAAATCATTTTCTGGTGAAGTTCAACCCGGGGAGTGTTATAAGCCACTATGATATTGATGTGAAACAAGAAACGGTTTCAAGGAGCGGTCGTGCCGGGAAAATTTCCAAGGCCAAGCTTGCAATGATCAGAGATCAGTTGTTCGCTGATCAATCATCAAGATTTCCTCCTGTATCGACAACTGCGTACGATGGAGAGAAGAGTATTTTTAGCGCCGTTGAACTGCCAACTGGGAAATTCACGGTCGACTTCACGGAGAATGATGACAGGGGAACTTGTAGGTATGTAGTTGTTGTGAAGCTTGTGAATGTGCTTGAGCTTAGGAAGTTGAAGGAATACTTGAGTAGAAGCCTTTTTGTGATGCCCCGTGAGGTTATGCAAGGTATGGATGTGGTGATGAAGGAAAATGCAACTAGGAATATGATTTCTGTTGGCCGTACCTTCCATAGATATCAAATGAATCGTGAAGATGAACTTGGGCTTGGCATTATAGCGTCTAGAGGGTTTCAACATAGTCTTAAACCCACGTTTCAGGGTCTAGCTTTATGTCTGGACTACTCTACTCTTCCACTTCTTAAGCCATTACCGGTCATAGAATTTCTGATGGAGCACATTGCTTACTTTGATGTAAACAAATTCGGGAATTTTAGAAGAGATGTTGAGGGTGCATTGAAGGGTCGTAAAGTTACAGTGACACACCGTGTTACAAAACAAAGGTGTGTCATTTCTGGGTTGACAAAGAAAAATACTCGCCATCTTACATTTCCTTTGTTGGATTCAGACGGCAAGCCTTCGTCGCAGGAAGTTTGGGTGGTTAATTATTTTCGGGAGAAATATGGGAGAGATATAAGATTCAAAGATATTCCATGCTTGGATTTGAGTAAAGGCAACAAGATGAACTATGTACCAATGGAATTCTGTGTCCTGGTTGAAGGGCAGATATATCCGAAAGACTATTTGGATCGAAATGCATCTCGGAAATTGAAGGATATGTCACTAGCAGCTCCAATGGTGAGACAGGAAACCATTTGCAATATAATACGTGCTAGAGGTGGACCGTATCGGTAAGTGTACTAATTGCTTGTTAGTCAATTTGGCAAATAAAATTCATATGCTTCATGCTTCATGCTTCATGCTTCATGCTTCGATGTGTAGTTTGCGGTCATATGATAAAAATATCGGCATGCGTCTATGTTCACTTTGTCTCTGTCCATGTGATATTTTGCCGCATCTTTTACAATCACTTTCCAACAATCAAGTAGTTACCCTTCCAAGGTTTCTAGTAAAAAGTGAGTGTAGATGCTGAACCATCCCTGTGCTTGAGATGCATGTTTTAGTTCTGGCTGTTATTATCCTTTTGATGCTTAAATCTGTTTCTTCAAACTTATATTGTAGTGTCACTACACAATCTTGGACTTGTACTTTTTCTGGTAGGCGTTTTTATGTTATGTGGTATTATATTTAAGGGTTAAGATATGGCACACTCCATCTTGCACAAGATTTAGCATTGATTTGATGATTATTAGCAAATGATTATTATCATTATTGCTTTTGATTGAGATGATTTTAAGTTTCTCTTTCCATGTATTTCATTTGTGCTCGAATGGGAAAACAGTATGAATGCGGAGGTAGTACAAGCTAGATAGCATAATTGAATTATTCAAAAGGATTCTTTGGATTGGATAAATCATTAGACAAGATATCTTATTTAGGTAAGTTCCAGCAATGTGGAGTTATGATTTATATGAATGTATTTTGTTCTTCTATCTTTGTTTCTTTCCTTGTTTAAATCTTGTGCTGCATCAGTTCTTTACACCCTTCTCAGAGTATTGTGCTTTCTGAATTGATAGTTTGAGCTCATAGCTTTTAATGGCTTGGCATTGGCAGTTCTGATGTTATCCAAAATTTTGATATGGAAGTTGACTTGGATATGACATCCGTGGTAGGACGTGTGATTGGACCACCTCAGCTAAAGTTAAGTGGTTCTAATGGCGCACCAATAAATGTGGCTGTTGACAACGTGAAGTGTCACTGGAATCTTGTTGGAAAAGCAGTTGTCAAAGGGAGAGCAATTGAGCGATGGGCTGTACTTGACTTGAACTCTTATGATAGAAGATGGAATTGTGGATTTCTCATTGAAAATCTTATTAGAAAGGGTGAAAAACTGGGGATCCCTATGACGGATCCCCTCTTTTATGAAGGCAGTGGCATGAATGTATTGTCAAGTATTGGCAAGCTCGAAGAGCTACTTCTAAGTCTCCGTGACCGGGCTTTCAAGGCTTGCAAGGGGAAGCTACAAATTCTTCTTTGTGTTATGTCCAGTAGACATCCTGGTTATAAGTATCTCAAGTGGATTTCTGAAACCAAAGTTGGCATCGTGACTCAATGTTGTTTGTCAACAAGCAAGTTTAATGACCAATATCTATCCAATCTTGCCCTCAAGATTAATGCTAAGCTTGGAGGCAGTAATGTGGAGCTTGTTGAACGACTTCCCTATTTTAGTGGTGCAGACCATGTTATGTTTGTTGGGGCTGATGTTAACCATCCTGCTGCTGGGAACAAGACAAGTCCATCTATTGTTGCCGTTGTTGCTACCATGAATTGGCCAGCTGCAAATTGTTATGCTGCTCGAGTTCGTCCTCAATATCATCGAAAAGAGAAGATTGAGAATTTTGGGGACATATGTTTGGATCTTGTTGATACCTATACCCGCCTCAATAAAGTCAAACCTGCGAAAATTGTGGTATTCCGGGATGGGGTAAGTGAGGGCCAATTTGACATGGTTCTGAATGTGGAGCTAAAAGACCTCAAGAGGGCATTTCAATCAATCAATTATACACCAACGGTCACTGTAATTGTAGCCCAGAAGCGTCACCAGACTCGTCTTTTTCGCGACGAAGGACGTTCTGTTGAGAATGTGTCTCCTGGCACAGTTGTGGATACCAAAATTGTGCATCCTTTTGAGTTTGACTTCTACCTTTGCAGCCACTATGGAAGCCTTGGAACCAGCAAGCCCACCCACTATCAAGTCCTATGGGACGAGCATGGTTTCACATCTGACCAGTTGGAGAAGCTCATATACAACATGTGCTTCACATTTGCCCGCTGTACTAAGCCTGTGTCACTGATTCCACCAGTGTATTATGCTGACCTTGCTGCTTATAGGGGAAGGCTCTACTATGAGGCACTAGAGGTTCAGGCTCCATCTTCAGCGTCTTCATCTTCTTCAACTCTGTCATCAGCAGTTTCCTTGGACGACCAGTTTTTCAAGTTGCATGCTGACTTGGAGAACAGTATGTTTTTTGTCTGAACCCATGAGAATTGAGACCAACTACATCTGTTTTTGAGATGCTCCTACGCAGCTTTGATCGTCTTCCCTCCATGGTGGAGAATTGAGTTTGTGTGTGAATCTAATGGGTTAGTAACTTATGTTAACGTTGTGGTGATTTAGTATGCTACTACAAATACAAGAAGACTATATTATGGCCTTTGGTTTTGTTAATTATCTTATGGGAATAATGAATTCTTATTACCATTGTAATGAATGCTCATGCAAACATATCTGTATTGTAATTTGCAGCTTCTAATGTTGGTTTGTTTTGAATTTCTGGTTACAATGGTAATCAGAATTACCATGAGTGAGTCAAAATTAAAATTTCTTGTCCCAAAAGGTGGAATCAGCCACCTCAGTTGCTCCCACACCCTGGTCCGACTAGGTTGTGAGGGGTCACAGTTTATCTCGGTCAATTGCCTAGCAGAGCGGCCCTTTCATCCCTGTTGTCAGGAATCGAACCTAGGTCCATGTCCCAATTTACTCTACTAGATTGCCAACCGAAGTATCCCGGGCAAAATTAAAATTTCTGTATCTAGCTGGTGAACAAACTGTACGGACGGAGGGAAAAAGAAAGAAAAGAGAGGGATTTGACATAACAGTAAGGACGTCAGACCTTGAGAATCTGAAAACTTTTGGACAATTCAGTAGCATTACTTATTAATGCTTTCATGTAAAAACATATTGGTATGGTACTGTGGTCCATTCCATTCCACTTTTAGATTCTTCCTCAGAATTTGAATTACTCCAAGTTCTGAAATTAATAACACCAGTTGTAAAGTCAGATGTAGAGGGGAGGTGGGAGGAGAGGAGGCCTTTGGCATTATCCTGTCTGGTTTGAATAGACTAATCCTGACTAAATGACACAACGGTCACAATCTCTTGTACCGTCCTTGCCTTTTTTCAACTAAACAACTAGTTGGAGCAAGAACATTCAAGAACAGCATGATCAATGTACATTATGTAAAGAAGAAGGTGGCAGGAGAACAAACTCAAAGTTCTGATACTGACTGATTCCTACAAATCATTTGATAACTTTTTAAAGTCGGAGCTCAGATCAAGGACGATTCCGAAGAGGGTCTATTACTTCTCTATCCAGCGTCGAAAGCAATGTGAAACATTCTGTAAATGCTCATGGGGAAAGGAGTTAGATAAGTACATAGCAAAGTAATGGTATGGAATTGTGTTTTTGACTTAAGAAAGACAAAAGAGTTTTGTACCTGAACTCTTATGCAAATGCTGTTGCATAAAAGGAGAAAGCACCCTTTGTTTACTTCTGTCATGTTCTAAGGTTTCACCACTTTCAGAAAATAAAACTCTGCTCATCCAGGCTGCTGTTACTAGGCTTGCTTGCGCTATATTTGGACTGCCATTGGCTATAGAATTTGAAAGAGCAGACAAGAATCTATTCCCACCACTGTTCAGCAATGCAACTGCTAGCTTTCTCTGCCACTCTTTGGTTGCCTTTTCCTCTTCGTTCTGGTTTATATCATGCAAATGACAAAAGGAATCATATTACCATATCTGTCAGAATTGACTTTTTCTTTTTTCCTTTGCTGATACGAAATGGTACTAGAGCTTTTACCATATTTCCTTCCAACATTTCGTGGAAAGCAGTGTGTTGTAAGAGCCATTCTTCTGCTTCTGACCCTCCTGCGCTCGGACAACAGCCTCCCAACATCAAGAGCGCTTTTGCAGTTTGTTCCTGAACCTCTGAGTTGGATGCTTTGTGATCCAAAGCTGCTATAATTTCTTCCACTGCTTCTTCCCTGTACATACTAGACCTGAAAGCGTCTCCCTGCAATATTACTGCCAGTTATTGTTCCAGGGTTCTCAGCCAAAAAATTGGAAGCGACTTACTTTGATTTCCTATAAGATACAAGAAATTCAAGTGATAGAATCTAGAAACTTAAAAGACTGCCAAATTTGGATCCTCAGAAGCAAAAGCATGTAGCTTTAAACAGACTAACCAGGAGATCTAGCTGTAACAAGATTGCCGCAACCAATGGGCGTTCTTCTGGTGAAGCTTTTTGTAAGTAGACTACAAAAATGTGCAGAGTGCTCAAGCCACCCCATCCAGTATTAAGTTCTCTTAGGAATTCTGTTGTTCGTGTTCTTCCATGGAACATGTTTTAGATTTATCAGCATCACACTAATCACCAGATAAGATGACGATTAATGTAGATTAACAATAAAGTAAAAGATTCAATACCTTGTGAGGCATAAGAGCTCTGCAAGTAAAGTCAGCGCGTATCCACGAGACTTCTTCTGGATCCAAAGAACAATGAGCTCGAGGAGGTGATGCTTATTCAAGTTGTCAGCTAAGTAATTTCTGCTGCTCTCTTCAGCTTGGATACAGCAACACATAAGCATAGCAATTTTATTTCTGTCACGGGGATAACCTACCTCAAAATTCCTTGACAGCAAGCTTAAGCCCCCTAGAAAAACAAGTTGACTAGCATTCTCTAAATTCCTATCTTCATCAAAACCTGTTAGAAGTCGATCCAGGAAGTACATTGCTGCCTTTTGAGGAGTACATCTGATCGTAAACAGGGTCTGCAACCGATCTCCAAACTCTAAAATGCGAAGAACCAGTGGTATCCATTCAGAAGATATCATCTGTTTTGCCTGTGGCTTCAATAGGTAAAGCAGAATGGCAGCTTTAAGAAATAAACTACTAGTTTTTAGAAGTCTTATGAAGGCTTCAAGCTGTGGATCTGCGTGGAGTAAAATCAGCCTACATGCATCAATCTTTGATACGAGCTCAGCTAGAATGCATATTGATAACTCTAAGATTTCGTCATCCTTTGAGGCAACCAGAACCTTGACTATTCCACTAATAACAGGTGCCTTTGATAAAGCTGCTTCAGTTACAGAATCACTGGGGGAGTCCAACCAAACTTTGGCAATTACATTCACTGCAATTTCACATTCGGTCAGGCTCTCCGATGAGCAGATTGTACTTATGGCTCTACTTAGATCACTTAAAGAAGGATTGTCATTCTCTTTATTATTGGTTAAGCCATTCCTGACCATGTGATTGCTATTCATCAAACATTCTGATAACATACTCTGACATGACAGGAGCGTGAAATGATGTGATTTATGAGCCTCATGCCATGTACCATATTTTGAATCTGTATAGCTTAAGCTTGACGAACTTCGGCGAGCCTTCGGTTTGTCCTGTAAAATTTCGTTAATGACCATGATATTCTCCAAGCTAATGATAGTATAAAACGCAATTAGATGAACAAAATGTCATAATTCATGTAAAAGAAACCCGAAATACTCACAATAGCATCATCTCTTTTGTATGCATACCTTTTCTTCTTCTGAACCCAAGTCCACTGAAGATTTAGCAAAGGCCATCAATCGGTGCCCGACTGTGGGGCCAAACACAGCTTGGTATCTGTGCAAAAGAAACATGAAAAAAAATCACATGCTTTACAGAGATTGTTCAAAATGGCCTAATTGTTTACGGAGAAGAAAGTTCCAGTCTTAATGCATAGGTAAAAAGATTGAAATTTTACAAATTTCTGTTGGATGACAGCGAAGTAGAAGAATCTGAAGACATCCTTCTCAAGGGAGCATAACTGGATCTAGACGGCAAAGGAATATTAGGTACGGAAGGAGCTTTAGCCCCAACTTTGAGCCATTCTTTGTAGTACAGAGCAAACTGAGTAGTACCCATGTCCATTTGGTCATTGAAGACCTTGGTTAATGACTTCATTCTCTTTTCCTGTTCAAAATACTGGGAATTGGAGAAGTTATCGAGTTCCTGAAGAAACCAAATCTTGAGATGAAGAAGATGCGGAAGAAAGAAGTGTTCCCAAAGATCAGGAAGCAAGTGTGTCCTGGCCAAAAATGGTGCATCACAGAAAACTTGAAGTAGATGTCTAGCAGATATTCTGTTGTTTCTCTCCAGCTTGTAAACAACAGACAAGTAGAATTGAGCACAAGCCGAGAGATGCGAGTTGGGTATACCACTAGTTGATCCATTCCTTGATTTCTTGGAGTTTAAAGAGGCTACAATGCTTAGAAGCTGAATTGAGTTGCTCAAAGATTTCATCTTCATCTCCATCTTTGTACCGCTATCATCAACCAGCCTGTCAATGCTCTCCATTCCCATTTCCACACTCTCAAGCACGCCATTGTCAGATTCCTCTCTGCTTCTGACCAAGCAAGAGCTGCATTTCTCTCTCATTATCTGGCGAAAAATGGGATCTTTTATATACCTTCCTACATAACCCGTAAGTATCGAGATCACCGCCTTTATGGCTACTTCATCGATGGCAGGGTCATCTACTCTCGACATTGACGTAACGTTGGAGGTCTCGGAAACCAAACTCAATCTTATTGATGATGAAAACAACGAAGACCGTTTTAGTGCAGAGGCCTTATCAGCCTTGTGCTTGAAGGAACTCTGGTCATAGCAGATGAATGTAGGCGAGGTCACCGACTGCTCTGGCTCAAGCACTCCTTCTCTAAGTTTCACCTGTTTTCGACTCATACTGGGTGCTTTCTTGAGATGGAATCCTTCTTCGTCTAGTAATTGGTGTAAGGAAGCCATCCGAGAGTGATACGAGACTGTGGTTTGTTAAGAAACAAAGTCTTGTGTGTAAAAAACTTCGCTGGCATTCTTACAGGATCGTATAATGGATAGATAACAGACAAAGACAGGCATTTAGCTAAGAGAAGCGAGCGAGGAAGTGGAAATGAGAGATAAAGAAAGAGTGAATACGTGTGGGTGATCCTTCTTAGGCAAATTTTTACAGTTAGTATTCGACCACGCCTCAGATTCTTTGATAATCCAAAGGATTCATCAACGTCCGGTTCATATAAATCAAAAAACCAAAGTGACAATAATAGGAGACTAATGGCATGTGATCACTTTATTCTGTCACGAAATTTCAACAATTTATTTTGTGTGACTCACGCGGGATTTACGCAGGATCTATATAGGACCCATATAAATAAATAATTGAGATTTATTAGACACAATAAAATACCATAATATTGGACAGAAAATCTAGACTCGATCATCAGTGCCAAATAACTCATTACAACCTTGTGCGACTGTTTTTTTTTTGTTTTTTAAATGGATTAGTCCGGAGACTAATCCCTCTACGGCGAGAACATCTTAAATTAAAGAGGGCTACCGCTAGTCCAAAAGTTTTACCGCAAATGCAAATATAAGATAAATGTGTGGATGAAAATTAATAGAATAGAATTGGAAGAAATTTATGGGTACAGAGGATCTGATTTTGAGATTAATAGATTTCATCAGATATTCTTTGCTTTAGCTGATTTTTAAGTGTCGGTTAGTTTGTTCTTATAATTTTTTTGTTGTTGGTTAGTTTGTTCGGTTAAGCATACCACTCGACAATTGTAGATCTCGCGTATTAGTAAAATTTTTATTAAATTATTTTCATACTTCTTGTTGTTTGGTTCAATTATAATTTACAAAAATATAATTTTTTCTTGACCATTAATACTTACCTTTGGTTGGTTAGGTAATTATTTTCAGTTTACAGAGTGATAAATAAAAAGTTATTAAATAATATTTTGTCGGTCCATAATGCTATAGAATTTATGATCAGTTTCTTTCTTACATTTGAGTTAATTTTTTATTGAGAGGAAAGAAAACTTTTCTTCTATTTTTATTTTTAATGTGTATTTTTGTTTTTAATTTATCTAAAACAAAAGATTAATGGAATTGCAAACAACAAAATGCCATGAAAATAGGGAATATAATAGGCTGACTTACGAGTTTAAATTTACGTGTTTTTAATGAGCTGTGTTATGGGTCAAACCATGCCTAGACCAATTTGAGGCCTGACTGTTTTGCTTAAAAGAGTCAGGTTTTAGGTAGATTTGGGCCTTTGCAATTCAGGCCTAGATTCAATTATAAAAAAATCTTATATTATATTTTTAATTTTAAAGAAATTAGCGAGTCAGCCCATGCCATCCCTAAATTGAAATAATTGTTTAAATTTAAATAAATTTGTCCTAATAATTAGATGAATATGTATTGCAATAAGTACATATCATCTTCTCGTTGAATTGAAAATTTTATAAATTTAAACAAGGAATGATGATTAAGATGTAAGAGTAGAAAATAATATGAGCATAGAACATTTTAAATTTTTGGGTTAATTATAAAAAAAAACTCAAACTTTCTTCAAATTTTCAATTATAATCTAAATTTTAAAAAATAGTAATAAAATGTTTAAACTTTCAATTTTTTCAATTTTAGCTCAAACTTTAAAAAGTAACAATAAAATGTTCAAACTTTCAATTTTCTTCTATTCTAGCCTGACGTTATCTATTGTTTTCCCGATGTCCTTAGTCTTTTATTTTTTGTTTGGTCTTCTGACGCGTTAAACTACGCTCGCATTACAGCGTATTGTACTAGTAAGTTCTTTATTTTTAGTTCATTTTCCTTACGCCCTTAATGTGAGGGCATCGAGGCTGTGTAATATGAGAATCGAAGAGTGAGGACGTCGAGAGGACAAATAAAAAATGAAAGAAAAAAATTGAAATTAAAGTGTAAAGTCGTTGGGGCTGCTTAACCTAATTTAAGTCATTTTAAACAACCTCTTTTATTATGTGAGTAAACGACGTCGTTTTATTAATCTTCATTTTTGTGTTAATTTTGGGTAACATATATTAATAGTTAAAGTTTCTAAAACAAGCAGCAAGTCACGTTAGCAAACTTAACGAAAGCACTAACTTCGGATTAAAATTGAAAAAAATTGAAAATTTAAGCATTTTATTATTACTTTTTGAAGTTTGGGTTAAAATTGAAAAAAATTGATCGTTTAGACATTTTATTGCTATTTTTAAAGTTCGAGTTATAATTAAAATTTTGACGAAAGTTTAAGCCTTTTTTAATAATTAACCCTAAGTTTTTTTAATTGGATGGGGTTAAGATATTTAAGAAAAATAAAATTTATTAGGTCATTAATAACATCAGTTTATCAAAACCATGAAATTTGATTTTTTTATACTTCCGGTCAATGTTTTAAAAACCAAAAAGTTTAGTATTTAAGATATCAGATACTTTTGTAGTATTAAAAATATTCATTATTCTATGTTTGAGTTGATATTTGAGTTCAAAATGATAAAGATATAACTTTAGAAGTAGTTCCTAATTAAGGTTTATTTACTTAGAACAATATCATTTAGGATTGAAAAAGTTCCAATGTAGCAATTGGTTGCTAATTAAGCCATAATACAATTTTTATTTAGTGGAAATGATTAATTGAATCAACAAATTCTTTAGTGAACTTGATACAGTTTTTTTGCATTATTTAAAATAGTAATGTATTGTAGAATATTAGAGCTATTAGGCATACATAAGGAGCTAATGTCTCATTAAAGATCCAAGAATGTATTTAGGAAAATTTTCTTAGTGCCTGTTTGATTCGGCTTTTGGAGGGTTCAAAAACACTTTTATCTACAGCAAAAGCTATTTTAAAGAAAAAGTGAATGTTTGGTGAAAAACTTCAAAAGTATTTTTATAGTAGAAAAAAGCTAACATTTGTAGCTAAAAAAAAAAACTCCAAATTTTGGCTTCTTCGGGTAGACACTTTGCGTCATTTCCGTAAACATTTCACAACTCTTTCTTTTGCACGACTCTTTGGTCTCTTGAACGTCTCTTTGGTTTCTATTCCAAACAAAAGTGGAAAAAAATCAAGAGAACGAATGCATACGTCAGAATAATTATCATCTCGAGTCCGCTTCATCCCACCACCAGAACTGAAGAACCCATTTGGGAATCGGTCTTCACTACTAGATGATGTTGCCGACGGCGGCATATGAATTGTCGTAGTACCGGACCATGGAACAACCTGATTCTCACCATCCTCCTCTTCCTTATCATCAGTCTCTTCTTCTTCTTCCTCTTCGTCCTCCTCCCCCTCATCATCATCATAGCCTTCACTTCCATCATCAAGCTCATCGTCCCCGTACCCACTCTCTTCATGTCCTCCTTCTGGGAACTCGCCGTTTAAGGCTTCCTTGAACTCCCTACCATCCTTTTTCTTAACGGAGAAACAGGGCTGGCATATGGAGACAGTGTGTCCAAGCCTGGGACCAGAAGCTTTCCAAGGAGTAGGAGACTGACAAATGCTTATTTCTGAAATGCTTGTTTGGTTTCTGTTATTTCTGAAATGCTTAACTTATAATAGAAATGTAAACATGATTAACTTATAACAGGATTAACTATTTCAAATTGAATATTTATTTTAGAGTTATAATATTATTTAACTTTTTTTACATGTTTTAATATTTATTTTTCATATTAATTTTATTTCCTATAAGAAAATGA
>JANIHY010000003.1:55458163-55470669 GCA_027479065.1 Erythroxylum brevipes
ATCTATGAATCATTAACCTGAAGGGTTTTCAATGGATCAATATGATCGACATATCAGCCAGGAAGTCATGAAAGAATGTCTGAAGTTGCAAAGAAAACGATTAATTAGGAAAGGATTTGATATTATCCTTGGATCCTGTAATATTCTCAATCTTTTCTGTATTTTTCTCCGTACATTATTATATATGATATCAGAGGCGTGCGAGTGTGCGACTAAAAGTCACCCAATCAATCTCGGCCATCGCCTTCTTTTACCCTCGTTATCAAATCCTTTCCTTTATAGAAGTCAATAGGTTTTTCAAATCCTTCGCATCACGGGCACAATCTGTAGGATCTACTCCTCCAAATTCAGCCAAAAGGGAAGGGGATCAATTCTTTCCAGTAGCTCCAGATTCCTGATTTACCTTCCAAGTTTGAGGTTTCGAATAGGTTTGACAATTAAATTCAAGCCTGATGAAATTTAGTTTGATGAAATTTTGCGTTAGATGGGGCTGCACCCTCATCCATACAGGACCTCTCTCTGCTATAACTTTTTGCTCTGATCTCTCTCTCTAATTTTACCTTTTTACCCTCCCTTTTATACATTTCGGAGAAAAATCTTAATCGTATCCATACAGTGCTCTACTGTTCATTCGCTGCCCCCAAAGTGGCTGAGGCTTTAGCTTCATCGGAGCGCCTGTCTCTGGCCTGTTAGAAAAGGAGGTGTTGATCACGCAGCGGCAGCAAACCAGAACAAATAAACATTTCCCTGTGTGAACAATCACAACCAATCCAAAAGAAAAACAGCAGTTAACAAACTCACCAATACACGAAATCAAGCAGCAAGAAATAAATAAGACAGACAATTTTTTACGTAGAAAACCTTCCTCAATGTGAGAAAGGAAAAACCACGGGACCTAGTCCTGTAAAGAAAAACTCCACTATAATCAATCAAGTTATAAAGTTTTTCACCTCTAGATACAACTAAAGTCACCAATCAACTCAAAATACTACAATAATCATCAACAAGATGAAAAATCAAAGAGTTGAGAATAATATCACCCTTAAAATTTTAGTAACTTCAACTGAAGATCAGAATACCTTGGAGACCTCCAAATCCAATCTTTACCGTTCAGAATGAAGAATAACGAGAGAGGAACATCTGGTTAAAATTTCAGGTCGATCCAACAAGAAATCACTATCCGTTCAAAAGTTAGAAGATTACTGCGCAAAGCTAAAAAAACAAAAAAATTTCCTTCTCTCTCTTTTCCCTCTCTCTTCTCTTACGGCTATCCACTCTTCTCTTCTCTTCTCTTCTTTAGGGTTTAAAACTCTTTTATATTTTAGGCTTTAAGCTCCACTTAGGAGTGGACCCAAACCCAATAGCTTTCTAAAGTTCATATAAGCTCATTTATTAAAGACCAAGTTTCCAAACTCAATCTTAAAGTTGAAGGTAACGTAAGTCGGTACTTTATCTTTATCGTCTTCCATTGTTAGCTTAAGCGTGATGCATTAATGTAAAAAACAATGGTGATTTTGAAGATCAAGAGAAATGAAAATAAAAACAGATCTAATAAAAATAATTTTGTTATTTTGAAAACTAATTATCGCAAATTGCAAAAGTACAAAATTTGATTTTAAAACTACTGCGATTTTTTTTTTTACTTTTTAGTAATAAAAAAACATTACAGATGTCAAGACAAACATATTTTGAAAATTATAACAAAATTTTTTAAAAAAATATATAGAAAAGTAAAAGGGTGAATCTTAAAACAATTAATTTGTAATTATTATCACAAGTTCAACTTACGGAAATAATCTATTTGTAAAAAAAAAAAAGATTACGTTACGACCGTCATGTTATGTTCAATTTTAAAAAACGTACATTGAAGTAAGCAGCAAAAGATGTTCTCCACTGTCGGAACACCCCAGCCCATATGGTGCTTGAGGATATTTGAAATAGCTTTGTTCTAAGAAGTTTCAAGTCTGTAGGAGGCAGCCAGTACGGAAGCAAGCTTGCTCCATGGTAATACCGTGAATCCCGCCGAGTATGGGAACCCGAGTCAATGAAAGCTAAAAGGCATAAGGTGGCTTATAGTCCAGACAAGTCCAAGCGCCCTCCCATTGCCTTCTTCCTCTTCATCTACTATAACATTATATGATAGCTAATAAACTTCTCGAGCTTTTGTTTCTATTTATTAATCATGTTCTATTGTGTTGTGACATATTATTATCAGTAAAAGTTGATGCGGGTTTGGCCTCGAGGAAGGAAGGTGCCCATGAGCAGGAAAAACATGTGTAGTTTAATTGCAGCATCTTATTTTTCTCGCATATGATAAAGGTGTACTTGGTCAATTGCTTCTGCAACACTGGTATGTTTGTATTATTGACTAAATGATGATTTGTGAGTTTGGCTGAGAAGTATGTGCCTCTATTGAACAAGTTAAAGAGAGTAAAGAACATTGAACTGGTGATATGGCTTGCTTGCCATAAGTTTTCTTTGGGCAACTGAGTCGGTCAGGATCTCGCTGACCTATATTCACTTAATTCTTTGTTCTACAAGGTGGCATTGGTTTACCACATAAGCAAAGATTGTGCGCGTAAGCAACTGCAGGGAAGATATTGTAAGGTCTTCCTTGTGGTATCTCTCCACATAATCTGTTGGCTCTGAAGTTGGCGTGCTGCAGATCTTTGATACCCAACAAACTAGTTGGGATTTTTCCAGTGAGACCGTTGATGGACAAGTCAATCCATTGCAGCTCCGACAAGAGTCCCAGACTATCTGGGATGAGTCCTGTTATTTGGTTCCTCGAAATGTCAAACCTCTTTAGCTGTTTGAGGCTTGAGATTGAGCTGGGAATATGCCCTGTTATCTTGTTGCTTCCTATGTTGAGCACGTTTAAGCTAAACCCTTCAACGAATTCTGGAATTGCACCGGAAATTTGATTTTGTGAAACATCTAATTCCTCCAAATGGCTGGTACTATTGTTTAGAATCCTGGAAATAAGTCCCGTGATCTGGTTTTTTTGAAGATGAAGAACAACAATCCAATCTGGCAATCTGATTTCTTGAATATCAAACCTCAATTGGTTGTTGGAGAGCTTCAGCGTCTTCAAGTTAGACATGTTGCCGAGGAAACCAGACACGCCACCTGCGAGAAAGTTGTCTGACAGGTCTAGAGTGTCCAAAGAATCTGGTCTAGCAAATCTGGGAAGGGTTCCGCGAATTCCGCAACCTGCTAGATTAACTTCTGAAAATGCTCTGTCTTTGATCCAACCGGGAACTGTCCCTAATGTGAGATTGTTGTAAGACAGGTCTACTGAAATCAGAGATGGAAAAGCTCTACCTTGAAGAACTGGCAAGGGATGAAAGAACCTATTTCTTGACAAATCAAGGTGCCAAAGTTTTGGCAATGTTGAAAGGGACAGGGGAATTGGACCTGTAAGGTTGTTTGAACCAAGAGAAAGATATTCAAGAGACTTGAGTGCACTGATTTGATCTGGAAGCTTTCCCATCAGTTGGTTATTGTCCAAGTACAAATTTTGAAGTTGAGCCAACTTAAACACGGAATTGGGTATTTCTCCTGATAGTCGATTATGGGACAGTTGAAGGAAGTTGAGGTTTGGAGAAGATCCGAACATATCAGGAATTAACCCACTTAAAGAATTGAAGCTAAGATCAAGATTTAGCAAGCTGCGGAAATTTTCGAAACTGTTTGGAATTGGACCTGTTAAGGAGTTTCTACTTAAGCCAAGGATTTGGAGATTCGCAAGGCTGCCAAGGCTTGGAGGAATGTTCCCTGAGAGATGGTTGCCAGCCAGGGAGAGCATAACGAGATTGGAGAGATGAGCTAAACCAGAAGGAACGATCCCTTGAAGAGAATTGTCTTCCAACACTAATGCCTTGAGATGGGTCAATTTTGAGAAGCTTTCAGGAATAGGACCCGTAATATGCTTCATTCCAGTAATTTGCAGAGTCTCCAAGTAACACAAGCTACCAAGAGAAGGTGACAACTTACCAATCATGTAATAGCCACCGTCTCTTACATCTCCTTGGAACACTAATTGAGTAACCCTCCCGGTATCTGGATTGCACTGAACTCCTTCCCACTCTCCTGTACAACAATCTCTTCCAACCCACGTATACAGACTATCAGTAGCGTCCTTCTTGATGCTGGCTTTAAACGCAAGCAGCGCTTCCCTATCGGCGTCTGAGCAAATCGCGGAAGCCGACGCGTCAATAATGGAATAAAGCAGCAAAAGCTTGAAAACCCACCTCAAAGACTGCATTTTTGGCAACTGGGTATTCGATCAGATGGAAGTCTGTTATGATCTTTTCCTAAGAAGTTGGGATCTGACAAGAACAATCTTTTTCTAGCATGACTAAAGGGTAACACAACAGAAGGCACAGCTAGTAGTTTCTGGTGGTTTGATTCTATTCTATTCCACTCCTTCGGGTAGACAAGAATGAGCAATGATGATGAAAGAAAGCCATCGAACTTATCTGCTTTCTTTCATTAATTTTCTTTTTTTGTAAGAAAATGAACCACGTTTCTGTCATTTATAGCAAAACCAAAAAGGGTCTAGCAGACAAGCTCATAATGGGGTGTTTTGATTTCAGACTGAAGAGATTCCCATGCAAATATGTGACCGTTTGATGGCTCACGAGAATCCTAGTTTGTAAATTTGAACGTTAGGGCGCACTTTGATTCAAAAACTTACACTATAGTCCTTTTATTCAGGTCAAAATGATGAGAAGGCACATGCTTCGCTGTACTCTACAAGTTCCTCGGTGACCTATGGGTGCGTTACATCTCAACGACACTGATGACTGATCTCAAAAATGGACATTTGCAATTTTGACCGTTTTATTTTGAAACTTTTGTTTCTCTTTGGGATCGGAGACAATGGTTATTATGAAGAGAGTTAACTAAAAGAAGAAAGGAATGGTTCGTATTGATTTTTACCATTCTAAGGATTGATTCAATCATTTACTTTCTTGAAGGGGTGTAGATCTTCTGACTTAAAATATCCTGGTCCCCTTATCCTCTTTGTATCTAAGCCATCCATTCACAATAAATAGATGACTTAGATATAAAGAGGACAAGAGGGTCGGGATATTTTGAGACAGAAAAATACGTCTCTTCTTGAAGCATAGCGGTAATCATTGGCATGAAGACATAAATAGGGTGGTCCATGACTCCATTGCCGTTTAAGTTTAATGTGTTGAATGGGTGAAATTTCAAACAAAACCTCATTATTAATTTGAGGGTGAGAATGCTCCATGATTTCAATTTTTCAACATTTTGGTTCTTCTATTGACTTTATGTAAAGCTGATATAAACATAATGACACCAACTTAAAAGTACATAGCATTTCATTTGATTCGTGACTAGGAACATGGCATGCAAGCGGACCATTAAGTAAGAAGAGAGTGACGGGCTTAGAGGGCCTTTCACAAATGACAAACCTATAAGTGCTATTTGGTTGAACTTTTAGAATATAAATAAGTATTTTTTTATTGTAATTAAAAAAAATAAGTATTTGACTATAAAATAAAAAAGTACTTTTATTTTTTTACAGTTAAAATACAACTTTTTAAGAAGCTTAAATTTGAAGTTTATAAAAAAATACTTTTCAGCTAGATTTTTCATATCAATTAATAAGCTTATTCTTAGTTCCTTTTGTCCTTATATTTTACACACAATTCTCATAATACTTATACCTTATATGGCTACGGTGGTTGAGAAGGATAAGTTTCAAGAACAGTTCGAGGGATACGACAAGACAAAGATTAATCTTCGAAATAAGGTATGAATTAAGCTTTTGCTTTATTATGATTTATGTTAATCATTTTATAGAATCAAATAGATCTTGATTTTTAGGAAATCAAAAGTCACGAAAATATTTCATGATTATTCCACTGTGGTCGGAATTGGATCTCAACTCGGTTTCCCAATACTTGAAAGTTTTGAAAACCAAACCAAGTTAGTGCTCAATCATTAGGTAATTGCTTGAACAATTAGTTTAGTTTGGAAAGTCTTGTTTCATTATTTATCTTAAAGAAAAAGGTTTCTTGATACAAAGTGTACAAACAAAATTTCTCATATAAACCAAGTCGTACCAAAACTATATTAGAAAGTTGAGGTTTTAGTTATCTCTTTTGCTATTCAATTTGAAAAAAATCCAAAGGAAGTAATGATTTCATAAACTTTTAGATTTTTTCCTAGTTGTTTCTAGCACAAACAAAAAATAGAAAGATTAAACGCATCAAAATAAATCAACACTAAAATTTGTTAACGCAATTCGACATACTTTGCCTATGTCTGCGGGCCCTTACCCAGCTTAATATTTTAACTAACGACAATAGTTTTTATATAAGGCTTTACTGAGCTGACACCACTCAACTCTTGACAATATCCCTCATTTTCACAACCTGTGAAAGTATTTCACACCCAATAGTATGACCATCTCGTACTAACCTCAACAAAGAATTTTTTTCAAACAATGGTTAATGATAACGAAACAAAATAAACAACTCAAGTGATTAAACAAAATTCAACATAAACGAAAAATACTTGGAGATAAAAAGCAACTCCCTTAAATACGTCGCTTCATCAACAAAAGAATAGGAACTTGTCAACTAAGAAATCTACTATGAATATTCGATATAGTCACTGAAACATCCCACGCACAATAGCCATAAAACGTCTCAAATCAACAAATATTTCATCACTAAAACGTTAACCTAATAAAGCTGCAACAACCACAACAACTGCTGACTTTTTTACACCAAACCAATAACAAAGATAGCAATTACAAAGTCATAAAAATTTCTAGAATTTTCACACACTAACACCAAAAACGATAACCACAAAATTACTCAAGACAACCTTCAATTGTCGTTTAAGGATGGAAGAATACTCAGGTACAAAAAATCGCACAATCAACCAAAAACAGAACACCTACTCACAATCAACTTCATCTCTTACCACCAATCACCGTAGCCAATATGAGATGATCCCATCAAAGAATAAAGATGTGGGTTGCATAAAACTGCTCAATGGAAAGTGAGCCGCTCCCCACTATACGACAATTATCTCTATTTTTCAATAATCTATTTTCGACAATAATCAAGAGAGAACCATGATAATATACCACCGTTGGCACATCCAAGAGCAAACTTATCTCATCGTGCAATAAGTATTCACATCATATAATTCTACATTTACACAACCATAGACCCATCCATATCTTTTACAAGATTTTGTCTTTATTTAAGTCAAACCAATGTATCTTCTACCTTATCTTGATTTGAATTTGAAGACTTTCATTATCTTGGAGATCTAATTATCAAAAATGTCAAAATTAAATAATGAGATATATAACATATATTTTAACAATCTTCCCCTTTTTGGCATTGTTTGTCACAAATCTAAAACATTCCCTGAAGAAGATACTTGGACATATAACATCGAGTTCACAATTCACATGATAAAGACTCCCTCTTAATCTAAGATCCAAACATAGACAATATCATCCAAGATTAACAATCATCTCAACATAAACAAAACATAAAAGATAACGCAGCATCCAACACAAACCAAGTCTTCTCCCTCTTTGGGAAAAAGGATGCCAAAAAGCAAGACTAATAATCATACATATACTTTGAAATCTCCCCCCGCATAGAACAATCACCAAAAATAATCTAATATCTCTCTTTTGGGACAAAAAGATGCCAAAATGAATAACGCCTTCAATGTGATTAATCTCAGTAAATAAAGAGGAATAAGAATCAATAATAAGTACGTCGGAAGAATCATAAGCACATCAAGATGACAATTTATCACTAGTCAAAACACGAGCCATTATATCATTACTCATATCAAAGTCATCCGCATAAGACTGATAAAATTTATAAACCCAAAAAATGCATTCAAAGAATCATAATCAACTTTAATCAATCTCCTCCTCACATAAACCATATAAACACAAATTTCCTAAATTCATTTAGGCTACGATATAGAGAAATCAAGATAAAACTTGAAAAACTCGAATCTTCCTACAGTTCTTCAATCAAGCATCAATTTTTTTCTCGACATAACTCCGTAAATCAACATTTAGAAGCAAAACTTTCAAATCATCAAGGAGAGTCTTATTCTCACATCAAATTTACTATTTAACAAATAAAGAAAAATCTAAACACATACCAATCAATTGAACCTTAAAATACTCATAAATAAAAACTCAGAAAGCTTAGACGATAACTCCTTCGAACCCCCTTTCTTGTTTTTTTTAAATAAAAAACATCAATATACTTCAAAATTTAAAGCACACAGTTCCTGTGCACCTCGAAGAAATTCAAACTTGGATTTATTACTTGTCACTTTAACTCTGTCATTGGATGTTTGGTTGATTCCTCCCTCATAAGCATCCAATTGGTCTTCTATTTGAACAATTTCTTTAATAACAACAACTAATTGTGAATCTAGATAGTTTTTGTGAATCTAGATAGTTTTTTTGTGTGCTTGTAATTGACCCTATCTAATTTAAGTATGTTTTTGTGCTTGTAATCTTTAATAACACTATGTCTTTGTGTTTATAATTGACCTTTTCTAATCTAAGTATGTTTTGCTAACATGGGTTGTTGCTGAAAATTTAATGAAAAATGTCTAGATTTTTAGTTGACTCCTTTGAAACATTATTTGTAACAACTTGTAACGTTTCGGTCTTATATGCCCGATAGCACCACAAAAGTGACATATAAGTATGGACCTCTGATTTTTCTTTAAGATTTCTCCTTGGACAGATCTGGTTGCACCACTTTCTCGTCATTAGACTTAAAACATTCACTTTTATAGCAAATGCCTTGAAGGTCTCCTTTATTCTTACCAATTTCCATCAACTTTTATAACTTTTCGGTACCTCCATTTAACATTCTTATTCCCTTTTCCGTACTGACCAACTTAACTTTGTTTCATTAAGCTTATCTATTGTAAATAATAACTTTTTCTTAAGGTCTTAAATGATGTTCTTCATGGTAAAGTTTTCCTCCTTCAACTTCTCATTTTTCTTACATGTTTGGACCCATTTAGCATACATTAACTTATAGGCTTCATAAGTATCTTCCATTTTTATCATCTAGAGTACTGTCATCACTGTCATAATATGAGATTTAGCTTTGAGTTGATTTGTTCACATTTTTCTCAAAATTATCTGATTTACTCATGTTTTCGTCATTAGTTACGACCTTCTTGGTTGTTGTTAAGCAAGCAACTAGACTTTTGCTATATAAAGAACTAACGTAGCACTTTTTACAACTTCTTCTTCACTACTATACTCACTTTCGGATTCATTATCACTCTAAGTACTCGTATAAGACTTTCCTTTTCTTTTCTTTAAGGTATTAACATATTCCGCTTGCACAAGTCCAAAGCTTTAACACTTATGACATTGAATTATCTTCAATTTTCTTTCACTCTTTTAAGTTTTAGCTTGTTGTTTAAAGTTGTTGCCCAATGAACTCCCACCGTTCTACCTAAAATTGGATCTATCCTTCTTCACTTTCTTTATCCACTTTTTGAAATTTCTTGTCGGATCCTCAATCTCATTAGATTTATCTCCTAAGTCATTCACGACTTTACCAATCTCGGCTTGCAATGTCAATCCTTTGTTTTTATCTCGATTATCCCTCAACAAATTCATCTCAAAGTTAGTAAGAATCTCAATTACCTTATCCAAAGACAATTCATTGATATCATGAGCTTCCTTGATTGCTACAATTTTCAATATGAACATCGGAGGTAACAATCTCAATGTCTTCTTAACCAGTTTCAGGTTAGAGTATTTCTTCTTGAGTTGATGTACTTGGTTTGTTATGTTATACAGTCTCTTATGAAAGTCTCCAATGGTTTCACTCTCATCTATCTTCAGCTCTTCAAATCTCAAAGCTAACATCTGAAGTTTTGAGGTTATCACAAATTTCGATCCCTCATGTATAGTTTGCAAAGTGTGTCACGCTTCTTTCATCGATTCATAGGCTAATATCATAGCAAAGCGACCTTCACCAACTACACTGAAGATGGTGTGCAGGGCTTGAGAATTTCCAAGCGCTTTCTCTTCTTTAGCTCTTGTCCACCTAGATACATATTTAAGCATTGCTTCTCCCTTTTCATTAATCATCTTTAGATGTGTCCAGCCATTTAAAACCAAGTTTTATGCTTTTATTCCTTATTCCTAAATGAATACTCTCATTTGTGATTTCCATGTAGGATACTTTGAACCATCTAATAACGATGACCTGATAATTGATGCCCCTTCTCTTATAACCATAATTGCGAAACATGGATCTACATCGACTTGATGTATCAAGTTCTAATTCGGTGACCCGCTTTAATACCAATTGAAAAAAATTCAAAGGATGTAATGGTTTCATAATCTTTTCAGATTTTCCCCTATCATTTCTAACCAAAAAAAAAAAAAGAAAGATTAAACAAAATAAATCATTGAAATTTGTTAACGCAGTTCGACACACTTTATTTACGTTTGTGGAGCCTTCACTCACTAAAGAACAACTGCCAAGATTGCCAATCAACTACAAAAACTAGGAAAAAAGCGCAGCTGGAAAAATTTCACTCGCTCACGGGTTGCCCAACCACACAAGTCATGTGATTTTCTGACAGAAAAATCAATAGATAGATTGATATCACCTTGCAATTAGCTATCGAAAACCATCATGACTAACCCTAAAATCTCAGTTGCCAAAAGTCACACGAAACTTATATTTTTCATGCTAAAAAATGATAACACTTTAGCCTACATCTCACTCAAATCATAGCCACAATCCAGCTGAACTTTAGATGTTGGTTGTTAGATTCGAACTCCTTAAGATGGATGAAAGCAATACTATTGAAGACTTCTATAAGAGGTTGCGTGACATAGCCAACTAAGCATATCAACTTGGGAAGAATTACTTGAATTTGAAACTTGTTAAGAAAACTTTGAGATCACTTCCTTCGAGATTTATACCAAAAATTACAGTCATCGAAAAAGGCCATGATGTCACTTAATTGTCTTTGGATAAGGTAATTGAGATTCTTACCAACTTTGAGATGAATTTGTTGAGAGATGAATGAGAGGAGAACAAATGATTGACATTGCAATCTAAGGTTGGAAAAGTCGTAAATGAATTAGGAGATGAATCTGATGAGAATGAGGATATAGAGTTAGTGACAAGAAGTTTCAGCAAGTGGTTAAAGAAAGTGAACAAGGATAGATATAATTTTAGGCAAAACAGTGAGAGGTGATCAAATAATAACTTCAAACAATAAAGTATAAAGACGTAGTGAAGGAAAAATAAGAAATTGACCAAATTCATAGTTAGTTGCTGCTGTTAAAGAAACAGTTCAAATGGAGAATAAGTCAGTTGCTTCAGAAGAAGAAATAAACCAGATAGTCGATGGTAGAGATAATTTGACAAGGAACAAGGTCGTGTTTGAATTTTTTCAATGAACAAAGGGATTGTGTGCTTTACAGTATTGAAATATATGATGTTGTTTCTTAAAAATTAAAAGACATTTTGAAGGCGTTAACACTAGACTTTCTGAGTTTTTATTTATGAATTTTCTAAGGTTTGAGTGATTGGTGTGTGTCGTTGTTGCCTTACTGGTTGAATAGTTTACTTGATGTGAGAATGAGACTCTGCTTGATGATTTGAGAGTTCTACTTTTAAATTTTGATTTACGGAATTATGTCGAGATAATGTTGATGCTTGGTTGGAGATCTATAAGAAGTTTCGGATTTTATATGATCTAAATTTTTTAAGTTCTATCTTGATTTCTCTCTATATTGTAGGGTGTATGAGTTTGAGGAATATGATTTCATATGATTTATGTGAGAAGGAGATCGATTAAGTTTGATTCCAATTCTTCAATGCATTTTTGGATTTTCAAGGTGTGCAATGGCCGAGAATATGGAAGATGAAGTGGCTGTGGTGATCGCAAAGGCGATACTGTTGTTGGTATTGGAGTTGAAACTTGGTTTGCAAAACATAAGCCACCGTAGGAGGCTCAATACCACTGTTAGGCCTTTCAACCACATAGTTTAGCGTGGCCGGAGAAGTTTTCGATCCACCAACTACCATATTTTGATCTCCTCTCCTTCCCACAACCTTCACCAACGCCTTATATATCTGATGCAGCATATTACTCGGCAAGTTTCGATCTTTCTTCTCGTTCTTTTCAAGCTTCCAGCAAGACCCTTCATTTCCTCCTCCTCACTCGACTAATTTCCTCTCTCGGGCTGTTTGGAAATCTTCGAATTGAATTCGTGAACGAATTGAATTCAATTACATTAATGAAGTTGTGATTGAATTCAATTTACACTATTTGAAACAAATCTAATAATATTATAATTAAATTCAATTACACTGTTTGGAGCAAATCTAGTAATATTAGAATTGGATTCAATCAACATATATAAACTTCAATTTATATTTGATTTAATAATTAAAAATACTTTAAATAAATAT
>JANIHY010000003.1:55490615-55501689 GCA_027479065.1 Erythroxylum brevipes
ACCAATGTACCCGGAAATACCATGAATGCATGCCAACATATCAAAGAGACAGAACATAAATCGGACTAAATTTGCTTCATATGCTAACCCCTAATTTGGGGCGTTACAAAACTTTAATAAGAAAATCATCAAAAACGTTTTATACAAAAAAGTATCATACGGTTTACATGGTATTAGAACCTAACTGACTCATCGTCATCTAATTGTCATCGTCATGACTATTGGGTCTTCCTTTTCTTCCACTGATGTTGGTTCCAGCACTGTTCTCAATTTTTCCTCCATCGAATTCTCTACCCTAACCAAAACACTAAACTTTAACCTTCCCCTGAAACTCGATCAGAATAATTATCTCAACTGGCATCCTCAGATCCTCGTAGTTGTACGCGCATTGGATCTAGAAGCTTATATCTCACTAGATCATGCTTCTCCACCTCCATTTGTTATTTCTTCTACAGAAAATACAACTGATCCTATTTATACTCCTAATCCTGCTTATAAAGCTTGGGTCCGAGTCGATTAGCTTCTTCTTTGCTGGCTTCTTACTACCATTGGTGATACTGTTATTGGACAAGTTAATCATGCTAGCTCTTCTAAGAAGCTTTAGCAGATACTTCAAGCAAAAATTATTATCTCTTCAAAAAGGAGCTTCAACCATTTCTGATTATATACAGCAGGTGAAGTCTATTGACGACTCCCTCAAGGTTGCTGGTCATGTTGTGAATGACCAATAATTGATCCTTAGTGCTCTTAGTGGTTTAGGCAGTGAATCTGACTTTGTGGTTGTACTCCTCATTGGATCTATGGGTATTTCTTCTCTTCAAGATGTTCTTTACACTTTAATGATGCATGAGATCAGGCTTGAACAACAACACGCTCTCTCTCTCATATTGTTGTGTCCTTTGCATCTGCCAACTTAGCAACATACTCTCATCAATCTACTCGCACTTGAAATTATGGTCAAGGATCCTACAGAAGTCGAGGAAAGAAAGGACAAGGGGGTAGAAGCAAGTTGCATTGTCAATTATGTCAGAAACCAGGGCATGATGCGTTAAAATACTACAAGCGTTTTGACATTCACTGGAAAGGAAATCGATCTAATCAACCTTCACAGTAGATAAATAACACCTCTCAACAGGCATATCTGGCTCATCATTCAGTTGCTACTTCACCAAATTCCTCTTCTGAGGCAAATTGGTTTGTGGATAACGGGGCAACTAATCATGTCACTGTAGATTTATCTAACCTAAGCATTCAAGAGCCATATAACGGTGGAGAGAACTTATAGTTGGTAATGGTAACAAATTACCTATCTCTAACATTGATTCTTCTCTTTTACCATCAACTTCCCTTACACCTATCAAACTGCATAACATTTTACATGTTCC
Organism: Erythroxylum brevipes; assembly: GCA_027479065.1. Lineage (NCBI taxonomy): Eukaryota > Viridiplantae > Streptophyta > Magnoliopsida > Malpighiales > Erythroxylaceae > Erythroxylum > Erythroxylum brevipes. The sequence continues at coordinate 55,492,001 of JANIHY010000003.1, forward strand.
TCAAATAACCAAGAATTTAATCAGCATCTCTCAAATTATCAAAGATAATAGGATATTGTTGAATTTGATGATTCTTGTTGTGTTTTTAAGGACAAGCTTACAGGGAGGATTCTGCTCAAGGGACTTCTCAGGAATGGCCTGTACAGTCTTAGTTTAAAGCCGATCCATAACCTTTTATTAGTAAACTATCCAACATAGCACAACCTTCTATCAGCAATATGTCCTACTCAGTCTCCAATCAATGTGTTGATTTTCTTTCTGAATCAAATGTGAATGTGTGGCATGCTCGTTTAGGGCATCCTAATACTACTGTATTACAACACACTTTGCAATCAATGAAACTCAAATTTAGTCCTAAATCCATCAGTTTCTGTGACTCTTGTCAATATGGAAAACATCATAAATTACCATTTCAAAAACAAGACATATCTGTCACTGATCCTTTGGAAATTATCTACACCGATATTTGGGGTCCAAGTCCCTATCCTTCAACGAATGGTCATAGATACTATCTGGTATTTGTTGATGCCTTGTCTCAGTTCACATGAATACAATGAAACACAAGTCAGAAACCATGGGCATTTTTAAACAATTTCAATCTCTTGGTGAACTATAGCTCAACCACAAAATCAAATCACTACATAGTGACATAGGAGGGGAATTCACTGTGCTATTACCATTTCTTGCTCAACATGGCATTAACACCAGATTTAGTTGTCCATATACCCATCAACAAAATGGGATTTCTGAAAGAAAGTATCGTCATATAACTGAGACTGGTCTTACACTACTATCTCATGTTAAATTACCTCTAACCTTCTAGTTTGAGGCTTTCCAAATAGCAACGTACCTGATCAATAATCTACCCACTCCAGTTCTACAAAAACCCATCACTATTTCAAAAATTATTTCATAAATAGCCTAAGTATGATCACCTAAGAATATTTGGATGCACATGTTTTCCCTTCTTACGATTCTACAATAAACACAAGCTAGGTTTTCATGCCAGCAAATGTGTGTTCCTTGGATATAGTCCTTATCATAAAAGCTATAAATGTTTGCATCCATCTGGCCGTATATACATTTCCAAACACTTCACCTTCAAAGAAACTAAGTTTCCCTACTCATCCCTATTCCACAAACAATCCAATACTCACCCAATCCATCCTAGCCTTCCGATTTCCACATTAACTGATACTCTACAGGTAATTACTGGATAGTCTCACAGCATGGAATCTCTCCTGCAATCTTCTTCTTCAGATACAACAACTCAGGTACACAACTCTAATCCTATTCATTCTTCACCTTTATTTGGTTCTCCTAACCCTCATGTTCCACTTTGTATCCGAAACTTGCATCTCATGCAGAAAGTGGCATTTATAAACCAAAGGTCTATCAATCATCTCTTACATTAACCACAAGATTTGAACCAAAATCAACTGCTATTGCTCTCACAGATCCTATAGGCCATGAATTCAGAAATTCAAGGTCTACAACGCAATAAAACATGGTCTCTGGTTCCCTTTCAATCCTCTATGAAGATTTTGGGAATTAAATGGGTATTTTGAATCAAGTACGATTCTAATAGTGTAATAGACAAATACAAGGCTTGGTTTGTGGCTAAAGGATTCAACCAAACTCCAGGCCTTGATTTTACAGAGACTTTCAGCCCTGTGATAAAATCATCAACTATTAAAGTGGTCTTATCTCTAGCTATTTCACAAAATTAGGATATCTAAACGAGGAAATTTATATACATCAACTAGAAGGATTTGTGGATCACCAATTTCCTGACCATGTTTGCAGGTTAGAAAAGGCACTCTATGGCCTTAAACAAGCTTCAAAAGCTTGGTATACTACCCTAAAATTTACTCTTATACATTGGGGATTTCAAAACTCAAACTTAAAACTTAAAATCTGATACATTAATCTACGTTGACGACATCTTAATCACAGGAAATTCAACTTCAGAAATTCAATCGATCATCAAGCAACTCAGCAGTAAATTTGCTTTCAAAACCCTAAGAAGTATAAATCACTTCCTTGGTTTCGAAGCTTACATAAATGAAAATGGTTTGTACCTGCCGCAAAGGCAGTACACAGTGGATCTTCTTGCTCGTACCAACATGTCCAATTGCACACCATGCTCTACTCTAATGGCCTTTGGTTCCAAGCTGTCAGCTCTTGAGGGTCTATACAGAAGCATTATTGGAGCGTCACAATATCTGTGTCACACCAGACCAGATATCAATTATACCATAAATCGATTGAGTCAATTTCTCTCAAACTCTCTCGATTCTCACTGGGCTACTTGCAAACGTGTCTTACGATATCTCAAAGGCACATTAGGGTTTGTTCTCTTATTTCATCCATCCCATAATCCTTTCTCTCTCGAAGCATACAGTGACTCTGACTGGATAGGAAATCCAGAAGATAGGAAGTCCATTATTGGCAGTCGTGTCTTCCTAGGGAGTAATCTAATATTCTGGACTTCAAAGAAGCAAACTACTGTCTCTCGCTCAAGTACCAAAGTTGAGTACAGGGCACTTGCTCAAATCTCGACAAATCTTAAGGAGCTGGGCTTTAATCTCAATCAAACACCAATTATCTGGTGCGACAACAATGGAACTAGGACTCTTGCCCTAAATCCAGTGTTTCATGTTTGAACGAAACATATCGAAGTCGATGTTCATTTCATACGAGACAAAATCAAAAAAGAAGAATTAGATGTGACATATGTCAACACAGAAAATCAATTAGCAGACTTACTCACAAAGCCTCTCACATCGGTCCGATCGTCGACACTTATCTCCAAACTCAACGTCGATGTTCATCCCCATTATCGCTTGACAGGGAATGTTAAAGTGTTGGACCAAAGAATTGAACCAAGTCTAGTCTGCAATATTGATAAGCCCAATGATTCCAGGCCCATTAGTTTGAGGATAGCTCAACTATCATCTGCAGCTTAGAAAGCTAAACCTGCACCTATACACTAGTCGATTAGCTCCTGCTATAACTGCTTTCCAGCTGTTGCTATTGACAACATTACCAACTGTCATCATTTAGGCCATTAGATTCTAACATATTATTTTATATGGTTTGATTGTAATAATTCATTGTGTATATATACATTACTCAATCAATAAGAAAATCATCAAAAATGTTTTATACAAAAAGTATCATACGGTTTACAATCATGCATTCTTTTGGGAGGTCAAGTACTTTGACTGTACCACCTTACAAACTTACTTGCAAACCTCAATTAATATAGGAAGCTAATCAAGTCCACACTTGGCTCTATGTTTCCTAGATAGAAAACTACTATGAAGCCTAATCTCAAACCGTTAAGAATAAGGTTGTAATTCACCTAACTCATGCATGTTTCCCCTAATAACTCAATATAAAATTGCTAAGCAGTAAACTTGAACTACAATTAAAGTTATCGTAAATGTTTTAAAAACTGAACCAAAAGTTAAACTTGTAAGACAAATAATTTAAGGTTTAAAAGATTCAATCGGAATTAAATCGTCATAAAACTAGTTATAGATTAAATAAACTTAAAGAAATTGAAATATAATTGAAAAAGATTGTACTTACTTATTAAAGAATCTAAAGTTTTGTTGAAAAAAGATATTGTTAAATAAAAATTAATTAATTAATTTTAGATTATAAAAATTTATTAAAATTAACTGAGTAATTTAAGAAAATTAACTAATTAATTAATAAATTAACAAGAGTTATTCAAGTAACAACTAATTAATTAATCTTGAACTATTTTAATAACAAAAGTTATTCAAGTAAATTAACCCAAAAAGTTAAAAATCCAACCAAAAAATAAATGGTTCAAGATTTTTACAGTCGAACCAGCTTGTTGAGTTTTTAAATATTGGTGATCATTATAAAAGCTTTAGCCTACAAAAACATGCTCTCTCGTGAGCTGTAGTTTTCTACTCTTTACATACAGGGGGTTATAATACTTTAGGGTTAATTACACCATAATTACATGTGGTTTGGATCTTTCCATTTCACTTTTTGATTTTTAAAAGCTATCAAATAACTCCTAAAGTTTGGTTTTTATTTCACTCGTATCCATTAATGTCATTCTTCATTTGGTTTCTAATGGAATTGATGTTGGATGGTTTAGTTATCGCAACATGTCATGTTATGTAATGTAGGATACGTCAAACATAAATTAGTTTGTTCCTTACATATTAGATACTATGAGTTTGATAGATGATAGCGTTGTATTATATAACATAATCATGACATATGTTATGTCATATAACACCTAATTTAACCTATATCAAGTTGCTCAATTTAACTAAGTTACGTTGCTCGAAATCTCATATCTGTATTAAAGCAGTATGGTAAATGCACAAATACAAGGTATAAGCATTTTTATATATAGACATTGGACACTTTAACAATTACTCTTCAATAGTATGGGACAAAAATAGTATGGTAGATCTGACTGCAAAAAATAGATGTTGTGCAATTTAAGCTAGTTAAATCTTTAACTAACTTAAAGTATACATGTGATTGAAACTTGAGGGACAAATGATAGGTATGGATCAAACTCCTATGAACCAAAGCCCAACAAATGGTCCAATAAGCCTAGGTATTGCCTAGATTGTAGATAAGTGACACTATTATATGCATCCACATACTTTCACATTGAATATTACATTTCCTTTCTCCAACTTTAGTAATTTGATCATAGGAGATCAAAAGTATGAAAATGCTTTGATCTTTAATTTTACAAATTTGTTGAAAAAAACCCATAAACTAAATTTGAACTATATTCTAACTCATCATTTACCTATTCCTAAATGTTTTGACTCAAACTTAGGTTCAAAGAATTTAGACCTAGAGATTATACTATATTAAGTAAGATAGATTGATAGAGAATGGAGTATTTATAAGGAAGGAGGGTGTGTGTAATTTAGTATAAGAACTTAATTTAGCTGTTAACTCTTTTTCTTTTAAATTTCAAATTATGCATGACTTATTATCTGTCTAACCTTATTTTATAGATGTTAGCTTGAAGAAAACTACAAAATTTGAACCTCAGAAGTGTTAGTTGTCTTCATGGATCAGAAAGAATGAAGTTCAATACTAATTTGAGGCAAAAATCAATAAGTTGAAGCTATTTTTGGAATATATGCTCTGTGTCTAGGAGGTGACATTTCAAACACGAATGTTTTAAGTGACCATGTATATTGTAAACTTCATCCTTTTGAAGATTTAACGATAAGTTTGAAGGCAACAACTGGATAAGATGAAAACATTCAACAATCGAAATGTTTTAGAGTTTAAATAGAATTATTCAACTATATTTATTAGAATTTGATATCTAGGATTAATTGGAAGTAGTTTTGGTATAAATATATCAATTTGTACTCAATCCTTATGTGTGTGAGAACCTTAGTAGTTAGAGAGCTTAAAAGAGAGGTTCTATTGTAGATGTCTTGTAAGAGGGTGAATAGCTCGAAACCTTTATTGTTTGTATCATATGCTATTTTGATTTAGTGGATTTATTATTTATTTGTCACGTAGTTTTTACCTATATGCTAGAGAGTTTTTTTTACGTTAAATCATATGTTCAATTTAGCTCTCGATCACCTTTGTTGCTATAGTAATTTGTTTTTAACTGAGAGATCTTAAAGATATTGTGACCATTATTGCTTGAAGCCCACAATAAGTGGTATTGGAGCCTTGTGTATAGAGAGTGGAAATAGTTTTATGATGAAGTTGATGTTAACCAACTACTGAATATGGAGACTTATAATGAAAGATCTCACGTATTGTGGGGATCTTTATGATCCAATCAATGTGGATAAAAGTATAAAAGATAATATTTCATCTAAGTTGACAAAGAGACCAAAACTTGTCACTACTGCACCAAACTAGTCACGTAAACAAGTTCTACTGAAAATAGAAGATAAACTAGAAGAAGCAAGAAAAACAAAAGGATAGAGATGACAAAACCACTGGAGCAATAACATTACGTAAAGATGATGAAATGTCTCAATATTAGTCATTCAGATTTGAAGTGGTTTGTTGATACAGGGGCATCTTATCATTGTGTTCCAAGGAGGGACTATTTCACCTTCTGTAGAAGTAGTGATTTTGGAAGTGTACGAAGATAGGCAATTAAAGCTCTACTAGGATCATTGGCATAAGAGACAACCGAGTTCTGAAGCAATATTAGATGCACGTTGACCTTGAGAGATGTACAACACATTCCAAACTTGTTACTTAATTTACTATTTATGAATGTGCTTGACTAAGAAGGATATCGACATACTTTTGAGAATAACAAGTGGAAGTTGTCTAAAGCAGTATTGAAGTTTGCTCATGGTGAATTGTGTTGCACATTATAAAAGACACACTTTAATGTATGTGTTAGAAAAATAAATGTCAATAAAAAAATATTTCACCAGATTTGTGGCACCAAACATTGGGACACATTAGCAAGAAGGGGATCATGTTTCTAGCTAAAAAATCACTTATCCCTACGAAGACCACAAATTCTCTCAACCTTTGTGATTGTTACGTGGCTAAAAGGTAATATTGAATGCCTTTTTAATAAAAGGTCTACCAAAAGGAAGGTAAAGTTGGACCTAGTGCACTCTGACATATGTAGTCCCATAGAGGTGGAGTCCTTGAAAGGTAATAAGTACTTTGTTACATTTTTTGATGATACCACATGCAAGACTTGGGTCTTTATACTAAAAATAAAAATTTAGGTGCTAGATACTTTTCAGAGATTTCATGTCATAGTAGAAGGAGAGATAAAGAAGGTTGAATTGTCTCCATATCAGTAATAAAGGCGAGTATACCTCCAATGAGTTTGATGAGTACTGTTCAAGATATGACATAAGGTATGAGAAGATGAAACCTGACATCCCACAATATATTGGTGTTGTCGAGAGGATGAATAACAACATTATAGAGGAGATTCTATCTATGCTCCAAATGCCCCAAGCTACCAAAGTCCTTTTTGGGATGAGGTGGTCAAAACCAAAATATATATTATCAATATAATACCTTCATTCCTTTTAGATCTTGGTGTTCCTGAGAGAGTATGGAAAGGGAATAATCCAACTTATTCATATATAAGAGTATTAAGATGCAAGAGCTTTAAGCACGTACCAAAGTAACATAGCTCGAAGCTGGATTCAAAAACTACTCCTAGTGTATTTGTTTGATATGGTGATGAAGAGTTTGGCTATAGGCTCTACAACTCCAAAAAGTATAATGTTGTTAGAAGTAGGGACTTGGTCTTCTATGAATATGAGATCGGCACATATCTTGTCAATAAAAATAAGATTACATCTGTAAGGTACTTTGGTAATAAAGATACAACTAATGTTCCTACTTCCATTGATCAACCTACAAGTGAACAAGGAGAACATGAGCTTACACAAGATGATAACAAATAGAATTAACTTGATGGTGATGATTCATATGAGACACATCCTATGGATTATGAAGAAGAGGTCAATGAGTAGCATGAGCAATCTGCTTAAGTGTTTGAAGACATCTAACTTCAAAGTTTAACAAGAGAGAAAAAGACTTCAAGAAGATACCCTAGCTTAAAATATCTCCTCATCACTATTGAGGGAGAGCTAGATAGTTTCCAAGGAGTTCAGCTGCCTAAAGATAAATATTCAAGAGGAGATGGACTCATTGAAGAAGCATGGGACCTATAAATTAGTAAAGCTTCTTAAAAGTAAGACTGTTTTGAAGAATAGATGGGTGTTCAAGGTCAAGAAAGATGGTGACAACCTAGTGAAGCGTAAGGCAATGATGCTGGTGAAGAGATATAATAAAAAGAAGAGTTTGAATTTCAATGGAATTTTTCCATAGTGGTTAAGATGATGTTGATACTCATTATATTGGCCTTAGTTTCTAGTTTAGATCTTAAAATCGAGCAACAATGTGAAGATTGTTTTCTTACATGACAATTTGGACAAGGATGTTTACATGGAACAACTAAAAGGTGTCAAAGCAAAAGAGGATTTTATATGCAAGTTGAAGAATATTCTTTATAGGCTTAAATAAGCACCGAGGAAATGATACAAAGAGCTCAATTCATTTATAAAGAGCAGTGGTTACAAGTGAGCATTAGTTGATCCTTATGTCTATTTTATAAAATTCCTTGGTCATAACTTTATCATCCTTCTTTTGTACGTGGATGATATGTTAATAGTTGGACAACATGCTGACATAATTTGAAGGTTGAAGGAAGTCTCCTTTAACAAAAAACTTTTGGGTCCTACAAAACATTTTTTGGGCCGGGAGATTCATCGTAGTAGAAATGCAATAAAGTTGTAATTATCACAAGAGAAATATATTAAACAGGTGTTTTAAAGTTCAATATAAAGAATGTCAAACCAATGAGTACACCATTAGTTGCTCATTTTAAGTTGAGCAAGAGATCTTGTCCTACTACTAAACAGGAAAAATATTTTGTCCCCTATTCCTTACTCCTTAACTATTGATTCGTTAATATATGTCATGGTGTGCACTAGAGTAGACATTGTACACACTGTTGGATTGATTAGTAAAATTTTATCTAATTCGAGAAAGATACATTGAGAAATAGTAAAGTGAATCTTCTAGTACTTGCAAGGCACTTCTAGATTATGTTTGAGTTTTGGAGGTGGCGAGCAAATTTTAGAAAGGTACAAAGACGTGGATATAGCTGACGATCTCGATAACAAAAAATTAACCTCATGATATTTGTTCAAATTTGTCAGGAGAGTTATTTCTTGGCAATCTAAGTTGTAGTAGTATATAACTTTGTCTATTATTGAGGCAAGATGTGTTATAGCCATAGTGGTTAGAAAGGAGATGTTTTAGTTAATGTGATTTCTAAAAGATTTGGATATGGAACAAGATAAATACATGATGTTTTGTGACAATCAAAATGGTTTGGATTTGATAAAAAATTCCATATATCATTCCTGCACTAAGCACATTGATGTGAGGTATTGAAGGGCAACTGATAAAGTTGAAGAAGATTTATACGAACAAGAATGGTTCCTATATGTTAACAAAGATAGTTCCTTGGAGTAGCTTTATAATAAGCTCGCTAAGATAACATTCACGTCTTTTATAGGGTGGTTGATTTCTCCTCATAAATAGGTTGGAGGAGGAGATTTTTGTGTGTCCAGTCTCATTTTATGGATGTTAGTTAAGAGAAAACCAATAAATATGGATTCCAAAAGTGTTAGTTATCTTCTTGGATCAAAAGGAATAAAATTAGGGCAAATTTGAGGCAGAAATTGATAAGTTGAAACTGTTTCTAGGATACATGCCTATGTTTAGGAAGCGACATTTCAGGCACGACTGTGTAAGTGACCATGTTTATTATAAATCATATCCTTTTGAAGATTTAAAAATAAGTTTGAAGGCAACAATTGGTTAAGATGAAAACACTCAATAACATAAGTATTTTAAAGTTCAAATAGCATTTATCAACTACTATTTTATTAGAATTTGATATATAGGATTAGTAAGAAGTAGTTTTAGTACAAATATACCAATTTGTACTAAATTATAGCGTGTGCGAGAACCTAATTCTTTACATGTAGCACCCCACTTCCGACGAGACCCGAACCCGATATCCACGGTGATATCCGAGCCCGTGACCCGCGAGGGTGGCGTACTAGAACGACCAT
>JANIHY010000003.1:55514787-55524851 GCA_027479065.1 Erythroxylum brevipes
AAAAAAAAAAATAGATAACTAAAACACGGCAACTTCATCTCCATAATAAAAATTTTGAGTCCATAGAAGTTTTGGCCTTTCATTTCATTTAAAACAAAGTAAACGACACTCGAAATCATTTATAGCTTCAACATAACTCATTTACAACACAACCCACATCAAAATCCTACATAAAGCATCCAACTTTGACATACTATAGTAACTTTTCACGCAATTCATGTACTTGGCATAAATTCATTTCTTCAGGAACGGCAACTTACAGTATGGAGCATGACCTCTTCCCAAGAAGCGTTTTTTAAAGGGCTGATGCTCTCTCCACCGACAACAGCTACAATTCTCACCGACGGTTCAGATTCCTCCGCCGTCACCGTTTTGTCCGTCACCGTTATGGCGGCGATGTTAGTTACTTTCCATTTAATTGTTCCGGCGACGAAAGGAGAACCAAGCCGGAGTTGGGATTGACTCAGGCGCCAGTGAAAGTGAGGAAATGAGGGTATGGAGTAAAAGAAGCGAGTGGCCGTCGGTGGAGGAGAGGCAGTTTCCGAGTAGAGAAGACGAGTTGCTTCCATAGACACGTTCATGTTGTGACCAAAAGCTTCTAGATTATGCCTTACATGTGACTTGTTTATATACATTTTGCAATACTAGTCATTAAATTTGAAAAATTGACACTAAGATAAAATTACCTTTAAAAGCAATATTTTAAAAATGAAATTAAAATAAGAAGTTTAAAAGATATTAGGCCATCATAAACCTAGCTAAAAATTAAATAAAATTAATAAAATTGAAATATAATTGAAAAAAATTATCTTTATTCATAGAAGAATTTGAATTTTAATTTAGAAATGTTAAAATAAAATTTTATTTACTTATTTTAATTTATAAAAACTTACTAATTTAAAAAAATTGGTCGATTAATTAATAAACCGATCAATTTTTAACAACAAACTAAAAAGTTGAACGGTTAAAGATTTTTACCATCAAACCGATCAAATTGGTTAATTTTTTTAATCATCGTCCAAAAGTTAAATACTTTTAAATATGCAACTTCTTTAATTTCTGAAAATTATGTAAAAATTAATTAATCTTTTGTTGTTAATGCTAATTGTCTTTATCATATTTGGTTAATGGACAACCTTCAAAAAGCACTTACTGAAGTCCCATTGATATAGTGGAGTGACTCAAGCTGGACTCAGAATGCATGATTCCAACTTACTAAAATCCACTTTCAATCAATAATATTTGCCTCAGTATTAGTTAAAGAAGAAGTAAGAAAAGCCTTATCTCTGCAGAAAAATTTGATTTAAGTCAAGTGTAACACTAGCTGATTGGTTGCTGAAAATTGGGAGGTTTGTAGAATTGTAATGAATAAACCATCCTGCAATTTCATTGTTGAAGGATATGGAACAGTTTTAACATGTAGTTCCTGGTACAGTTCACAAGGTATTCTCAAACCTTAACAATTTCCATCCGTGTCTCTTCCTCCAATGGATCTCTGCAAGTAATCTCAAAAATCTGTGTGGTAATTTTCCGGCTTATACCACGGTGAGAAATCAATTCCTTTGCTTTTCAGTTTTTCAGTTGCAGGGCCAATTCTCTCCAGTAGCTGCATTTTCAAAGAGGAACTATTTATTATCAATCTCAAACCGTTGTTTCCAAACCTGAACTGGCCTAGTTGGTACCGGAAAACTCGCAAACCATACCAACGGCTAGTTGGTTCACAGTCAAGACCTAGCCTATCTTTGAATCAACCCGGCCTTGCTCTAAATTTTCAATTGAATTCAGGTTCACCAGTTCAGCTTTGACTGTCCAAAGCCTGACCAACTAAATATTGTTACTTTTCGTTGCACGGTTAGTTACCACTAAGCTAGAGCACTGACTGGTATTACTGTTTTCATTTAGTTTATACTTGAAGCATATTTTAATATATATTAGAAACTGATTCTTGAATGAAGAAGGGTAAAAGGATTGATAAGAATGTTTTTGTTTGATATAATAGGCATTGAAGACTAACCTTAGCATGTATTATACCATTGGATACTAAAAGCGATCTATCAAACACGCAGAACTTTCCACCGTCCATGCAAGTTACTGCTCCACCAGCTTCTTCAACCATCTGCTTGTAGACAAAAACATTAATATAACCATGTGTTAGCATCTTTCTTGTGTCCTCTTCATATCACTTAACATCAAACTGCTAGACCACCTTTTATAGTTCCTTTATCTATGAAACAAATTCAGTCAGCTACTACTGATGGGTATAGGTAAGAATTTAATAAACTAGCTTGATAACTTGGTATGATATCAAATAAACAAGCTAAATGGTCCCAATTCCATTCATTTTTAAACTTATTATTTATTTCCCTCATCCAACAGAATTTCCATTAGTATCTGCACACTAAGGAAAAAGCATTTTGTGAGTAAAGAACTGTACCAGAACACCAGCAGCCATATCCCACGGTTTTAGGCGATATTCCCAGTAGGCTTCTACAATTCCTAGAGCCACATGACACATATCAACTGAAGCAGCACCAAGCCTTCTCACACCCTAGATATTGCAATTGGAGAAAGAGACAGAAGAGAGGAAACGACAATAAGGTCACATGTCACAGTAGGAAATAATACCTGATGAACTAAAGTGAGAGTTATTTCAAAAGACCAACAAAGAATAGTACCCTGCTGATATCAGTGTATTCCTTGAACAATTCAATGTTAGTAGCCCAGGCATCATCATGATCATATCCAAAACCAGTCACAAGAAGGGATTTCTCAACCTAAAAAGTATGATAAAGGTTAAGAAAAGCGATCTAAAATGAAGCAAAAGAAAAACAATGTTCTAGAAAAAGAAGCAAAAGAAAACAATTTTCTAGAAAATGAAGCAGATTGACAGCTATTCCGTCATTGCTTGTATTGCGTGGGCATAACATATTAACTAAGCAATCATCAATCAGAATAACCATTACTCACCTGATCGGTTTGACTAACGTGAATCTTCTGGCCATTACAAAATGCTCCCCCTCCTACAAGAACCACATATAATTTCAGGCAACAAAAACAAAATGAAGTGTTTCTTGCATATGTTTCTGTTTTATGTCCAAGTATAGTGGACACAAGTTGATGCGATTAATTACCACTAGTTGCAGAAAACATCCGTGTATTCCATGCCATAGGGCCCCCAACAAATTCCACCTAAAGACAAGAGTTACTTTATCATCTTCTACTTGTACTACATCTTTGTTCATATGGAAGGAATCAAAAGAACTTTGCAAAAGAGAACTTTAAAGGGAAATATACAAGTCTGGCTAATGTCTGTATTTGTAGTTAACTTGCTGCTCAGGGAATCAAGATTTCATGAAGGTACTTAATAATACAAAAGTGAAAAGCAAATATTCAATCGGGGAAACACATCATTACACCAAACAATTACCAATTTTGAAGAAGGTTCTGTGGCTACCAAATAAATTTAATTGTTGAATTCAGCATGAAAAAGATCAGAATGTTTGAATGCAATAAGTCGGACATGGGTCAAAAAACAATTTAGAGTTACATGAACTCAACCACGGTGGCAGCAACAGGTTTTCCTTGGAACAGAACTCCCACAGAAACTGCAAAGCTAGGATAACCGTGTGCAAAATTGGTTGTTCCATCTGCGGAAACATCAAATTTTAGCAATTTCAAGTAAACAATTGATAATCCATCTATTTCATCTAATCAACTCAATATGCAGATGCAAAGGAATAGATAAGAATGGAAGCCTCTTTCGCCATAACCTCCTCCCCACCTCCAAAATACCACAAAACAAGAAGAAACGGTCAGAGCATTGCTTCATTAATTGATTCAGCTACATATACCCAAAGAGGAAAAGAAGGGAAAAAAAACATTTTGTCTCTCCATTTCCCTCTATAGATAGCCACAAACTTTGCAGCAAAGACATGCCTTAAAAGGACTTAATAAGGATAAACTTCTCAAGTGACAGATAACCTAAGTTCCAGAAATAACACATTTATGTATATAACCTAAGATAAAACTGGAGAAAGAAAAACAAATGTAAAACAAGCCAAGAGCTGAGGGAAACGAACCTAGTGGATCAATGCACCAGAGATAATCAGATAACGTGTCTCCTATAATCCCTCCCTCCTCTCCAAGAATGAGGTGATCTCCAAAACTTTTTCTTACAACATCTAATATGGCAGCTTCACTCATTTTGTCTGTGCTGCAAGTAAATTTATATGAATAATACTTTTATGTGCTTAGTTGAAGAAGACATTTATCAAAAGATGTTCCAAAAGATCTATGAGTACGCTAAAAAGTATTTAAATATAATCAAGGTATCTCACTGCTCATCCACACCGTTAAAAGGCACAATCATACACTGCCAGCTGCAGCAGATAATCGACTACCACCAAATTCTAAGGTAAAGCGTCTCAAAATTCTCGTGGGTATCAAAATACAGCTTGTAAGAAGTAAGGCAACTTATTAATAAAATTAATTTTGCAACATAACAGCACACATTTTGTAGTCCTTACTCGGTTACCAAGTCAGTCAGTCCTTTATACGATATATTCCGAGGGTTATTAACTGCATCCATCACCACCTGAACAGAGAAAGAATACACATTTTGGTATTCACAGGAAGATAAATGGCACATTAAGAATCTGATATAATCATCAAAAGCAATCTGATAATTACAAAAGTTACAGAGAATGAGAGAACACAGGAATTGAACCTCAGCCCCAGTCTTCGCAGCTTTCTCAACGACTTCAATAAGTTGCGACGATGGTATTGGCCCCGTTGACAAGGCACCTACTCTCGGGTACTGCCTTTGACCGGGAATCCCCGACAAGACAGCTTTTGTAGTCAGGCTTGTACTCAGTTTGGCATCAAACAACCCAATTCTTCGATTGCCTTGTACAGAATTCTCACGCAATCTCATCGGAACACATTGGTTTGAGCGACTAAAGGGTGGAAACGATTTGGGTGTGCAAGAGAATCGAAGAGGAACACTTGCCATACTTCAAAATTCAGAAAGAAGCAAACTTTTTTTCTTGTTCTAGCTGCTTTCAGTTTGTGTTCTCAAAAGCTCCTCACTTGTAACACTGGTTTACGAGTGTCACCAAAATCTGGTTTTGTCCTGTCGTGGCGGCAGTTGGTAGCATCCCAAGTTGGACTAGAAATGGGAAAATCCCTTTGATTTTGATTAATTATTACGTTGTTGCTACTTGCTCGTTAAATTAATTCCATATCAACTTGTTATTCTATAGTTTCTTATGCAAGTCAAGAAATTTATATTATTTTGCTAATTGTATAATAAAAGTTCAAATTTTGATGGTGAGGGCAGATTCTTGACATGATGAGTACCAAGTTGCTTATCGAGGACAATTTCATTATTTTGTCACTTTCTTTTTCTCTATATTTCGTCTTTCCTTTCGAGGTTTGCTTTATCAAAATATGGAACGAGGAAATTTTATAGCTATATTTGAGATAAATATTGCATTTTGCTTCCTACCATGCAAATAAGAGTTTGTACAGAGAAAAGGAAAAACCTACTTTACCAGTAATCCCAAACGATCAATTAGGTATGGCTTCAAACGGCATACATAATAAACATTCACTTGGTCCCCTCGGCATGCCTGAACAGGCATGTGATTATCTACTCTAAAGATAAATAGTACATAATAATAGATCAAATGTTAGTACCAATCCATCCTTTTGTTAGTTTGATGGACGACGGAGTCCAGGTATCTGCAACAAAATCGTTTATCAGATGGAGCTCTAAAAGCCATTTCTGAACATTTCTCATGTAGTTTGGAAAAGGGTATACACCAACCTCAACTCCCTTAGGGCCAATACGATTGCGAGATATAAAATTAACTACGAGTGCTGCAAACTCGTCAGGAACATCTTCCTGCAGACATATGAATATTCTAGTGGTAATAATGCTAACTGGAAAAAATTGAGAAAAAAAAAAGGAAGTAAACGTTCCTCCTGTGGATATACTAGTAATGGGTACCTGGATTGCATGCCCGGTATGTCTCACAACCACCATTTGAAATTTTCCTTGCATTTGTCCAATTGTAAGAGTTCTGTTGCACAGCAGTTGCAAAAGAAAATCCTTAGATCCACATGTGGGCTTGAATGACAAAAAGAACAGGTATAACAGTTTACCTGTCCAGTCTGTCTGTTCCTGCTAACAGTAAGAGTTTTGGAACAGGAGATGATAAGAACTTCTCTGAAAGGCCTTCATACCTGCACAAGTTCAAACTAATTCATTAACATTTTAGAAGTAGAATTGTGGACCTGTGAAAGAACATGAGCAGAAAAATCATGCTCCTCGTGCCTTCATTTTGATGAAAATGTGAAAGGGTTTTCAACATGCAGTCAAGTTGCTAAGAAGATAACTAAATGGCACTAATACTAGCTCTTATAAACGGGAGGCTTAAAGTTCACAGTTAATTAGGGATAAACGTTTAAAAATGTCCTTGTCTTTGATGTTTTTCACAGACCGTAGAATTATTGCCAATAGAATTTTACCAGCCTCTCCAATATTGTTCTGTTTCCTCTAGCCTTGCTCGATGAACATAACTGCAAATCATTAGCATACCTGTTAGTTCTCACAAAACAAGGACTAGGTACGCTACTTTAGTAACCTGTGATATTTTAAGACGAGTTATCCGCAAATTCCTTATCTGTACTTGTGCCAGAATTGCTCACCATTTCTTTGACTCGTCATACTTTAAAGTTGAAGGGATGGATAAACGAGCAGAGTCAATGTTCCTTAAAGAACCCCCCTTAACATTCCACTCTATCTGCACAGAGATTTTGATTTGCAATCCATTAGATAATCTCCATGTGTATCCAGTAATCTATGACTTCATCACTGAACAAGGTATACCAAACTCTTCTGGATCCTAGATGAAAATTCAATATTGAAAATAAAAAGTTCTTCATTGGTTTGGTATTGAATACGATCTGCGGGCTAAAAAGTTGAATCATTAGAACCACAGTGAATTATGCTAGAGAAGCTCAATGAGCCACTGCCAATTTTCACTCTTTAATCTCCTACTTCCTCTGATCTATATTCTTCAAAACCCTTAAAAATGACAAAACCACGATGTAAAACAATAGAATTCAATAAAAGGAATAGTAAGTACTGCTTTTTCTAAGCTCGAAAAATGATGCATCCTGCTTGATAAGATCTTTTGCATGTGAATCAATGAAGCCATGGCTGTTCCCTGAAGTTCGTAGCATGATCGATTATCATCATATCAACATAAGTCATCAATTATCAAAAACAAAAACGGAAAGATATGATAAAAAAAATCAAACCTCTACAACATCAACAACAACTAAGCCAGCTAAGCTAGGTAAAGCTTTTTTGGCAGCAACATGCACAGCAACCGATCCCCCCATACTGTAAGAAAGCAACGTGAGTCCAAAGGTCGAAGAATAATAAAGATAAAGAAAACTGCAACATAACAACTATGACAAAAGAAACTTTGGATCAAGAAGTTTCCACTTGTGAATGGAAAAGATAAACAAAAGAAAGACAAATCAATGTGAACTTTATATAATCATTACTGGAATAACTAATAAATGGTTATATATTGATAATTACCAACTTCCTTAATCAACTTGTACAAGACAGGTAGTTCTCACAAATGACAATTGAATTAATACAGCATCAGGCATACACATAAAGCTACTAAACTCTACTGAATTCTGATGAACACTTTGGAAATATGTCTCTACCGATGATAAACTGCGCGCCGCAACCTCAAACCAGGAATAGGGGGAGAAAAAAGGAAGAGAGATAACAAAAGGCTCAATGAAATTTATATTAGTCCTCATGAAGTAATATAAGCTCAAGGTTCATAACCAAGAAGGGGAAATTTTATGGGAATGTCAACAATGGAGTACTTTAACTATTTACCCAATTGTTTCTCTCTTTTTCAACTCCAGAATACGCAGTACGATCTTCCAACCAAATAAATTAAAGAAAGAGTAGAACCTGTGTCCAACAAGCACAATTGCAGGAGGAGAATCTCCATACATTGCCTTCAATACAGCCAAAACATCATTGCACATGGTCTGCAAGTGTAGAAGTTCTTCAGTTTGGAAAACCACAAGACTTCCATTGTATAGAAACATACACATGATAATAGGAAACCAACTTCCTTCAATCATATTGAATCATTCTAAAATATTACCTCAATAGATAGATCAAGATCATTATCTGTGAATGTTTTTCCATGGCCTCTCATGTCCATAGCAACTACCCGGGCTTTCTCCTTGATTTTACTCGCTGATATTGCAAATGAAAGCCTGCCAGGAAGATTATGATTTATTTGCACATACCAGCAAATTTCACCCGTTTTATACTGCTTTAATCAAATAAGAAAAGTAATCTCAACGAATCAAACAAAAGATGCACTAAATAAAGCAAAAGTTCTTTATTTTCTCATTGTGTTTACCATCACTGTCTTTGTGTTATTTGATCAGGTGAGTGGAGGGAAGTCAACAGAGATGAGCAGAATCAGTCATCTACACATCCATTTGGAAACTAAAAGCTCAAGTCAATCACCAAAATGGAAAACAGGTTGAGATTCAAGAAAATTATAGGGCAGCTGAAGATAAAGGCCTCAAAGATAAATAACCACTTAACATAGTTTAAAGTTCCAAAAACCTAACATCCATGTTCTTCCCGATATTTGTTCTCGTTGCTGCAGTTGAAGTTCTTGCTTTTTGTCAACGATGGGGTTAATGTGATTCTTCTTTTTTTTTGGGGGGGTATCAAATGATGTGACTGTTTTATGTCATTCCGAAATCGTAACTAAAATGTTGAGACAAATCTTGTCCAATGCACATAGAACAAACTGTTATCACTGCATCGCCAATATCTCAATAAAGAATATATATGTGCTAAACTGTTCCACTCTAAAATAATCTGGAACGGGTCTAAACATCATCT
Source organism: Erythroxylum brevipes (assembly GCA_027479065.1). NCBI lineage: Eukaryota > Viridiplantae > Streptophyta > Magnoliopsida > Malpighiales > Erythroxylaceae > Erythroxylum > Erythroxylum brevipes. The sequence goes on from JANIHY010000003.1 coordinate 55,523,756, forward strand.
ACATTGAACATCCACTCAAGCTAAAGAAGGTTTACATCCCATCAAAAAGTTGAATTATAAAAATGCATGTAAGATCATCAAAGGCTTCCAAAAAAAAAAAAGAAAACGAAGTCAAACATACCCAGAATAACCACCACCATGCAGACAAAAAACTACTGGTCCTTCCGTTCCTGCCGTATATACATGAAATACCTACAATGGTAGATAGCACTAAAAGTGTTAACATGGAGAATTTACTTAAAATATTCACATCAAAGAAGACGAGAGAGAATTTTATTTTAATGAAAAGTGAACACTAACATCATTAGAGTTAGGAATGGAAACATCATCCTCTTGGTCAAAGAACCCCCTCCAGTCTAGAGGAGAATACTTGTGCGCAGAGGTCGCCGATGATTCTGTCGAAGACATTGACATCTGCAGAACCAAAACCATAAAACAATAAACAGTAACAATCATTCACTAAAGAGCTGTAAAAACAGATACTTTGCAATAAAGAATCAGGAAAAGAACAAATAACAAATAACAAAAAAAAAGAGTTCCAGAAATCGTATTCAGTGATCGAAACACATAGAAAAAGTTAAAAAGCCATCAACTTTTGGAATAACTGTAATGAAAACTCAAAACTTCGCGGAGAACCAAACGGCAACAATATCGAAAATGGAAGAGAATTACAAATCATGAAATAGGAAAAACAGCAACGATCAGAAAGTAAAAGAAGACGGAACAAGCAACTAAGAGCAGAGAAGATGGAGAGGGAGAGAGAAGAATACATACATGTAGAACCAAAAAGAAGGATCGGGTAATGGAAGTTTTTAACTGATTCTTACATGAAATGAAGGAGAAGGGTAATGGTATAGGCAGAGCGACGAAGCTACTGACAGAATTGGGCTTGATAATGCAATTTTGATTCGGTCAGGTGAATACAAGTTGATTCCCAAACTAGTTTAAGTAAAATAGCTTGTTAGACTAAAATTTAATTTTATAATATTTTCTAAATTATATGTTTAATTTCGTGTATCATGCAATGATCCGAGTACCGTACCGTACCGGTCGGTACCGGCCGGTACGTTCCGTACCGGCCGGAAACCGGTACCGG
>JANIHY010000003.1:55525282-55539874 GCA_027479065.1 Erythroxylum brevipes
TAACTCATTTTAAAAAAATCCTATAATATTTTATCTCATAATATTAAGAACTCTCTTTCAATTTAATAACACTGTTGTAATCAATCATTTCAAATACTTTTGATATAAATTTAGTTTTTTCAATTTATTGAGCCTACTGAATTAAATTTAAATTCCAATCAAAACTATATATAACAATATTTACCTTTACACTTCTTTAAATTAAAGTTAACATTAATTCAAATTTAGATCACATCAATGGTTTGAACTTTTTTATCATCCCTATTTAATATCAACCTCTACCATTTAATCAACTAAAATTTTGGTCTAAAAAAGTCCGATAGTACGCAACTTTTTCCATACGAAGACTATTTCAAATGATCCATCTGAAGAAAAATAAAAAACAAAATATTTTATATTGCAAATACTAAAAAGATTTTAATTAAAGCCTTCTTGTTGGATAACACGACCATTAATTAAACTAGTGCATAGACCAACTTGTACATGCATATAAATGCTTAATGCAACTCCTTTCGACTATTATGGATTTATGGGACATTGATAAACACCCTCTTTACATATGTTATAGGTTCAAGATATATACATGAATAGAACGGATCATATGTACAGAGCATGCACACTGGTTCGGACGAATTCAACTTCAAGCATCAACAGAAACACTGATAGCGTTTAGCTCAACATGTTGCTTTCCCTCCCTCCGGGGGTGAAGAGTTACAGTAGCACATGCCTCTGCCCTTGAAATCTGGTCATCTCCAGCATTAGAAACCGATATCGAATTCACGATAGGCTTTCTATTCTCGTGATTATCTTCATCTCTCGGAACAATCTCCCACTCCTCTCTGAGGGATGCAACTTGCAAGCCTTTTTCCTTGTGGCTTTCCATTTCAAATGCAGTAGGCAGAATCACGTAGTCATTTATGGGGTTGTAGAAAGGATCTGGTTCGCCAGCCTTCAGCCAATGCTTTAGAATCCTGAAAACATGATGGTCACTAAGGATTCCCCGGTGTTCGGCAGGAACTCCAACTCTAGCTACTGCATCTAGCTCATCAGCCTGCCGTGAAAGTTGGGGCAGTTAGAAAGGAAGGAAAAGATGTTGACGCTGACTTTCCAAGAAAAAGCACATGGTATGATATTTTATGGAGGATATTCTTTTGATTGCCTACTGTTGAAATGCCCAAAAAAGGCCAAAACATACAAATGGTTACTAAAGGATGCTTGAAATAGATATCCAATAAACTCAAAAAAATTGTATGCTAGAACAAAAGGCACAACCCCTTGATAATGCAATTTGAAAGAAACACTCTTACTTATGATTAGATGATTAATTGTAAGATTTGTTTGTGGGACAAACAAACCAAAAATTGTTTTCTTCTCCAGTTTCTCCAGATATATGACTAATGCACTTCAATATTTCCAAAACAAATATACTAACAGCCACATGAACAATTTTCCTATTCATGGAACATGTAGAAGTTACCCATATCGTGTCCCTTTGACAAGTGCTATATATCCAAATTAATTGCATCTTATAGACACCACTTTTAAATCACTTGCAAGGGAATTTCCCTTTTTTCTGCTTATCCAGGCTAGATCGATAACATAAAAACTTCATTTTTTAATTTCAATAAACTGTCTGTACATCTAATCCAATGTGAGTGATAAAATATGAATCAATTATTTCAGTCCAGCAACTCAAATGAAATAGGAAGATCACAACCAATGAATAATGCAAAATAAAAGATCCCCCAACAAAGCTGGTTAGGAATTATTCATTCTGGAAAGTCACAGAATTGAAAAGGGAAATTAGTCAAACCTTAGCTGATTCAGTCGGAACTGTGCCATCACCATCAACGCACACATATTTAGGCTGAAGATATACACAAGTTTAGTATCTGATACCGATAACAAGCCAAAAACATATTGCACAACGGAATTGACTTATCAAAAGAGCCAGTGAACCCAAATGTTAGTTAAAATCAATATAACTTTGACAACATTACACTACATAAATGGACTATGAATAACAACCTCAAAGAATCGCAGTTCTTGGTTCTCTTTAACAGGTCTCTCCTCACTCCCATAGCTGCAGACCAATAACTAACATTAGCGACTACATATACTTCATATAGCAGAAAAATGCAACATAGACCATACTGGCACAAGAAACATTACCTGCCTGAAACACAGAAACTTGCTATAGCATAAAAACAAAAAAAGAAGAAAAGGAAAAGTATGCAGCTCTACTTGAACGGAACTTTGAAAAGTTCAATGTACAATTAAAGGCATTTCCCTTCTAATCAAGACCAGAACTTCCATTCTTTTAAATATTACTAATTGTACTACTTTTGATGTTTGCAGAGTATGAATTCAAGTTGCCAAGCTGCTGAATAAACAGTAGTAACTAGTAAGATTACCAAACACTGTGAGGCGTCCCTTGATTAGTCCCATATATGTTGTAGAATTTAACTTGTGAAGGAACCTTAGCACAACACAAGATCTTGCGTGTCTCATTAGCCCATTTTAAGATCTCTAAGTTGTAAGGTAGAGACATGATCTCTCCATCATAAGTAACCTGGTATGCAGAAAGAAAAATGTCAGTATCACCACAAAAACACAAGCTTCAACATAATAATGCTGCTGACAATTAAAGATGATCAAAATTAGAGTTCTACCATTACTTAGTCAGTTCAATATAAAATGTTAGTTGTACACGGTCAATAGTAAATTTGAAAGAAATAATGAAAACTATTTGCCACCAAGAGATGTTTGAGAATGTGATGTTCCAAAGTTCTAGAATCAATTATACAACAAAAAAGTAATAAACTCTGAAGTGAGACATAATACTTCCACTATTTAAACTATCTCAAAGTTGAAAGATCTCTATTTCCCACAAAGGAGGTTCAGAGCTTACAATGTTACTTGAAAGAGCTGATTTGAACACTTCTATGCTCTCTTCAGGAGGATATGACTCTAGGATTATATGAGAATTTCCATCACCATCTTCCTTCTCTCTCCAGATTTCTAGAAGAGGGTTGTTTTCCCAATGAAAATTTGGACAGGACATCAACTCATATAGAGATGGACATTCAATCAGCTGAAACATTGGAACATGAAACAAAATATAAGCATTAAAATTTGTAAATGCAAGTCCAAATTGAAATTCACTAGAGCACTAAATTCACTATAATAACATACCAATAATGCCTTAAGGAACAAGATTGCACATAAACTATCATTATAGAAATGTTGAATGATCCCTAATCCACAAACGTCAAAATGGAAACAAAATTTCTACAACACTCAAGTGGGCAAATAGTTAACCTACACCACAATACAAAGCCCTGAAAGTCACAAGACATTTGAAAGGAAAAGATATCTTTCTGTAGTCAGCAGCTCCAAAGCAAAACTAGAACTGGACACATCAAATGGTAAATAGCAAAATCTCAGTGAACAAAAATGCTGCAAGTAATTTTTCCAATCATTTTGCCTGTTGCTAAAATGTCAAAGAAGTGATCACTCCCTAAAAGTTGTATTAACGCCATGATTCACTGCGTATAGGATGAGAAATTCTTGATTGACAGTAACCAACACATAAGTACTACCAAGGCAGACAAGTAATTTGTTAATCATCAGACCAAAGAAATAGCATAGCAGCTATCTCAAGCAAAAAAATAATAATAATAATAATAATCTTATTTAAACAGGAACATAATACTGAACGTGTTAGTAAAACAAGTGTTGAAAATGTGTGACCGCATAAATGGTGTGAAGATAAGAAATCTTGACAGTTGAACTAGACAAGAATGTACCAGCTGATGCATGCTCCATTTAGAAATAAAAAAGTTCTGCTCCCACCCATCAACAAATGACATGCCATTCAGAAAGGTCGATGTGACGTACCCAGGTGCTCCTGTCATGCAGATATAAAACAACACATCTACCTCAACAATGTTCCGAATCATGTTAAGCTTTTCTCTAATGAGCTGAAGCAGGAAAAATGAAACTAGGGTAGAATTAACCCTTTTGTTAAGATTGTTGCATTGCCAATTTATCATAGTCACTCACCCTGGAATGGGGAAGCTATGGCAATCCAACTTTTCACATACTTCTCAAATATCTGTAAGAAAAAAAAGCTTAAAATATTAAGTTTCTTTACTAGGCGAAACAGAGAGAGGGGGGGAGAGAGAGAGAAAGAGTGAGCGAGAGGGAGGAAGGGAGGGAGGGATGACATTACCTCACTGTGAATAGTCATGAAACATTTAACAAGAAGACCCCCCATAGAATGACTTATGACATTTATCTTTTTCCCTCCTGACGCATCATACACTGACTCCAATTTTCTAGCAAACTGGTCCATAGTCTCTTGCAACCTAAAAGAGGTTTAAAATAAACAAGAAGAAATAGAGCATAAACACAGCAAAGTTTTGGCATCAGAATCTCAAGATAATTTTCAGATGATGCGTCAGGCATCTGACAATTCTGAACAGATGTGCGAAAACAAGGTGGTCTCCAGATTGGAATAACTAGTATATTCCTAAATCTAATGCATACGTTGTTGCTATGATTTTAGGGAAATAGAAGTAGTACATCATAAAATATTAATTCTAATTTAAATATTAATCAGGAACATTAAGACAGCAGAGTGTTTAAACATAATACAGTTGTGCTTCTGGAGAAAAGGGTAAGAAAGAAAATCTGGAACCAATTGACATAATTTTTTTAATAAACAATGCTGTCAGAAGGTAGGAACACACATCCAGGCAAGGTATCTCATATAGCATAGCATAGTCAAGCTATGTGAACAAGCTGCCAGCAGAAATAGAATCCAGCTGTACATAAACACCAATCAATAACATAAATAGCACTAGCACAATCATCTATTCTAAAAAGGAAAACATAACAATTACTTTGTTTCGTTAAGATCATGATTCAAGCCTACAGTAAATTTGGCATCTCAAAAAAAATTAATTTGAATTAGTTCAGATGCAGTTTGCAATTTGCACCTGTTATTCTTAAGCTTCTACTAATAAGCAGTTCAATAACTACACAACCCAAATACCAGATGCTTTACCTGTCTTAAGCGATTTGAACCACATGAATAAAGACAAGCAAATCCTAAACAGAACTGATTTTTGTTAAAAAGGATGTTTACTTCATCAACTTTGTTAGCTAATTATCAAACAAATGTATGCAAAAATTTAATATCAACAAGAAAAAGTGAAATTTTGCAGGATCCATTGCAAAGAAAATAGTCTACACAAAGCAGCAATGAGGGAAGAATTTGCAGTGGTACGTACCTATTGCTTTGGCGGAAATCATACCCAAAACCAAACAGGGTTTTCCCCTCTTGGAAACCCCACTTGATCATTTCAACGATCATATCGTGGAAGTAATAAACACATTCACGCCCTACGATCTGCATGCACAACAACTTATCAGAGATCCATAAGAAATAACTGAACAGAATTCATCAAACGACACAAAGGAAAAATGGTTCATGTACTGTCACAATCAACAAAACAAATGGATGCATGTCTATTGCCTCAAGTATAAACTTTTTACTTCAACTCTTTGATAACAACTAATAGTTCAAATTGAAGAAACAAATAAAATATGGCATGAAGCAAAAATAAAAATAAGTACCAAGTCAGGATCCAAAACATCAATTGCATACAACCCATGTCTGTCCTCAGGAACCACAATTCTTGACTTCTGGTCCAAAGAAATTGATTTACCTGTTTTTGTTCGCACAAAAGAAGAAACATTTAAAAAATCAAATACAATTTGGGTAGAACACAAAAACATACGTCTGTTTCTCATTTATCAATCTTTTTCCACCTTGCCTTAACATGTCATTATTAAAACTAAAACTAAGTACTTAGTTTGTTACCAGTAGAAGGATCGAAGCGAGACCAGAGCTTGTCCCTGAACTTATAATCAGCCTCAAGAATCCGAACCCAAATTCTCTCCTCTTGACCATTCTCATCATCCACTGCCTTCAGAATCGAACCCGCGATTCCCGGTACCAGCAGCACAGGGTCCAAATTCGGATCCACATATGGTTGCGGTTGCTTTCTGATCAAATTCAGCCATAGTTCCACAGATTGCACTATCTCTTCTAGCAACACCACCATTTTAATCGCTCGATCAAAAAAGAGAAAAGGCCCTGATCACTGAAGATTAGGATTTCCTTGATGGGCGATTTGGGCAATTCAAAGCCCGAAATGAAGTAGTAAACAACAACGAATTTGGGATTAGGGATTCAATTTTCTAATCCTACACACATTAGCTGTTCGACTTCGACCTTTAATTTTAGCTTCAGCATTATGATTTATGAACTTGTTCATATACACGTCATGGGTTTGGACGGTCTGAAACGCTGCCCAATCGAAGGCTCCCACGTCAGTAAGAAGAAGGAGTTATATGTGGATGGGAAACAGCAGATTATTGCATACCTTTTCCGTTACAGATAAAACCGTACGACTCTTCCCTTAGGACAAGCCCTTTTTCTAGATTCCGTAGGTGTGGGAACAAAATAGACTTTAACCAATTTTCTTCTTTAGATTTTCTGACGGAACTTATGTACCAAAGATATCGGAACTAAGTTGCTTCCGACAACAAACAGGAGTTTAGGACAACCAGAGTACTTTGATTGAATTAAACATGACTTTGAGCTTAAGCACGCTTTTTAAATATACAAATTAGATTTACTGATTTAGTGACTATTTAAAAAAATATATCATTCATTACACTTTATAACCCACCCAATACTTTATATTTAATAAAGTTTGAAATTTTATAAATATAATATTTAAGAAATAACTTTTAAAACTTAAAACCTAAACTAATTGAATTCAGAATTAAATTCAAATTTAAAAGATTTGGTTTAATTTGATCTATTATTTTATTTANNNNAAATTAATTAATTAAATTATTTTAATTTAAAATTTTTAAATTATATTTAAGAACAAATATTAAGTAATCACAAATAAGAATGTCATTTATATTTAATTCGATTAACGAACATAATTGCGTTAATCAAACTTTAGCCGAGTTTAAATTTGGAATGTACAACCTAATTCGGCCTAATTTAAAATTCAAACATATTAAGTATAAGTTAAAATAAAATTTAATTTAATTTAAAAATAATCAAAATCAATTTGAGATTAAACTAACTTCATGCTTCTCAAATTCAATTAAGTTGAAACTACAACTCCAATTAAATCTCAAATCATTATAAAAATTTTTCAAATTAAGTTAAAATTAAGGAAAGATCTAATTCAATATTATCCCTATCTAGGATGGCAAATAGGCCGAGGCCGGGCCCAAGACTTTGGGTCCCGACCCAAGTTGCTCAGGCCCTATCTTTCAATTTTGTGCAAATGTGACAGAATTGAGCTCGGATTTGGGCCGTAAGGCTGACCTTGGTCATTGTCATCTTTATCCTGTCCACGAAGGGCTGAGCCCGTTGCCATCCTTTTTATACCTTTTTATACGCTTTAAGAAGTTCTTGGAACTCTAATCCAAGCTTAGCTGACTCAACGACCAGCATCTACTGTGCTGCTTCACTTGTTTTTACCAAAACTATAGTCACTGTTCCCGCAAGTCAGAAACCAAGATGCGGATTTTATGCGTGAACTGTGGCTGTGGAGGCTATATAACCAATTCCCTCTTCACAAAGGTACATCTGTTCTATTTCTTCCTTTTCTTAGTCTCTAGTAGCTTGTGTGTGACACTTCAGGCCTCTAAGATGATGATGAATGTTCAAATTAAAGGAAAAAGCTGAGCAAGTGGAAGTTCAGAAACGAGTAAAGCTTGTCAAGGGCTTGATTCCTCCTTTAATGGCTGCCATCGTAGCATTATCTCCCATCTGCAATGTTCCAGGTAAGTGACTCATTATCCACCACACACTAAATTGACAGAACTCCTAATTACGAAAATGCCCTCCTCTTCTTCCGCCTGATTCTCGTTGTGCCATTAATGATTTAACTTAAGCACTATTACTTAGTGAACTGTAGGTGCATTTTGCTATGTTGGACGGTATTATAGAAACAACCATGGACTACATTTTTTCTCATGCATGAACCCTGAAAATATTAACATCACAGTTCAGTTCTCCACAGGAGTTCTCTAATTTATGCTTCTAAGATAGAGCTTGATTGTAGCAAACTTAAAAATAAACAATTAGTTCACAATGAATCAGGTATCTAAAGATCTATTTAGTACCATGACTTGAACCAGTATTGTTAGAATATATTTTATATATTTCTTGTTTGGTTTTGGCCTTTTAAATTAGACATATAAGAAAATTGAAGTTATTACGTGGACTGTTGAAGATGTACATTAATTGGATGTTGAGTTTTAGAATTGGGCTCTTTTGACTTGATTGAGTTGGTATCATACATGTCCATAAGCAGCAAGCACAAATCAGTCCATCTTAAATATAAATGCTGTCTAGATTACGGTGGAATCTTAGACAGATATTAAAACAAGTGATCTCCTGGTTGTTGTGGAAGTGTATCAAAACACGCATGTGAAGAATCCTAGCGGAAGTGGTGTGGCAACGGAAGAGTGCATGTGTATTGTTGATTGCTGCATTGGTCACGAATGGGCAGATAGAAAAATAAGCTAGCTGTGCACTTTGGGTCTTTCATGAGTTGAATATTGTGTCTCACAGTGGAAGCAGCCTGCGTCAATCAATTTGATAAAGTGCAGATGACGTATGTCTTGAAAAGAAATTGGCTGGCTGTGCATGGTGTCTTCTTTATGAGCTGAAACATGTTGATGTGTGCACGGCAGTTAGTGGGTGCGTGAGCTTCTGGTGGAATACGTTTTTCATGGGTCTTTGAAGAAAAATACTGGTTACTGCGTATGTTAATTAACATAGGTAATTAACGTGTTTCTATGGGAGCTATGGTGAAATTGTTTTGTCAGTGAGGCAAATATCTTCTTTGGTAATGTGGGACTGGTTATTACTTGAAGCAACACTGTGACTTATTCTTGTGAAGAAAGAATCAACTATGGAGAAAGTTTTCAGCTGGGTTATTTTGAGGAGATAAATCTATACTGAAGTCTTCGTTTGTTTCAAGTATTTTGTTATTTAATTTTCAGTTGATTAAATACTTGAGCTATTTTTATTTATTACTTTCTTGAGTGAAAGTCTGTGAATTAATTAACCCCTTTGATTTCAAGTATATTATTTTTAGTTGATTTTGTTTAGTTTGTTAATTAGAATGATGATTATGCAGTGTCCCTGGCACAAGTCTCTGGCATAGAAAAGGGAACTGCATTGTTTCGACGTGCTTGCATAGGCTGTCATGATGCTGGCGGAAATATTATTCAGCCAGTGAGTCTTCCTTTGCTTATTCTGTGGAGTTTTTTACTTGTCCCTTCTAAGTTCTGTCAACTCTTTCCAATCATAACTTGCTAATAATTTCAAGGAGCAACACTCTTTACAAAAGACGTACAGAGGTAAACTTACAAGTACTTGATAAAAATTTGGATCCTGCAAATTTGGATAATCAGATATATGGATTTCTGGGATGTGCAAACTGCTTGAGTTGAGTTAGGGTCTTCAGTTATATGAGATTAATGTCCAAAGTGTTCAAATGCTAGTGATATAAACCAGTGAAGTAACAAAGACTAAGAGGGTAGGCAATTTGTTTCTGTCTAGCTGTTTAATAAGGAACACATGAACACACATCATTAATATATGAAAGTTGGTTATTTTTACAGAATTCTTTAAGATTTTTGCAGCTAAACGAACTAAGAGGAAGTCATTGTAGTAGCTTCAACGTAAGTACTGGTTGGTTGATTGCAATTACAGAAATGAGGTAGACTCAGAAGAGGAGATATATCGCATTACCTAATTTGGCAAGGGAAGAATGCCAGTAAGGTCACTCTGCTTTCATGCCTTTTTTTCTTTTTCTCTTCCATGGCTATTTAAGAACTTAATTCAATCCAAGGATTTGGTGAGAAATGCACTCCGAGAGGGCAGTACACGTTCGGAAACCAGTTACAGGATGAAGAGATAGAGCTGTTGGCTGAGTTTGTGAAGTCACAGGCTGATCAAGGTTGGTCAAACATGGTCGACTAATCGCAGATTTTTATCCCACAAGCTTTAAATCTTGTAGTCTCGATAATGCCAACTTGAAGCATAGTAAAATCTAAACAAGTTGATGAAAGTTGAATGTTATGATCAAAGTCCAGGAAGAGTACAACCAATTGCTTTTTTATTTTATGTAAATTTAAGGATGATTTGTTGTATAATGCTCATGGGAGTGCAGAACTAATAACTGTTGGACCAACGGTGATTGACAAATAAAAATTCCTTTATTTTTGATAATTATAAAATATATAGAATTGGTTAAGTAATTATTTCAGGATTTTAATTAAAGACTAAATGCCATTTCAAGTGATAATTTTCAAAGATGTAAGTGATAGACAATGTTTAAAGTTCAATCTACAAATGTCAAGGAGATAAAATATCAAGAAATTAAGTCAGTAATAATCTACTATGATCTAGAGAAAATAGACAACGTGCAAAAGAAGATCCTAGTGAAGATTATGGATAGAGATCTTGAAAGATCGAAGTTTATCTTCAAATTTATTCGTTGGAGAAATTCCAGTCGACTACAAACATTTTCAGTCGACTGAAAATTATCATATCTGAAGAGTGGGGCTCATTCCAGTTGACTACAAAGAGTTCCAGTCGACTACAAATCATGCCAGTCGACTACAAACATTTCCAGTCGACTATAATCAGCAAATATGTTTGTTCCAGTCGACTGATACTGGTTCCAGTCGACTAGCACATGTCGACCAGTCGACTATCATCTGTTCCAGTCGACTAGCAGCACAGCAGATAATATTATGACGAATTCAATGATTCTAAAACGGGAAGAAAATCTTCTTCAACGTTCATAAGAGATCTTAAACGGCTACAAGAGGATTTCCAACGTCTATATTGATCCAGAAGCCTGCAAATAAATAGATGAACACCAAGAGATCGAAAATTGCCGGAAATAGAAAAGAATACTGATCATAGTTCATATTTCTCATATTATTGCTCTCAATTATCTTAGCTCATTCAAGTGTATCTAGCTATCTTGAGCTTTACTTCAGTTATACATCATCTTTATTGTAAGCTTAGTGATTAGAGAAAAATCACTGGTGAGGTTGGATTTGTGCCGGAAATCAAATCGGATTGTAAAGGTTACTTAAGCCGGAATTCAAGTGGTTGTAAAAGTTTGCACTGAATTAAAAAGTGTACAATAGAGTGGTTTGCCAAATCCTTAGTGGGAACTTAGGTAGAGGACGTAGGTCTTAGCACCGAACCTCTATAAAAACAATGTTTGCATTCTTCCCTACTCTTTTCATTTGTTTAATTTGATTGTTTTTTTTGTATTAATTCCGTGTTTTTTGTAGAACTCTGCGAAAAAGTTTAGACGATCTATTCAACCTCACTTCTAGATCGCTTTCAGAAAGGAGTCTGTTAATGCTTAAAATGAAAAAAGCCTGTTAATCGTTTAAAAAATGAAGGGATCTTTTTGCAATATTAAAACAGAAGGAGCCAATTAAAAACTGAAGGAGCTTCTTACAAGTTAAAAACAAAAACATTATAATGGGAAATTTAAAAGGTAAGTGAGAGAGTGAAATAGTCGACTTATACTGGTTCGACTTATAACGAAGTTTATATCCAATCTCCAAGTATTTAACTTGAATCACTATAAAATTCAAGTATTAAATTTTCATGAACCTCTCTAAGCTCATAAGTATATATTTTTCAAGGTTCTTCAACCTTCCACAATTGTAGTATTTAACAAACATCTACAAGCACTCAACAAAAATATATAAAAGGTTTAACAGTCTTTTTCAATAGAGTGATTTTACTTTCTAAGGTACAAGGAATTTGATATAAATATGATTTTCAAGAATATTGATGCTGCCGAATTATTTTACAAGTATGCGTGTTTCACAAATAGAGTGTGTTGTACCCCATTTCTGGAGTTCAACTATCCGGAATCATAACACGTGAGCGTAATCTAATAAAATCTCCCTATCCATCATCGATTCATTTTCATGCTCTGATATCATATCTTGTTGGGTTCCTGGGTCCCCGCGGGTGGGTTCGTCGTGGAAAACTTTATGTTTCGTAGCGGCGAATGGACGAGAACTTCTGCACTAATGCAACATCATTTCATGACATTTCAACTACGTACCAACATTATTTCATAAAACTCTCTAACTCTACTCATTTGATTCCTTACCACTAACTCTCATCATTCACAAATTCCTATTTTTCTTTTCCATAACACATCTCACTTACATGTAACAACAATTCGTATTCAAAATTTATCATCTCGATATCTGCCTCAAGTATACCTAATTTTAACTCAACTTCATCCATACACAAACTCATATTTCATTAACCTTGAAAGGAAAAAGTTTTCCAAAGCTTTAATAGGCATTTTAAGTCATAATACATCAATGTCTCAAAATCTCAAAATACAAAAGTTACATGAACAAATAATCCTTGAAATGCGACTAAAGCCTTGTGTTTACAAAATCTAGCTTAAAATACAAAAATATGCTTAATCAAAGTGATGCCTTGACTCTCTTTCACTCACTCGATCTCTTGCTCATCACCAGAAGATGGGAAGGAATGGGGATGAGCTTAAAAACTTGTGGATAACAGTTTTATAATCGGTAACAAGCAAAAATCGTTTATAAAACTCATTGCCATTGAATATTTTTATAACCATAGTTATTCTACATTAAAAATCACAAAAACTTATTTCTAAAAAATTTTCAATTTGTCAAACAATTCATAACGAATCATAAATCATGCATTCATCAAACTTGTCGACACATTTAAATACATAAGCACATTAAAATGGTTTAGGAGGTCCATAAATAGAACAAAATAACACATTCTCACGAAGTCGTCTTGTGTAGTCATGAACAGAATGAACTAACACAATCCCACATAGTGGTTTTTTTGCATAGTCATAAACATGAGGGAGTCTATGAAGGAGCTCCATACCACTAGTAGGCAGGCGGAAGAAGCCTTTAGTCGAAGTGCACTTAACATAAAGAATGGACCAGACTAAACCCACATAACATATATTTCATAACTTGAAAAATTGTTGTCCAAAATGATATTTTTTTTTGAAAAGTGATTTCACAAACATAGTGTCTTTTTCAAAAATCATTTTCATATTTTTTTTCATAAATCATCGATACAATATTCACATACCAATCACATAACACTTTCTTAAAGCATTCTAAAAGCAATAAATGCACATTTATAACACAATTGAAAACATTTAACTTTCTTGATTTGAAAGAAACATTAATGGCTTATTACTCAATTATAAAAATATAATCCACCTTGAATTCCTTGCTTAAACCTTGCTTAAAGATGCCTCTCCTCTTGATCCTCTTGCCTTCCTTGATTCCTTTTATCGAAAACAAAAATTTCCATTTAATAGGAATATAATTTGAGGACCCATATATTGTATATTCACTAAGATAAATTCTAAATACTCAAACTCTTCCAAAAGTTCCAACCTTCGGATCAATTTTCCATGATCATTATGATCAGGTAAATGAAGAAATTTGATAACACTTCCTTCTAGAAAAATGCTCCTCATAGTCTTAACTTTCTAATGACACCAAAATTATTTAATTTGTTTAGAAATTTGGAAGTTATACCTTAAATATTTTTGGACCATTCTTGTGCTAAAACAGTATTCTATGCTCAACTTCCATCCAAAAATTGAAAGTTTTAGAGACTGCATTATAACTTAATTTCGTCAGACAATTTGTATGCCAATGTCTTTAGTTTATTTCAAATTAAAAATCACTTCATTTGGATAACTATAGAATAAGATATCGTCAAAATACCAAAATATGTTTAGGAGTTCGCTGCAGCGAACTTGTCCAGAAGCCTACAAAATTTCCAGCCCTCATCCCATTTTTATGATTTTTCACGTCCAACTTCTACACTTAACACGTCTTACATAAAAACCATCCTTTCTACTTCATTTACGCTTCATCCTTTACTCCATTTCAACTCAATATCATCCATAAACAAATTATAGTCCATGACTGATCATGAACACTAGTAATAGAACATACACATATTACACATTCATCATCAACTTCCTACACATATTCACTTCATTTCACTTCTAACTATCACCAAATATGCTTCATTCAACAAATCAAGAAGGGTTAATGTTTATACTTACTTGTTTAGCTTCAAGATCTTCAAACTCTTCAAGATCTCTCTCTTAAAAGCTAAGAAAATGGAACCCTCGCTTGTGTTTCTCTTCTTCTTCTTTTGTCTCCAACGAACTCTCCTTCTTCTCTCTTCCCACTCAAGTTTTCTCCTTCTCTCCCATGCAAGACACCTTTGTTTCGTCCCTTAATATCCTTAATGAGTGTACAATGTTCATTTTGCCCTTACTTATATGCTGTATGTAGCGCCCCCTTACCACAGGGTATCCATCGGAACGCCCGTAGGTCATTCCGATAAATATCCTACGACAAGAGACCACTACTGACAACAACCACTACACTCCTCAT
>JANIHY010000003.1:55738139-55751357 GCA_027479065.1 Erythroxylum brevipes
CTCAATTTCTCAGTCGATCATATTCCAGTCAGTTCCAGTCAGTTCACAATTCGATCAATTCACAGACCAGTCAATTCCAATTCACAATGAAATACCGGAGAATCATGAATGCATGTACCTATGGATGAATGACTATGTATATGCAGTAGACCTGTTCCTCTATAATTAGAGGCCAGTAACATGCTCAGTCAGTATGTGTAGTTAATCCTATCAGTATGACCCAATTATTACCATAATACCCTTAATGACAGTAACGAGATGTTACAGGTCAACACCTGGGTTACTCTAATATCTACCTAACATTCTAACATCATATGCAATGTTAGGTATGGTGCAAACCTAAGCATACATAAGGCTTTCAACAGCTGAAGCATATGGAATGTTCTTTATGTGCTCCCATTCAAAGTCATTTTTGGGGCATTAATTCAAACTAAATCCCTTCACTATGGGTCCTACACTTGGTGCACAATCTTTCATCCGAAATCTCTCTAAAACTTTGTTAATATAGGTCTCTTGAGACAAACTCAAAATACCTCGAGATCTTTTTCTATGGATCTTGATGCCAATGACATAAGATGCCTTACCTATATCTCTCATATCAAAATTCTTTGAGAGAAATTGTTTTACCTCATATAACAAACCCTTATCATTAGTTGCAAGTAAAATATCATCCATGTATAATACAAGAAAACAAGTCTTACTCTCACTGACCTTTAAGTATAAACATTGGTTCATTATATTCTCTTCAAAACTGAATGAAGTAATAACCTCATGAAATTTTAAATACCACTGTCGGGAGGCTTGTTTGAATCCATATGTGGATTTATTAAGCTTGCAGACTAAATACTCACCATCACTATAGGAGAATCCTTCAAATTGTTTCATGTATACCTCTTCCTCTAGTTCACCATTGAGGAACGCTATTTTCACATCCATTTGATGTAACTCAAAATCAAAATGAGCTATCAATGCCATGATTACATGAAGAGAGTATTTCTTAGATAAGGAGAAAATGTCTCTGTGTAGTCAATTTCTTTTCTCTAAGTGAACCCTTTAACAACAAGTCTTGCTGTAATATCCCATTATCCTATGTTAGGGGCTAGGATCCTAGAAAAGAGTATATGAGATATATAGAGAAAATTAGAAATGCATTTCATGGTCATGCATAATTGAATATACACATACACATGAATAATTATTGTTTACACTTTAAAATAATTGTACATGCATTCATTGACATTTTCTAGGTATAATTGATTTTTAAATGCAATTAAGATGTGAATCGTGGATTATTTGCGTCAAAACTTATTTGGTGATAATTATTATTATTTTGAAATTTTTGGTGAAGTTTAGCAAATTTCAAAAAATTTAGGGTATTTTAGACTAGGAAAAAAATTAAGATAAGAGACAAATGAATCAATTATAGTGTGACATATGGCAGCATATATATGTGACAAATGTACTACATGTAAGAGGACATATAGCAAGTGTTTTTGGAAGGACCATTCATTAGCTCACCCTTGCTTGCTCAGTGTAGCATTCTTCCCATTGTTCTTCATGGAAAGTACCCACCACCAAAACACTTTTCTTGTTTATCCAATACAGAACATCAAGTTGGTTATTCTGTTCATTTGATTCACTCTCACTGTTGGAAACCTTGTTGAATCAAGTAAGTGATTTTGGCTGATGTTTTATCATTGTAAATGAATACATGCATGATTGGTTTAAGAAGTGTAGTTTCGGTGAATGAATGTGATGAATAAATTAGATGAAAAATTTGTGAAATAGAAACTGGGCAGAAAGTGTAATAAAAATAGAGAATGTACAGAAAATAAAAATGCATAAAAAAATGAAAAAGTGAAAAAATCTAAACTGAAATGCAGTTGCATGAATAGTGATTTGTTTTTTATGGTTGCTAGTAATCAGGGATTTTAATTTGATTGTCTTGAGTTGGAGTTGAAATAGAAATAGAAAAGATGATTTATGCATAAGATATGTTAGTTGTAAAAGGTAGGAGTGAGAAATCTTAAAAAAAATAAAGGAGAGAAGAAAACTTGCGTTTTGTGAAATTGGAGAAGAAAAGAGAGATTGCATGATTGTGACATTGAAGACATAGTTAACAGTTAAACATCCTTCATCCTTTTTGCTATAACTTCTTCTTCCGACCTCCAAATGACATAGGATTTGAACCAAAAAACTCATAACGCATTTTTCTTTATCTCCACCAAAATCTATACCTATATGAATTAATTTGGAAGAGATTGATTAATGAGTTTAGGGTGAAAATGTTGAGGTGTGCTAGAATTTGATAACTAGAATGTTTTTACTAAACATACTTCAATATTTTAGCTATATTTTGATCTGTAGATTTTCAAATGAGATGATTCTTGATTTAACTTGAACTAGAGACATTTGGATACAATTTTTAAGAGCAATTGGATTTGAATTCTATCCTTAAGGGTCTTGAAATTTAGCTTGAAATTGAGTCTTGGATTAACCTATAGCACTACCCATGACAAAATTCATGTACTGTTGTTATTGAATAAACTTTATTAATGTAGGCCTGATCAGACAAAGTTCATAAAAATTGTAGCCTATTCTCTTAGCTTTCAATTAGTATAAGGTTTGTAATTTTTGGATATTGGAATTGAGAGATATGAGTTGTACAACTTTGAGTGCATGATCATACACGAGCCAAAATTTCAAATGTATTCAGTTTGAAGTATTTTCAACATAACTCACAGAATAATAAACCAAATTGTATGATTTTAGTGTTATTAGAAACTTAAGAAAAAAGATAACAATTTTCTAGGAGAAAGTGTTACATAAATACTCCATTTTCCTTATCTTAATGATCATACAAAGTAGAACTAAATGTTTGTATTAAAAAAAAGGCTAAAGTGGTTAACGAGTGTTTGAATTTTGGAGTAAAACTGATATTTGCATCAGTTTATTAAAGAAATATTCCTGAGAATTTGTCACTGAACATGCATAATACATGATACATTTATAAATGTATTTATTCAGTTAAATGAGCAATGTAGTAATATGAAAATGTATGTGATTTATATAGAAGAGCACGTTGAGCGACAGCTTCTAGACATTACCAGGACTTCAAGGCAATAAGTTAAATGAAGACCTAAGATGGTCTCACTTTTATTTGTTATGTTTGATATTAAATTGAATTGATTTGTGATGTATGTGTATTGAATTTCGGACATGAAAAGTCCAAGGTGTTTGTTGTATGAATAAAACATTGGAAGTGCTACTTGAATGTGAATATGACTAAATACTTTTTTCTCAACTTAAATGTTGAATGCCAGACTAAAAGTCCGATGACAAATGTGAATGAGAAAGAATGTGAATGTGAATGTGACTAAATGAGTATAATGATTGAATTTATGGAATGCATTTTATTCCAATGTATGAAATATAAAGGCAGTTGTGACTGATGTCGTCAGGAAAAAAAAAGAGCTTAAAGCTCAGGCATTCATGGGAAGAGCTTAAAGCTCAATATGTACAATGAGCCTTGTATCTCCGACAGATAGGGACAATACGAAAGAGCTTGGTATCCATAATGGATACAGGACACACAACCATAACAACATAATAATTGAATTGGGTGTCATAAACATTGCACTCAAATATGACATGAATAGATTGAGTGACTGCTTTGCTATGATGACTTTTCTTGTATGAATACGTGGTAATTTATTAATGATTGTGTTCTGAAAAATTGTAACAAAATGATGAATTGTATAGACTTTGTGATTGAAATATGACAATTGTGAACAAAATGTTTCATGATATTACTTGATGATAGTCAGTTGATGTGAATTGTATGATAATATGAAATGTTATGTTGCATGATAAGAGTGAACCATCGTGGATGGTTACTCAACTAAGTTTGCAAAACTCACCAAAATTGCACATTGACAATTTCATGTTTGAGAGAGCAACGCCTTAGCTGCTAAGACTGCATAGAAGAAATTTTGCACCACTTTTGGATACAAGTTATGGCTCAAAGGTCGATTAGCTGGAACTGGATGATTAGTTTTAGTTTTTGGTTAATTCCTTATGTATGTAGCATACTGTGTAGATTAAACAGTGAGCGTTGATAGGTTGATTATACATAAATATAAATAATGGATCTAATGCTACGTTATAAATTATGGTTTATGAAATGAAATTAGGACATTTTGGATTTTGATAATGTGTTATTTCTGATTTTGTTTATGACGTCAAGTAATAAAGTGGAGGTGAAATAGTTAACACAACAATTTTGTCAGGCATGTGCACGTGTGATTGTATGGCGTACATACATGTGTCAGACAAGATTGGGGTGTTACAGTTGGTGGTATTAGAGCACGGCTGGTATCACTAGGGATATGTAGAAATGTTAGGTTTGAAACATTGTGAAAATTTCATATGGTAATTGAAGTTATTGTTTATTATAGGTCATCTGCCATAGGTGATCAAGTAGAACACTTAGCTGACCTAGGATTAGAAAGAGCCAATAGAGAGTCGTCTTTGTCTCGACCTAAGGGAATGCCTTTGAGAATTTTCGTGAGAAGGGAAAGGAGGTATGATAAACGGTGAAAGCAGGGAGCTGTGGTCTTCTACGGAAGTACAGACCCTACAGAGGCCGAGAGATGGCCAAAGAGAATAAAGAGAGTCTTTGATCAGATGAAATGTGAGTCGAATGAGAGATTCGATTATACTGTTTCCTTATTACAAGGACCAGCTTACCAGTGGTGGAAAACTATTCCAGGCAACACCTCCAGGCTTTGTATTTTGAGATGGGAAGACTTTTTAAGAGTCTCCAGGGGAATTATATGCCCAAAATCTACATGGATAGAATGCAGGAAGAACTTTTAGATCTGAAGTAGGGATGTTTGTCTGTAGTATAATATGAGGTCAAATTTAACGAGTTGATGGGATATGCTACTGCTTTGATTCCTACTAAGGAAGATAAGTGCAAGAGAAGACTCTATATTTTTATTTAGCAAAGCTTGTCAATTTATACAGTCTTTCTCTAACCAAAATTCAAAAATCGAATAACATCTAAACTAAAATTTGCACTTAAAGAACATTTTCTGATAACAACTTTGACTATTTGAAAGTCATATGTTCAACACTCCTCCTTGACTTTGATACAACAAACTCCAAGCATCTTTTTTTTTTTTTTCGTTTGAGCTCCCACAATTTCGTTGTTAGACTTCTTATGAACTTTTCAATCTATCAGTTTCAAGCAGTCAAATCTTCCTTTATCTTCCACAATGAAGGAGTGATCCACCTTGTTGACCTTTTTTTTTTGTAAATGTTCTTGAACTTGAAGAACTCATTTTGTTTTCATCATATATACAGGTCTTCCTGTTAATTATATCTTCCTTTGCATCACCGGCATGGTTTTCTTTCGTAAAATCCAATGCAAATTTTTTTATTTTGCATTTTAATATTGAACAATTCTCTATCCATTGCATCTTTAATCATGCAATAGTCGTTTTCAAACAGTATATTAAAGTCTTTTTTTAGCAACTGACAAACACTCAGCAGATTTTTGTTTATTGTAGGAACATATAAGACATCATAAATTAACTTCAAACGTGAATGCCCTTTAATTGCTATAGTCCCCTTTCCTTTTGCTTCAATGTAGTCTCCATTTCTAATTTGGATTTTAGAGATAAAACTTGCATCAATTTCACTGAACATCCTTTTATTATAGGTCATGTGAATTGTGCAACCACTATTAATAAGTCAGCTTTCATTTGAATTGTAGTTGGCTAGGCATGACGTTTCAAATAACTCCTCCTCTTCAAGTTGATCGTTTACAGCTTGCTTGACTTCTCCCACATGTTGCGTTTTACATATCCTTTCAATATGTCCTAGTTGTCCACACTTGTTGTATCTTACATCTGGCCTCCACTAGCACTTGTATTTTGGATTATTTATTTTCTTGCAATACAAACATGGTGGAAAACTTTAAGCATTGTTATTATTAATCATATTTTAGTTGTATGACTTTATTAGAAAAGTGCTTTCAATGATTCTTTCTTACCTCATGAATCTCCTTTGCTCTTGTGCCTGTAATGCACTTAACAATTCTGTCCAATTGATTTTTGCCAAATCTTTTGAGTTTTCGACTGATGAAATTGTAGCCTCAAATCTTTCTAGGATGGTTACTAGAAATTTTTGAACTATTCTAGAATCATCAAAATTAGAATCAAGAAATCTTACGTTATTGGCAATGGCAATGAGCTTGTTGGAGTAATCCTTGATCGTTTCTGAATCCTTCATTTTTAGGATCTTAAATTCTCTGATCAAGTTGAGCATTTACATTTCTTTGATTCTTTTATTTCCCGTATATTCCTTCTTTAAAAAATCCCAAATTTCTTTGCGCGTCTTGAGCGTCATGATTATGGAAAAAATTGTTGGTGTGATTGTTAAAAATAGGCAAGCTTTTGCTTTGGACTTCCTTTGTTTCTTTTCTTTGTGAATTTTGATTTGAGTCGCCGTTGAATTTGTAGGCAAGTTCGGAACATCGTAGTCTTCATCTACAGCTTCCCACAAGTCATTTGCTTCAAAGAAGGCCTCCATTTGAACAGCCCAACTTAGATAATTTCTACCATCAAACACTGGTAGAGTAATAGCAATAAGCTATGATTCCGAATCTATTAATGTGTGATTTTTGATTTGTAGTGTGGGAAGACGTAGAATGAGTTATGAGTTATAGGTTTGTAGATTTAAAGGTCCCTTAAGATCAAAAGAGCTCTGATACCACTTTGTTGATTTTTTTAGGAAGAAGATATGTAAAGAGAAGACTTTATATTTTTATTGGGCGGAAGCTTGTCAATTTATATAATCTTTCTCTAATCAAAATTCAAAAATCAAATAACATCTAAACTAAATCAGCATAAAATAAACATAAAGTCTGCTAATATTTTTGATTATTTTAAAGTCACATGTTCAACAATGTCAGACATTGCTCAACATCTTAACAATATTACTAAACATCTTGACTATAACCTACCATATTTTGATGATTTTGCTGGCTTTATCATCTTTAACTAAACAGTGCCAAAGTTTTTTTAATATGTATGAAACAAACCAATCCTTTTAGTATCATGTGAATATGAATATTTTATATCTAGAATCTAGAAGTTGACTGGTTTGAAACCTAAAGTTTGTTTTCATCATTGTAATTTGAATCCTCATTGTACATTACATTAGCAGACTTTGGTTAATTATCAATTTCCTTTTCATCCCTCTACTCCTTATTTGGATAGTCCCTCGTGATATCTCTAGTTTGTTCGTACTTGTAGCACTATATTGTCTTTTAACCTTCGGATTTCGACCTAGAGCTCCATTTCGACGATCAATCTTTAACTACTTTCTTCTATGATTTTGATTTTCCCTCACATACACCCTTTAATTCAAGAGTTTTCACTGGTATTGAGTCTCCATTAATTTTATCCAATAACATAACAATGATGTCTTCCATACTAACTGTCTCCTTGCCTAATAAGAGTTTGGTCATGATATGTCCATTACAGACAGGTAAAAAACCAAGTAGAATCATTACTTTATCCACGTCCGTAATTGTCACCTCAACCTTAACAGATCACTAAATATTTAGTTGAATATATTCATATGATGTTCTATATCTGCTCCCTCCTTTATCTTTAGTTTGTATAATGTTTACTTTAGATATAATTTATTTATAAGAGACTTTGACATGTATTGACACTTCAGTTTTTTCCATATCTCCATAAGATATGCAATCTTCTTCATATAGCAAATGGTTTTAGTTGCTTGCACTTGCAAGTCCTCCAAATTGAGCTCATCCCTATCTTTTGGCTTACTCTCCTGCATCCCCTTTAGCAATTCCTACTGTTCTAACAAATCCATTTGGATCCTTTTGCTTCTCTAAACATTTGGACATGACTTTGTTAGAACACCTCCGCCACATCTATGTCTTTATCCCGTGCTTTCACCTCTAATTTCAAAAAAAGAATGTCCTAAACCACACTCGTGTCTTTAATCATGTTCACCTGAAAAGTATAAAAAACATTCTCATTCCTCCATAAACATTCCAAGATTGTACCCTTATATATAATTCATATACAAAAAAGTCAATTAACAAGTTGAATTGCAAAACTTCTAATTTCCTATTTAAAATTGTTTGAACCCATTGTTAAAAATGAGTAAATGGATGATATTGCTCTAAACAAAAATCCATTTGGCGCATTGAAACAAAGTAACTTTAAGTTTAAGAATAAAACTGTATTGACAAATTTATTTACTTGAAACATTTTAAAAGTCTCTTGTATTCTCTTTTATGCTCTAAAACTATGTTCCACACATGAATATTAGTTAATAGATACAACTAACCGAATAGATTGCAGATAGTTTAGGTGGAAGATGGCACCGTCCGTACTCTGTAAATAGACCCTCGCAATATAGTGCTTTCTTAACGTTACCAAGAGCTTCTCTTAAAATGATTTTTAGGTGGACGGCAATTTTTTAAGTATCCTCTATTAACAAAAATTATACGAAAATACTAGAAGACAGTCTCAAAATATAAAAACAAGATATTCCCTCAATTTCAATGAATTATTTTTAATAAGAAAAAGGGAATTGATATTAATTGATGGAATGAACCAACAAAAAATTTCCAGTTCTTTTCTAATTTTTCTTACTATTTTTTACTCTTTTTTTTTTTTTGCTTCTTATTCGTATGGATATGTCCCAATTCGATTCAATTCAAATTAATTATTTAATTAATATTTGTAAGTTTTAAAGATGGTGTCCAAACTGAATTATATTAAATAACTTCTACTAGCATTGCTAGTTATTTCTCCATTCGATTTTGACTTCAAGGACACAGAAGCCATTAACGATCTTTCACATTAGCTTAGAACTGAGTACTCTTATTCTTCATTCTTAATATTACTTTATACTCCGAATATGCGCTCGTTCTAGGAACTCTTTATTTACTAGAAGCTTCAACGGTTCATGACGTTCCACTTGATTGCTTAGAGAGACATAAAACTCACTCGGTTAAGCTTTTGCCCGTCTTAGGTGTGCTGCCTATACATATTGATTCTTCACTTTTTAGTGTGCATAGATATTATTCTTTATCCTCCACTCACAAAGCCACTCGGGGTTGAATATTGGAGTGCCACGCCAAGCTTTTATTCTTCAACTTGTGAACAGTACAACATGTCTTTCCCTCATATTCTTTAACAGATAAACAGATGATTCCCATTTTTGTACTTAAACCTGTCTCTTAATCATGATAAGGATTCCCAATCATTAGCTTTCGTCGAAGTTTGTGATATCCCATGTGGAGAACTCCCAATTCTAGTTAGTTGCCAAAGGGATACGTGCACATCTTATATATGTTTAATGTCAAAGGTACAGGAACTACTTGAGGATTTTGTAACTTGTCCATGTTTAATTGGTTAATTACTAGTATACTTATTATCTTAATCACCATTCATTAAATGGGTTCAGTTTGTATGCGCCTACAAGATACATGTATGTTGCTTCTTGATGGTGACAGATTAAGAATAATTAACTCATCAGACCAAAAAGAAGAGAATAGTATTGTTTCTAATCGTCGTTATCAAGATAAATTATGTGTTTATACGAAAACTATAATAAATGGATGAGGCACTTGGTACGGGGCAAATCCACTTACAAACTTTAATCGATAAGATTTGGTGTTTAAACTAATAATAATGGTAATTGATTAGGACAAAGAAAAGGATATGTTCCATCAATGAAAACATGGTGCATGTTGGAATCTGTTGTCACAACACATGAAATCTGTGGAGAGAAAAAGAAAGGTGCATGGTGGGGTTAGGAAGGAGAAGAAGCACTTGGTTCTCCGACTTAAAGTGGATACATGACGTACATGGAGCCCTCCCATACTCTCCTTTTCTTTTTTCTTTTTAGTTATGCTGTTTCTCTATCTGCCGATGAGGGACGCGAACACCACTCTATATACTTGCTGTGAATTTGACTTCGCAATTGGCTTCGCACTTCTACACATTGCTAGGCTTATTGAGTTGGAGCTGTGTAAGTCCCATGTTATATTCCTGTTTTCCTTCCCTGTGTATAATTCTTGAGTGGGAGATAATAACGTTCTACCTTTCATTATGCAAAAAGATGTACATATACAATTACAAACCTAAACTTCCTAAAACAATCAACTTAATAAAAGGCAATACACTCCTAATATGACAATATTTATGGCTAATATCCACCTAATATCTACCAATACTCTCCCTTAAGTAGAGCATGAAGATCATGAATGCCCAACTTGTGAAGAATGTAAAGAAAATGTTGTTTCCCAGTGCTTTAGTGAAGATATCTGTCAATTGCTAAGATGTACGCACATGTGACTTGACAATGTTACCAGCAGTGATCTCATCACATTACACAGCTATCATTATGAAGAAATCCACAGACACATAAGTAATATTATATTTGGGATTTTCATAGTCAGGTTACTAGTTCAGTGATTTATTCTCTAATAATCACCCACATATTAATTTAAGTATTTCTATGCTTTAATTTATGAGATCAATTACTTTCTTCGTAAGAAAGAAACATAATGTGTACTAGTTTTATCATTTTAACAATATCTTGTCTTGATAAAACTACAACTAAGAACAATTTAGAAATAATACAAAATGTAAATTAAAATTTACAATTATGATCTCATCATAATTTCAATTACACGTTAATTATTCTAGTGATTTTATCTTTAGTATTAAAAACATCAAATGAAATTATTATATAAAGATAAAGAATGCCTTTATTAATTATTGTTACTAAACTACAACCAATCGATTAGTTGTAGGGCATAAACTAAAAATACTCCATCCTTATGAATGGAGAACTAACTCACATGTTTAAAGAGAAGAGAGGCTTAAAATAAGTGTAACTTATATTTCTTTATCTACTCATATTGTGTATAAAAACTCTCATAATGTCTGTAAGCTTTAATATAAAGCACGATAACTCTTTTAAATTCTACAGTAAGTGCAACAAACTAAATTTGACATGTTTGGTCTCTGTTGATAATCTATTGATGTTGAGTAAAGCCCAAGATGGATCAGTGAGTGAATTAATGAGCTCTTTGCAATTATTCAAGTACCTATTTGGATTGGAAATAAATAAAGATAAGAGCCACATGGTGATTTCTACTAGTACAAAGTATATGGCACAATTGTTCTGTATTTTATCTGGCTTACAAGTGAAATAAGCCCCATTCAAGTATCCAGGACTTCCACTACCCACCATAAGAATCATCTATAATAGAGAAGGTTCATAAGAGGGTCAATTTGCAGCACAACATGTACCTTTCAAATGTATGGAGACTTCAACTATTCAATTTAGTAATAAACTCTTTACAAATCTATTAGGTTTTTTTTTTTTTTGGAAAAGGGAGTAATAAAAACTATTAAGAAAGTTATTAGGCGATTCTTATGGGCAGGAGCTTAAGAAGGTAAGTATAAAAATAAAGTGAATTGGGGGGAGGTTTATAGACTAGTAGATGAGGGGAAACTGAGAGTAGTTCCTTCCTATCAATCTTTCCCACAAAATCTTAGTAAGGAAGAGATTATGGAGGTTGATACATGATAAGGAATCTCTATAATGAAGCAAATGCACTCCTACATATTAAAAGGAAGAAGCTCGTGAAAAACCTTCATTATACTCTTTACATAATTATTGAAATTGAGGGGAAACATGGCAAGGAACATAAGGTTTAAGGTGGGTAATGGTAAATATGCTTCCTTATACTATGATAATTGGAGTTTGAATGGACCTTTGATTGAAGACTATATTTACTTAACCCTGGTAAACATCTTTTCTGAAATTCTAATGTATAAGTGTGGATAAGGGAGAGCCAATGAGGCAATGTGCCTATATAGGTAGTCTATATACTAGTTACTTATAATCTAGACTAGAGGAAAGAAGATCAATACATATAGTTAGGTAAGATATCATGTAAGTTCTCCAATAAATCCTATAGAGAAATCCTAGTAGTAGAGGTGAACATTTAAGGTGGACTACAATATTCTGTGACAATATTAGCCTGAATCTAACTTCATATGTGGTTAGCTGCTAAAGATAAACTGGCTAATATTGAATACTTATAGTATCTAAATTTGGTTAATATAAGCTAATTATCTATGATAGAAAAATTAGATTAAGAAAGGAGAATTCTTATTATTTCATCTCATCAAGTTTGAAGTATTTATACAGAAAGTCTGAATGAACAAAACTAACTATGCCTAACTAACTTGACTGATATGTCTAGCTAACTTAACTACCAACTTATCAGTATATAATTCTAACACCCCTCCTCAAACTGGTGAGTATATATTATGTACACCCAGTTTGCAAAAAGAATCCTTAAAAATAGTCGAGGACAATCCTTGAGTAAAACAATCAGTAAGCTAATTTTTGGAGGAAATTGGAAGTAAAAATATGACATCGGACTGTAGTTTTTCATGAACCACATGATAGTCAATGTCAATGTGCTTTGTTCGTTCGTGAAAAACTGGATTCTGCGCCAAATAGACCGCAGATTGATTGTCACAAAATAATGGTGTTGAAACAGTAGGTGACATCTTTAGTTCAGCAAGAAGATAATGCAACCATTACACCTCACAAGTTGTAATTGCTAGTGCTCGATATTCGGCCTCGGAAGAACTACGATTGACAGTGTTCTGTTTATTGGTTTTCTAAAAGCCCAAATGAAATGGAAACAATTATTCAAAAAATAGGAAAATATAAGGGATCTCTTTTTTTCTTTTTTTTCTTCCTTTTTTAAGAGCAAGTAAAACAGTGTAAACAAGAAAGAAAGTTTTTTGTTTCTTTTTTTTATAGAATGCAAAACTCAACATGACAACATGTTATCGAAAACGGTAACAATTACAAGACTTAACTTAATTTCACTGAATTCCTAAGTTTCAAATAATTGACTCTCCCCCAAACTCAATTTCTTGGATACTAGGGGCAATGGCCTGCAAAACCCTCACTTGCTTGCTCTTTTTTTTTTTCATTTTTTTGGGTACTCTTTTTTCTTTTTTTTTTCAACCTCCCACATAACCTACTCCTAAATAATCATTTCCACATGAAAGGTAAGGAATGCTAAAAATAGGGATTTCACTTAGGCTCAACTTGGCTCCGAATGGAATA
>JANIHY010000003.1:55751457-55763138 GCA_027479065.1 Erythroxylum brevipes
CTTGACTGATATGTCTAACTGACTTAACTACCAACTTATCAGTATATAATTCTAACATCCCTCCTCAAACTGGTGAGTATATATTATGTACACCCAGTTTGCTAAAAGAATCCTTAAAAATAGTCGAGGACAATCCTTGAGTAAAACAAACAGTAAGCTAATTTTTGGAGGAAACTAGAAGTAAAATAATGACATCGGACTGTAGTTTTTCATGAACCACATGATAGTCAATGTCAATGTGCTTTGTTAGTTCGTGAAAAACTGGATTCTGTGCCAAATAGACCGCAAATTGATTGTCACAAAATAATGGTGTTGAAATAGTAGAAGACATCTTTAGTTCAGCAAGAAGATAATGCAACCATTACACCTCACAAGTTGTAATTGCTAGTGCTCGATATTCAGCCTCGGAAGAACTACGATTGACAGCGTTCTGTTTCTTGGTTTTCCAAGAGATTAAGGAAGAGTTAAGAAGCACACAATAACATAAAGGATAATAAAAGCTCAAATGAAATGGAAACAATTATTCAAGAAATAGGAAAATATAAGGGATCTCTTTTTTTGTTTTTTTTCCTTTTTTTAAGAGCAAGTAAAACAGTGTAAACAAAAAAGAAAGTTTTTTTTCTTTTTTTTTATAGAATGCAAAACTCAACATGACAACATGTTATCGAAAACGGTAACAATTACAAGACTTAACTCAATTTCACTGAATTCCTAAGTTTCAAATAATTGACTCTCCCCGAAACTCAATTTCTTGCATACTAGGGGCAATGGCCTGCAAAACCCTCACTTGCTTGCTCTTTTTTTTTCATTTTTTTTGGGTACTCTTTTTTCTTTTTTTTTTCAACCTCCCACATAACCTACTCCTAAATAATTATTTCCACATGAAAGGTAGGGAATGCTAAAAATAGGGATTTTACTTAGGCTCAACTTGGCTCCGAATGGAATATAGGGTTATTTTAGGCCAAAATTGGATTGTGGTTCATAACTCAAAGAAAATGCCTTAATCATTTCCTTATCAAATTTGTGCTCACATTTTGCCTCGATAGGCCTAGAGAACTTGTTCTAGGATTGGCGAGATCTCGCTAGGTTCCAACTTGCCTAAAAATTTAATGGATAATCAAAACTCAAATAAAATGGATGAGAAGACTCTTTTGGTTTTGAATTTTTTGTTTATGCTCACCCCTATCACCCCCACCCCCAAACTCAGATAGGACATTGTCCTCAATGTTAAGATGTGCAGGCGTATTTTGAAGTAGGTAAGTAAGCATGGATATGCATAGTTAAGGACAAAAAGAATGTCGACAATGATGCATGCAAATTAAGAAATTGTTGCAGATCATACTCAAATACAAACAGCTGCAAAATTCAACAATATGCGAAGACATGAGTAAGAGGCACAAAGAACTTCCCTGTAATGAGCTGGAATCATTTTCTTCAGAAGTGTAATTCTCCCCATCAAAAGTCGCTTGTAAGGTCCAATTTCCTGCAAATAACACAAAGAGGAACGTGAATTTAAGGTACAGAAAAAACATAAAAATAAAAATAAAACAAAACAACGAAGGTGTGAAACTTGGGTTGCCTCCCAAGAAGCGCTAATTTAAAGTCCTTAGCTTGACTTGGCCAAATTGTTGCTCAAGGGTCGGGGTTAGAGAGGGATTGAGTGATCCCTGTTTCTATTGGAAATCCAGCCAGATAAGGCTTTAACCTCTGCCCATTAACCTTAAATAATCCAGTTTTGGGATCCTCAACTTCTACCGCACCGTGAGTATAAACCTTAACAATCTTAAACGATCCCGACCACCTCGACTTCAACTTCCCGGGAAACAGCTTGAGTCGTGAATTAAACAACAAGACCAAATCTCCTTCCTTGAACTCTCTTTGGATAATATGTTGATCATGCCATCTCTTCTTTCTTTCCTTGTAGATTCAAGCATTCTTATAAGCATCCAATCAAAGCTCCTCAAACTCATTCAACTGAAGCAAACGGTGCCAAGGCAACGGTTTCAATTCCACATTTGAAGGTTCTTCTTTGTTCGAATCAGGTGATGGGATCAGTTCTTGCACAGGTGGCATAGATTTTTGCATAAGTTGTGCATCAAGCATTTGCACAAATTCAAAGACTTCTGACTCCTCCGTAAATTCTATATTACCCCCTGAAGTTGCTACAGCCTTCACTAAGCAGTTTTCCAACGAATCATTTGGATGGGATTTTCTGAATTCAGTACCAACCAGCTTGTCAATAAGGTCAACCTTTAAACAAGAATCTTTTTCATCCATAACCTTCATTGCCTTTCCCAAAATAAACTCAATTTCTTCCTCCCCCACTCTCAGAGTCATTTTTCCATTCTTAGATTGCTCCAGCTGTGGCTAAAAAGGTTCTTCCAAGGATAATGGGTATGTTAGTATCCTCCTCCATTTCTAGCACAACCAAGTCTACCAGGATAAAAAGACTTCCAACCTTGATAGACACAATTTCCAATATCCCAATGGGAAATTTTATGGACCTGTCGGCTAGCTGCAATGATATGGTGGTTGGTTTAAGCTCTTTGATGTCCAATTTCTGACAAACAGATGATTGCAATAAGCTCACACTTGCCCCCAAATCACATAATGCTCTCCCAATTGTTGTGGTCCCAATTTGGCAAGGTATCGAGAAACTTCCTGTATCTTGAAGCTTAGGAGGGAGTTTGTTTTGAAGAATAGCACTTGATTCTTCCATAAGAGCCACTGTCGCATATTCCTCTAGCCTTCTTTTGTTGGATAAGATTTCCTTCAAGAACTTGACATAAGTAGGCATTTGGGTAATGGCTTTCGTGAAGGGGATGTTAACATAGAGTTTCTTCAAAATGTCAATAAATTTTCCAAATTGCTGGTCCAACTTAGCTCTATGAAATCTTTAAGGGAATGGGATTGGCGGCTTATATGGTGGTGGTGGTATGTATTTTTCTGGCTTAGGTGATTGTTACACTGGTTGTGCATCGGATTGCACAGGTTGTGCATCCTGGTTTGTTCCTTCGGATTCCTTTTCAGCTTTGTTCTTCTTCGCCATAGGTTCCAAAACCTTTCCACTCTTTAGTATCACTGCCTTGGTTTCCTTAGGAGCCTCTGGTTGTGCTGGTAGCTTACCCTTGTCAAACTTTAGTGATGCAACTTACTGCGCAATTTGAGTCTCAAGCATCTTATTATGGACTGCCAATTGGTCCATTCGGGTAGTAAGTTGCTGGATCAAATCTCCTTGCTTTTGCATGAAAGTTTGCATCATTGATTCAAGGTTGCACTTAGGTTCAGGTGGCTGGGCTTGTTGTCTCAAGTTTGGGAAACCTGGGGGACACAGTTTTTTTGTTGTTGGGTTTGTTGGTAATGCTATTGATTTTTTGAGTAATGGTTTTCGTTAGGAAAACTTTGGGGTGGTTGAGACCACGAGAAATTTGGGTGGTTTCGCCATTCAGGATTATAAGTGTTTGAGAAGACTCCACCTTGGTTCTTTTGTCCATAATTTCCCACAAAATTCATATGTTCAGCCCCAAATTCTTGTCCAATGTTTTGAAAATTTTTACCCATACTCGAGCCAAAATCCTGATCCTGTAAGGCATTCACATTACTAACAGCAACTGCAGCAAACTTATCTACTTTCCTTGAAAGAGCTTCAAATTTTGAATTCAACAAGGTAAAAACATCTAATTCGAAGACTCCTTGAGGTTTCTTCCCCTCTTTCTTAATCTCCTTCAGATCATTATTCCACTGATAATTGTTGTAGGCAATTTTCTCCAATAACATAAATGCCTCATCTTCATTTTTGCCCATTAAATCACCTCCCGCCGTAGCATTGATTGTACTTCACATAACCGGAGAAACTCCGTTATAGAATATTTGCACAATCATCCACTTCGGGACACCGTGATTTGGACATTTACATTGAAGCTCCTTGTACCTCTCCCATGCTTCGTACAACGACTCATCTTCTTTGGGTTGAAAGGAGGTAAGCTCACTTCTAAGTTTTGTCGTCTTTCCAGGTGGAAAATACTGAGCCATAAAAGCCCTGGACAACTCTTGCCAATTGTTTATCGAACTAGGTGGTAATGAATGGAGCCAATCCTTAGCTCGATCTCTCACAGAAAAAGGAAACAACTGAAGCCTTATAGCATCCTCAGATACCCCATTTTGCTTCAGCATTTCACAAATCTCCAAAAATTGCTGCAAGTGAACATGTGGGTTTTCTGTTGGGTGCCCTCTGAACTGATTCTGGTTCACCATTTGTACAAGGCCAGGTTTTAACTCAAAATTATTCGCTTACATAGGAGGCCTTGTAATGCTTGGGCAAAATTCTCCAAAATCTGGGATCGCATGATCCCGTATCGTTCTCAGATTTTGTTCGTCATTTTCCATTTGACTGCCTCTCCTGTTGGAAAAGTTGTAGTAAGCTCAGGTTTGTTCTGGCGTTCTTGCGCAGGTTGTGCGTTAAATGCGCTTGCCCGTGCTTTCCTAGCTTTTGCTTCCTTCCTTAGTGCCTTAGCTGTCTTTTCGATTTCAGAATCAAATAATAATTCTTCAACACTAACGGACTTTCTCATAGACTAAGTATAACATAGCAAGATCAAATGCAAGGTCCAAAAAATGAAAAATAGGAAGTAAACAGCAAAGAGAACAAATAAAACAAAAATTGATTCTAACAAAATCTATTAACAAAAAATAAGAAAAGAAAAGAAAAACAAAAATGTCCAATTTAACCAAACAATCAGTTGCCTAATATTACTCAGGGATTACTCCTTGGCAACGGAGCCACGAAACTTTTTACAATTCCACAAGTTCATGGATCTTAAGTAGTACAGTATAATATCGTCCCACAGGGAGTAATTGTGTAAGTACTAGGCTTGGATCCCTCGATTAATTAGACTAGTGATTGTGTAAGAAAATGGAATTAAAATAAGAAATTTAACTATAAAAAAATAATCAAAGCTAAAGAAAATTGTGAATATTTCTAGGGATTAATTCAAACGGAATATGGTAAGCTTCAAAGATGGTCCCATGTTTAGCTTTTTCTATGGACTTTACCTGGATCAATTTATGAGGCGAATTTTGGTTGATAGAAGGTTGAGCCTCGATTTTCTTAGATCCTTTTTCAAGGTATCAAATAAGTGTTATGCAATAATCCTAATTTAATATCGTAAACTAGCAATCAAGCATAACCCATTAAGTTCTTTGCTAACCTAGTTTTTTCTCTCATAAAGTCAGTTTATGTCTAAATCTGAAATTTATAAGTTCCCTATTTGGTGTTCATTATCAATTTTCACGTATTGGTTCTTCAATTAACAACTAACGTCACGTAATGGTTGGCCAAACACAATACCAGCAAAATCAATTTCACAACAGAGAAATCAAATCCAATAATCCATAAAAATAAATCAATGGAGATTTAGTCCATAAAATTAACTAAAAGCTTCAGCCCAACCTTGAAGCTTCTGGAAAACTACTCACTCATAATAAGATGAAGACCACATAAATCGGGATTAGCAAACAACATAGAAAGACATAAAAACAGATATAAAAATAAATGAGTTTAGGAATCAATGGTTGCGTCCCTCACTATTGATGCGTCTCCTAACTGCATCGTTACTTTGGTGGTGCCTCCCTCCTTTTGTGTATGCATCTTCAACACTGCCACTTTAGCTCCTCTGTTGGTGTTGTAACGTTAGTGGCCCCCTTGGTTTTTTTGTGTGTAACGTTGAGAGCCCAATGTCAAAGTGAGTGGAGTGTTTTCGTTGGTGCTTGGTTGTCCAATGAGTGGAGTGTTTTTTCTTGAATAAATGGAGCCCCTCTATATTTGCTGTCACATTCAGAGCCCCAAAAATTGGAGAGTATCTTGCTTATTTTGCTACTGTAACGTTGGTGGGTCTCCTTTTTTCAAGCCTCCAACTCCTTCTATTGGTATATTCACGTTAGTCTCTCCACTCCAAAACCCAGTTGGTGCTTTTCTTCTTGTGTAGGTCTGCGCATACCTCTCCTAATGCTTGTCTTCATGCGTGGTGGTCCCCTTTGGATGAGACTCTCTTTTGTTTCTTTGTTGCCAACGTTTTCTTATTTTTAATTTGCTACTTTTTGCTCATGCCTCTCTCTATTCACGCCTCTCCTCTAGCAAATTAAAAATAGCGTGATTAGCTTTGGCTTTTTCATGTTAGTGGAGCCTCTCTTGCATGCTTGTTTTGACAATTTTATTTGCTCCTATTGTCCACGCACTCTTGTCCAGCTGAGGTGATTCGTTTTGTTCTCTTCTTTGTTGCATGCGTGGTCCTAAATTACTGCATAGGTTGTTTTCTTCTCCCCCCATGTTCATGCCTCCAGCTCTTCTCTTTTAATCTGCATTGCATGCGTATCTCTTCTAGCCTTGGAGTGATTTTTTGTGCTCATTGTAGCATTATTTTTGTGCCTCCCCTTGTAGCAGATGATGACACCTCCACATGTAACCTGACGTTGGCGTTTTTATGGTCACCTTCAAGCTGGCTTCCGGTTAAAATCCTCCTCAAATTAATTCCTTGATGGCTTGCATTTTGGGCTGCTGTTTGTACCCATGTTTTCCTTGGACTGTTGTGGTCTTTTATAGTTAAAACCAGGTGCATTTCCTAGAAATTAAATATGACCAATTATAAATGCGAATTCAGGTAAACTAAACAATTTAGCAGGAAAAATATAGGTAGAACATAATGACTGTATGCAAAAATTAAGAGAAAATGCCACTCATTTCAACGATAAAAAATATATGCAACAGACATAGGGATACAATTTGTCTGAAGCAATCTAGTTCTAATTCTGCCTCTAAGAATTTCATAATTTGATTGGAAGTTGAGATAGGAATTTTGATGAAGCTTAAGAACATCCTGAAATCTTTTGAGGATAACTTTCAGTATACTAAACCAAATTGGATGAGCTTGGTATCATTAGAAACTTAAGACAAAGAGGGACAACTTTATAGAAGGAAGTATTACCTAATTACTTTAACTACATGATGAGAATAATAGAGTAATGTGGACCCAAAAGTTGAGTGTAAAATAAATCTGGATTGAGGAATTGAGTTTGGTTTCATATGATTGATAATGTGATAAGATTAAGGATAAGAAACCCGGATTTTTGTCATGAACATGCATCATACATATTCAGTATTCATGAGTGTGCATAATTGAATTCATAATTGTGCATAATAGTAATATATGTTTGTATTGAATGCTATAGAGGAACGCATCGAGCAACCGATTCCAGATATTGCCGGGACTTTGAGGCAATAAACAATAATTTGTAAGTAATCTTAGACGATATTTTGTGTAAGTAATTTAGATGGTAAAAATTGTGAGTAACCTAAAATTGATATTGATGAATGTGTACTAAATTGTGTACTGATTTCGGACATAAAGGTCCGAGGTACTGATTGATGAATGAGATATTGAAATGCTTTTTCATGTGAATATGATTGACTACTTGCTTTGCACATGTAATGTCTGAAATGAACTTGTTTTTGTTTTAAAATTGTTGAGTCCTAGTTGTGGGTAAATAGGCATGCCTAGAAGGGTTGTAACTGCTCCTGTTATTGACACCTCGGTGTCTCCTGATATCGAGACATATGTCTCTCCTGTTGATACCAATCACGGTATCTGCTGTATTAGTCCCATTACCCACTTCCGTAAATAGATTTAACATTATATGATTTTGTATTCTTATTTCTGGTTGACTCTGATATAAGCAAGAAATTGTGTTCTGATTTTGAAGGGTTTATACCTTCTCTTGAGACTCAGTTCTATTTTCTGTACAATCTGTTTGAGATCTAATATAATATGTTGAATTGTTTGTTCCGATAAATTGTTAATGCATGCTTCTAATATATCATGATTGTGTATATTTAGTTGTCAGTTTAAACATAGATTAGTTATTACTCACTAAGCTATATGCTTAGCACGGTGAATTTTCCCCATGTAGGTTCAGAGAGCAGGACATAAAGATTGGGACGAGTCAACCACAGCGGCCAATGGAGTCTGAGTCTTGTGTTGTTAAAATTATATTTTTGGAGTTTGTTTTTGGCTTGTCTTTGATATATATATATGACTTTGGATTTATTTGAAGGTTTGTAAAAACCCTAATTCAGGCTGGTTCCAGTTTGGAACAAGTTGTATTTAAGCTCAGTGTTTTATGATATATGTTTTCTCCGAATTGCTTCTGTTTTGGAGCTATTGAGATTGCATGATGAATGTTTCATATGTTTTGGTTTCGTTCCAGTTTTGTATGCATGTATGTTATGATATTTGCGTGACGTCCCCGTATCCTCCTAAAGGGTATTAGGGCATCACAGGAAGAACTACATAGTTCATCATGGAACGCACCATATCTAATAAAGTACGGTTTCTCCTTTCAAGTTCCAGGCAGAGTCCATTGTGAAAGAATTCCATTCTCTTTTAAGTAACTAAGAAACTCATGGTCCAAGTACTCACCACCTCGATCAAATCTAAATGTCTTAATATTCTTATCAGTTTGTTTCTTTACTTTAAGTCTAAATTCTTTTAACTTTTCAAATGCTTCAGACTTGTATTTCATTAAATATACATAACCATATCTAGAATGGTCATCTGTAAATGTTATGAAATATGAAAATCCACCTCTAGCTTGAGTAGACATAGGGCCACATGCATTTGAATGTATAAGCTCTAACAACTCATTAGCACGTTGTCCCTTTCCACTAAAGGGAATTTTGGTCATTTTACCCTTTAAACAAGATTCACAAGTTTCATATGATTCATAATCAAAAAGATCTAAATATACTTCTTTATGTAACTTTGTGATTCTTGTTTCATTAATATGACCTAACCTACAAGGCCATAAATAAGAAGGATTTTGGTCACTTAATCTCTTTTTGTTGCTATTTATTAGAAGAATTGGTCTTTTAAAATCTAATTCATACAAACCATTTGTAAGAATACCAGATCCATAATAACTATCATCTTTACAAAAGAACAACTGTTATTCTTAATATTGAAAACAAATCCATTCATGTCCAAACATGGAATAGAAATAATGTTTCTTAGGATGACAGGAACATAATAACAATTATTTAGTTCAAGTAGAAGACTAGAAGGCAAAGCTAAACTATAAGTTTCAATAGCTAATGCAGCAACTCTTGCTCCATTACCGACTCGTAAGTCCACTTCGCCTTTTGTCAACGATCTACTATCTGTTAGTACCTACATATTGTTACAAATGTGAGAACCACATCCGATATCTAATACCCAATATTGTGATACCGAAGTAGTAAGATTGATTTCAATCATAAACAAACTTGAAGTTGAAGTTACGCTTAACTTCTTTTCCTTCAAGCTAGCAAGATAAGCCTTGCAGTTCCTCTTCCAATGTCTAGCTACGCCACAATAGAAATAGATGCCCTTCTCATTCTTCTTCTTGACACCGTCTGCTAGCTTTGCTACTTTAGCAGAAGTCTTTTGGTTCTTGTTCTCGTTATTCTTCTTAAGGGTCTTACCCTTATTCTTGGAAGAAAAAGAGCCAACAACAAGAATAGAAGTGGATTCCTTCTTAAGGCATCCCTTAACGGTCTTGTTCATATGGAAGTTCATAATAAATTGAGAAAAATTAGGGTAAAAGACTGGAGCACTAAATCAATGCTCAACTTGAGGTTCAATTCATATCCTAATTGACCTAATTTTTCAATGTAGCCAATGTATAAGATCCCGTCACCGATGGGATGGGTACAGTTCATTTCATACGTATTTTACATATGCATTCATAGCCTCTTCATTACTGATAACTAATTTGATTGCACAAGTATTTGTACGTACATGCATGTATGACAGATTTCTGACTTGATTGTGAAATTGGAGATTTGGTGATTTTAGAGGATAATTGTACTTCGAATAGTAAATTGGAGTGTCAAATTGAACTTTAGGAAATTGAATTATGAAATTGGAGTATACGATCATGAGTTTTCAAATTTTAAGAATTTATAGGAATTTTTCTGAAATTTTCAGAGCAATAGGTCCGAACCGAAAAAATGGCATAGTGACTGATTAATTGTGATTACGGGTCCGAATGTGATTGAAAATTTATATGAGGTAATTTGAATTATGATTTGAGGAATTAGGGTCTGAATCATTGGAATTCGGGAGAATTTAGCATTAGAAATTGGATTGAGATTGTTCGGATTGGACTTGTGGCAATTAGATTTGCCAAACAAGCCATATTAATCCCTTAATATATAAAGCCTAACCTTTGAAAAATGCTCCACGATTTCTTCTTGCTTTTGATAGAAACTTGGTGCTTTTTCCTCCTTCCATCATCGTGGATCCTTCCTTGAGTTGCTGCTAGGTTCCTTTTTGCTCTTTGCTTCTTCTTCCATCTTTGATTTCTTCTCTTTGGCTTGGATTGAAAGAAAATGGAGTTTGGGTGGAAATGGGAGAAAAACCGTGGATGTGCTTAGGAGTGGAAGTTTGAGTTTTCTTGGTATTTCTCCAAGGATTTAAGCTTGAATCAAGTAAGTTCTTGTTCCTTTATGCTTTGCATAGTTTAATTTAAGCATGGATTTGAGTATAAATTGTTTAAGAAATTTGAAGTTTCGGATAATCTAAGTTTTAAGGGATTATGTTGATTTTTGATTTGGGTGTTTATGGAATAATAGTTATTTGGTAGATTAAAGGTTAGGAATGAGTTGTATTGAGTGTAGAACATTGTTTTGAAGTGTTTAAAATGGGTTTAGATGAATTATATCAGAAAAATCTGGGAATTTTTGAGTTTCGGGCATGAATCTGGGGTTGCAAGCCGCGACGTGTGATGAACATGCCGCGGCGAGCAATTTAGCGTTCGCACGCCGCGACGAGCGGATGATCCTCGCACGCTGCGACGAGCGAAGGCGCACGTCGCAGCGAGCGCAAGAGGTCACGCCGCGTAGAGGAGAAGCTCGCGTGCGCCGCGACGAGCAATCTTACGCCGCGGCGAGGACGCCTGATTTCCGAAGGTGAATTATTTGATTTTAAATAATTTTGAGGTTTAATTATGGATGATTAATGAGTGATAAATTGATTATGATTTTGGGGCTACGAATTTTTAATTTAAAGGAATGAAATTTCGGAAATTTAATTCGGTGGTTATCCGAATCGGATGAGAATTGAATAGTGAATTTGATTCCGATTTAAGGATAAGTCTTATGTATGAGAACTTGATCTCGGAAGATATAGAACTTAGCCAATTGACTTATGGAATTAGAAATTGCTATGAATTAAAATGAAAGCACAGAATTTGTGAGAATCGGTATTAGGGTCGGAAATGTCATAACGTGCATAGTACCGCATTTAATTAAGACACCAGCATTTCTGATTATTGAAATTTGATACAATTAGTAATATTCGGATATTCTGATTTTTATAGAGACTCAAGTAGAGCGTCGATCCACTGACGCAGCGGAGACTTCCCGGCAGTAGCTCGGAAGTTTAGAGGTGAGTAACCTAGTTGGTTTCTCAATCTCTGACGTGTTAAATGCTTTGTGTGAACTATCTGTGAATATGATTAAGTGTTTCGCAAGTGATATGTTATTGTGAATTGTGACCGCATGCTAGGCATGACTAGAAATCAGTAATTGATAGTTGTGACTGGAGCACATTCTGATCTGATCGGAGCCATGAGCTCAATTATTGTGATAA
>JANIHY010000003.1:55934459-55948544 GCA_027479065.1 Erythroxylum brevipes
TCCCTCAGATTGTTATTTGCTACACTCTTGTTCTATTGTTCACCGGCAAAGCCTAGGGAACTTTGGGAAACAGTTCAATGATCTTGAGAAGAGGAGTCATACTGGAGAGTTTACATTTGGGTAGCATATGTCTTGGACTAAAATTAGTAATTGTACAAAAGAATTGTTATTTTATTGAGGAGAGGGAACGAGAGAGAGAATGCCACCATTACTATGTATAAGACATAACTTTGTACTTTCTATGAACATAACATGAAAATTTTAGATCATTGGATGATATTTTATTAAAAAGACTAATGTTGTAAGTAACTAATAACCTTATAGTAAGCCTTTATAAAAATAGTTAGAACGTGACATATTAGTTACAAAAATATGTCATTTAAATCCATGTATGTTAAATATTGAATTTTTAATTTATCAGTATTTACTCATTTTAATACAAAAATTAACAATTTCTTATCAAAATAGCAGGTCTAGATTTGATAAAAAATATTGAAGTGAAGGCAATCTTAGGGCCAACAACATCGAGGCAGTCTACTTTTGTAATTGATATGGGAGCAAAAGCTCAGGTCCCCATTGTCTCATTTACTGCGTCAAGTCCTTCATTGAGCTTTCTTAGGAGTCCCTCTTTTTTTCGGGCCACACAAAACGATGCAACTCAAGTGAATGCTATAAGTGCCATAGTCAAAGCTTTTGGATGGAGAACAGCCGTACCTGTGTATGTTAACAATGAATTTGGTAGTGGAATTGTACCTTCTTTGACTGATGCTTTGACAGCAATTGACGCTCGTGTTCCCTATCGGAGTGCCATTTCTCCGACGGCCACTGACGACGAGATCGGTGAAGAGCTCTATAAGTTAATGACTATGCAGACTAGAGTTTTTATAGTGCATATGTCTCCTACTCTTGGCTCTCGTCTTTTCCTCATAGCTAACAAGATTGGAATGATGAGTCCGGGATATGTTTGGATTATTACTGATGGGTTAGCTAATTTCTTGAGTTCCATGAACTTATCAGTAGTTGATTCCATGCAAGGTGTGTTAGGAGTGAAACCTTATGTTCCCCGAACGAAAGAGCTAATGAGTTTTCAAAATCGGTTTAAGAGAAAATTCATGCAAGATAATCCTGATATAGTGAATGCTGATTTGAACGTTTATGGTTTCTGGGCCTATGATGCTACGACAGCGTTGGCAATTGCTGTTGAGAAAGCTGGGACTATCAACCTAGGCTTCCAAAAGCCAAATGTTCCTAGAAATTCAACTGATCTTGAAAATTTGGGAGTGTCTCTGTCTGGTCCGAACCTTCTTCAAGCATTGTCAGATAGTAGTTTCAGAGGCCTCTCAGGAAATTTCAGCTTTGTTAATGGGCAACTAAAGTCATCGCCTTACCAGATAATCAATGTAAATGGTGATGGAGCTAGAGAGATTGGATTTTGGACAGCAGAAAATGGACTTATCCGAAGGTTGAATACTCCAATAAACAGCAGTACAAGTGCATATTCTGCATCTAATTCCAGTCTTGCACCTATTATGTGGCCAGGAGAAGTAACTTCTATTTCCAAGGGTTGGGAGATTCCAACAAAAGGGAAAAGGTTGAAAATAGGAGTGCCAAGGAGTGGCTTCACTGAATTTGTAAAGGTGACTGAAGACCCTAGTACTAAATCCTTCAATTTTGGAGGTTACTGCATTGATGTTTTTGAAGCTGTAGTGAGCAAGTTGCCTTATGCATTGCCATTCGATTACTTCCCTTTCGAGATCTCTGCAAACAAAACTTACGATGAATTGGTCGATCAAGTATACTTTGAGGTAACGCATTAAAGCTCCAATATACTTTTGTTTCGATATGTCACTAAACTGTCAAATCTTTAGGGCTTTGACTAAGCATTTCATTTCCCTTTCTAACGTTATCTTTGGCATTTGAATGCTACCAACAGAAATATGATGTTGTAGTGGGAGACGTGACAATCAGATTAAACAGGTCCAATTATGTCGACTTTACACTCCCTTACACACAGACTGGAGTATCAATGATCGTTCCTGTAAAAGACGACAATAACAAAAACGCATGGATTTTCTTGAAGCCTTTGACTTGGGATCTTTGGGTCGCTTGCGTTTGCTTCTTTGTATTTACTGGATTCGTGATCTGGGTTCTTGAGCATCGAATAAACGAAGAATTTCGAGGGCCTCCTCTGTATCAAGTGGGAACTAGTTTCTGGTTTTCCTTCTCCACCATGGTTTTCGCACACAGTAATTTCCCTTCAATCTTTGAAATAATATGGGAAATTTTGATGAATTATGGCAGCATTAATCATAGCTTAACTGAACTTATCATTCTTCCTCGTGAAGTAATTTGCATTAACATATACAATTTGGTCATCTTGGGTGTTATACAGGGGAGAGAGTACTTAGCAATTTGTCAAGATTCGTGATAGTAATATGGTGTTTCGTTGTGCTGATTCTGACACAGAGTTACACAGCCAGTTTAACAAGTCTTCTAACAGTTCAAAAGCTCCTGCCCACAGTTACTGATGTGAAGGAGCTTATCAGGAATGGTGCTTATGTTGGCTACCAGGAGGGCTCATTTGTTTTGGGACTCTTGAAAAACCTAGGTTTCGATGAATCCAAACTCTTGGCTTACAGTTCAGTGGAGCAATGGGAAGCAATGTTTACCAAAGGAAGTGGCAATGGTGGTATAGCTGCAGCATTCGACGAAGTACCATACTTACAATTATTTCTAGCAAAGCATTGCTCCAAATATACCACCGTTGAGCCTACGTTTAAGACCGATGGCTTGGGCTTTGTAAGCTCGGCTCCTTTCTCTTGTTCAACGTTTCGTTTACTACTGAGGCAGGTTTCAAATTTTTTAAAACTCAGTATGACTATTTCAGGTGTTTCCTAGAGGTTCCCCACTAGTGAGTGATGTTTCCAGGGCAATTCTAAACGTAACAGAAGGAGAAACAATGAAGAAAATAGAAGAAAAATGGTTTGGCAAAGAAACAAGTTGTCCTGATCCAAGCACCTCAATTTCTTCCAACAGCCTCGGTATCGAAAGTTTCTGGGGTCTTTTCTTGATTACTGGAGTAGTTTCATTTTTGGCTCTCCTGATATACTTAATCATGTTTATCTACGAACAATGGGATATCATAATGTCGCCCGACTCCAGGTCATTAAGGCAAAGAGCTGTTGCATTGTTTTGGAACTTCTACAACAGGGACTTTTCTTCGCATACTATGATAAGAAAGCAAGTGAACGATCAACAAGTTCAATTTAATGAACCAACTCCATCGTTGTATTCTATCCAAGCAGAATTCTCTTGTGAGCAGGTCCGAGGTTTTTCAGAGCCTGGTGATCAGAATACAAATGATCAATAACCACCTCAAGAGGAGATATTGAGCTCGTCGTTCAAGTTATGAAAGACCAAGAGCTTCCTAATTTACACAAGAAGAAGATTGAATATTTTATTAGATATCACTATCTGTATCATTTAGCAATAGTTGTTAGTTGTTACAATCCACTGGGAACCTTTTTATGATAAAAATTAAAATTTTCTATATATGAAAATGAAATAATTTTAAGACTAAGAAAAAGTTATAAATTTTTTATTATAAAAATAAAACTAATAAAGAATAGACATAAGATTATATAATTGTCATATCA
Source organism: Erythroxylum brevipes (assembly GCA_027479065.1). Classification (NCBI taxonomy): domain Eukaryota; kingdom Viridiplantae; phylum Streptophyta; class Magnoliopsida; order Malpighiales; family Erythroxylaceae; genus Erythroxylum; species Erythroxylum brevipes. The sequence goes on from JANIHY010000003.1 coordinate 55,938,116, forward strand.
TACTTAGGAATAACGTAGGGAAATAGAAAAAAAACATAAATGAAAACGTACATTGGATTATGTGATTCGACTAATATAACCTACATCTACGGACGGGGAGAGAGCAATCTTATTCCATCATAGAAAAATTGTTTCAAGTGATCAAAACCTTAAAACTGAATACATCATATATATCTAATTGGTTCGGGCCACTCTAAAAAATAAAATACACAAACTAAGCTAGGTCTATACCACGGGTTAGGTCATGATCCATTTATGATTCACTAAAATTTAAGGCACTCAACAATTCTCCACGTTGACTTGAATTCTCTTAAATCACCAAACAAGAAGAGCAAACTCTTCCTTGCCATTCATGCCCCTTAGGTCCTTAAGCTATGCAAATCTTGGACTTCTTAGTTGGTAATCACTTAGTCAACATATCTACCGGATTCTCTCATGTGGCTATTTTCTTAATGAACAATTTCTTTTCTTCTATGACGTCTCGTACGAAGCTCAACCTGACATTAATATGCTTTGATCTCTCATGATAGACAAGATTGTTGGCCAAATCCAATGTACTTTGACTATCACAATAAATAATAGGACTTTCAATATTCAATCCCAGATTATCAATAAGATCATGCAACCATATACCTTCTTTAATTATCTCAGTCATTGACATGCATTCCGCCTCAGTGGTAGACAAGGCAATGGTAGATTTTAGTGTTACCTTCCAATTAATAGCACATCCGTACAAAGTAAAGATATAACTTGTCAAGATCTTCTCTTCACAAGGTCTCCGTCATAGTCAGAGTCAATATAGCCAACCAAACCATCAATATCTTTATTAGCACTATAGACCAAATAGACATTGTTTGTTCCTCTCTAATATCGCATAACCCATTTAACTGATTCCTAGTGAGCTTTCCCTGGATTACTTATAAACCTACTTACCACATTAACTACATGAGCCAAATCAAACATGGTACATATCATAGCATATATTAGACTTCCCATAGCACTAGAGTAAAAAACTAACCTTATGCAATCCTTCTCATTTTCTGTAGTAGGTATTGTACAAGTGGCACATGTGATTTTATTTGCTATTTTAGTACTACTGACTCCACATTTGAATAAGAAATACAGTGTCATATGAGAGAATGCTATTCTATCCCTCCCCTATAACTTCATCCTCTAACTTGCTAATCACAATAGACTTAAGACCTTTAATTGACTCCATCACTTTAATAATTAAATCTCACAATAATCATTCACTTTGTTTATTCAACTAGTGGTTTGTTATTAAGCTTATGAAAATACAATATCTTCTAATAGATACGCACATTCATATGATTTAATCTTCTTTCTCTTTTCTATTTAAAATAATACTTAACATTTACGTCTACTCAATTTAGTCTGCTAAAAATAAAAGAATTTTTTAAAAAAATAGTCTCAAAAATTACAAAATCACTTCTAACCAACTCAAACAATCATACCCTTACAACCTAATTACTCTAAAATTAAAACTTGTGATCTTACAATTTAACAACCTCTCCCCTTTCTTTTTTTTATTATTTTCTTTCATGAAAAATAAAGTAGACACTAACTAATTGATTTTTTATTGACAAAAGTTTTCGTCATAACAAATACATAGGCTTTTAATAACAAAGTTAGTGATAAATTTTTTTTGACAATATTAATATATTAATAGTGACAGTTTAATTGTAAAGGTACTTAATTGTCACAATTTTTATTGTATTAGTGACACAAAAATAAATCATCACAGTTAATCCAAAAAATAATATCAATCAATTGTTTTGTCACAACAAACTACATATCTGTGATGAAATAATACTTAGGCACAAAAAATTGTTACTAAATTACAAATAATTGTGACCATAGTTATAGTTTGGTGATTGTGACAATATTAAATAGACATTAATTAATTGAATATTTATTAACAAAAGTTTTCATTACAACAAGTAAAATATTGTATGATGATAAATCATTTCGTCATAACAAGAAAAAAATATTAGTAATCAAACTATGTTTTGTTACAACAAACATAAAATATTAGTTACCAACATATCTTTTGTCACAATTACAATTAATTCCTGTTAAAATTATTTTGGCACTAAATTTCATAAGCTTTTAGTGACAAAATTTAGTGATAAAATACATTTTAACACTATTAATACATTAATAGTGACAATTTAACTATAAAAGATACTAAATTGCTACAATTACCATTGTATTAGTGACAAAAATATAAATCATTACAGATAATCTAAACAATAGTTTCATTCAATTGTCTTGGCACTAAAAAATATCATATTTTTTATGACAAAAATATTTAGTCACAAAAAAAGTATCACTAAATTACGAATAGTTGTGACCGTAGTTATAGTTCAGTTATTATGACATATAAACTAGACACTAATTAATTGAATATTTATTGACAAAATTTTTTGTCACAACAAGTTAAATATTGTGTGACGATTAATCGTTTCGTAATAAAAAGAAAAAAATATTAGTAACCAAACTAAGTTTTGTCATAAAAAATAGAAAATATTAATTACTAACATATGTTTTGTCACAATTACAATTTATTCCCGCCAAATTATTTTAACATTAAATTGCATAGGGTTTTAATGACAAAATTTAGTGATAAAAGAAAAGTTGTCACTATTAATATATTAATAGTGACAACTTAATTGTAAAAGATACTAAGTTGTCATAATTACTATTGTATTAATGACAAAAAGATAAATCATCACAGTTATTCTAAATAATAGTGTCAATCAATTGTCTTGTCATAAAAAACCTCGTATTTGTGACGAAACAATAGTTAGTCACAAAAAATTGTCATTAAATATCTTAACTCTTGTAGTGTTAATAAGATATTATTTTGTTATGTTAATTAGAATTTTCTCTTTTATTTTGGATATATTTTAGTGCTTAAATAGGAAACTAGTGTTTGTTTTGTTTTAGAAGATGAAGAATGGAGATTACATAAATTTGGAGCATTATTGGTGAAAATCACAAATTTTAGAAAAATTATTACAGTGGATAAGGCAAGATCATACTTAATGCTATATTCACTTAAAGAGTTGAAACTTAAATAGAACATTGCTTTCCATCTCTCTTGTGTAGGGATTTGGATTTGTTTTAGATAGAGATTTTTACAAGATAGAAAGAGACTAAGTTTAGAGTAGGAAAGAAGAAGAAGAGATGTCTTTCACCTTCTTCAATGTTCTCTTTTTGTTTTCTTCATAGTTTTCTCTCAATTTTTCACCTTTTTTTTTTTCTGTTTTTGGTGTTGAAACTAAAGTCATGTGACTAAAGCCAAATATTCTAATTAAATAGGATTCAAAAGTTTAGTTGTAACTTTGTGAGGTTTTTTCTAAACTTATATTCATGTTTTAATTCAAGTATTTATCATTTTATGTTCTTATACTTCAAGTATAATTAATATTGATTGATCTGAAAAATTAATTTGATGTTGAATATTTTACAATTATCCATGAATTTAGTGATTCGTAATTGTCAAGAAGGATTGATACAAATAGCAAATATAATATTTATGAATTTACATATTTAATTTATGATAAACTAGAAAATTAAGTTGAATATTTATAGCTAGAATAATAGCAACTATTTAGATTATTTAATTTAGAGTCTAGTCTTTTTCATCAAGTTTATTGCTATCATTTAATTGACATGGAATGTTATCAAAATCAATCAATTGATAGTAAGTTGTGATTTGAGTTTGAATAATTAATTTATGAAAATTGGAGAATTGTTATGGTTATCCTAGTATGTTTCAATCTAACTGCTTGAATTGTGAAAATTATTATTTTTAGATTAATGATCAATGTTATCATTAGATGAGATATTTCCCTTCAATCATAGTTAAGTACTCTTGAAGTTCTCACTTTTATATTATGTTGATTTAATTTGATTCTTTATTAATGTTAGTTAATTAGTTAATTAATCATAAACTCTCACTTTATTTTATGAATTGAAATTAAGAAATTAGTGCTTATTTATCTTATGATTCAACCTAGTTCACAATTCCTACAAGAAATTAGAGAATCATAATTAATTTTATGTTAGAGAATTGAAATTAGTTTTGAGGGCTTTCACAACCCGATCACACCTCTTTTTGTTAAACACTTGAAGAGAGACTATTAGAGAGCAAGACGGAAATAAAACTAGTACATAAAAATTGTGAAGTCAAGATAAGAGAGTATAAGGTTAAGATAGATCTAGTACTGCTCGAGACGAGTGATTCTAATATTATATTAAGGATGGATTAGTTATTTCTACATTTTTCTTCTGTTAATTGTCATGAGAAGTGGGTGACATTTAGAAAACTTAAAGCAAAATAGTTTTATTTTCTAAGAAATAGTTTTGGGACATCTATCAACTTTATTTCTTGAATGGGTGCAAAAAGATTATTGAGAAAGAAGTACAAAAAATATTCAGCCTATGTGTCAGAGCAAAGGCTAGGAGAATGAGGATATGAATAAGATTTCACTGTAGAATGAATTTCCAAATATTTCTTCGGAGTTGCCAAGTTGTATGGGAATAATTGGTTAAAATTTTTTGGAGCATTGTATGAGTGGATATGATATTGCTTTTTATGTATCAATAGCTAATATGTTAATCTTATTTGTTATTTATTTATTTATATATATTTATTTATAATTTTACAGTATCTTCATGTTGCATTACATATGAGTATATCAGAAATATCGTTTCTACCAAATAGAGGTAAAGTTACGTACTATTAGACCTCCCTAAATCATGCCTTTTAGTTAGATTCTTACGGAGTATTATTGTTGTTTGTAATAACTAATATCTTAATACATAATTTAGAAGTGACGTATAAATATTTAAAAAATACGATTTTGGATTATGTGAATGAATTCGTTAGATGAACTTTTAAGCGAAATTGACGGAAATTAAATTTGAATGTTTTATTTTGAGCTGAAGTTTTCCTTAAGATGATTTTATGATTGGAACATATTTTATTTGGTTTTCAGAAAAGCATTATTTTGAAATAATGTTCGAGATTGGAACATTTCTTTGAATAGTTCAACCGGCTATGGCCTATAATTTTTAAAAGAAAAGAAATGAATGAATTATATATGTTGTATACGGAATTTACAAAATCCTATTTTGTGATGGATGAATTATATTTTCATATTTTTCGAAATATATAAATTGAATTGATTGTATTCGTGATAAAATAAAAAATTGTTAATGAATGTGTATTATATGAATTATATCGATCTATCAGCAGGAGATGATAATGATAGAAAATTGAGTATTGGGTACTCATGATTTAGCAGCTACCACTTTTAACTTAGCCAAGAGTTCTACATGTGATATGTATACACATACATTTATATTCTGGTAGGAGAAGGTTGAGATATGCATATTTTGGTTGGGGACGTTCAATTGAAATGATGACCCTTGTTCAACAGATTGAATTGTGAAAACCATGTTCAATTGGTGGCTCAGACTTGAATACTCTGCTTCAATCCTCAAGTATTCCAGTTTCTACTTACTTCTAAACAAAATGCACTAAGTGACCGTTAATTGACCCTAATTTTGCCCAAACCAACCATACTTAGCTAAGAGATAACCAATCAACCACACGAGATTCAATCATCATCAAATAGGATTCAACAATTTCCAGCAATAGTAATTAATCATTAGCATTGTCAAGCCGTTCTAGAATTATAAATGAGTTTTTATATGAAAATTTCCACAAATGTTCAAAATTATATAGCTTTAAAATGATGGTACAGCATTGCCACTTATCCGCCATAAACACAGTCTGAGCTTCACCCGGAGAAACAAAATATGGAGGACGTAAGAAGTCCACCGGTAATAGCTATTATAGAGCTACAAACTTGTATGTGAACACATCAAGAGTACATAAAATATATTTAAAGACTTTCAGCTACCCCACCACATCACTCTTCTCTTGCAGAAGGATCCATTCCAGTTGATGGGCTATCAGCAAAATACTCTTGGTGCTTCACATTAACACCATGCTGCTCATACAATTACATAAACAGAATCATTATGACAAATCAGAGACTACACAAGTCATAAGATGAATGGACAATCCATAAAGGCGGGAATGGATGCATGTAAATGTACCGATTCATGGGTCCATAAAACAAATAAAAGGAAATAAAGCGTTATCTTTTAACAAACTAATACAACTTGATCATTCTGTATTTGAAAGTGGCATCTCATCCTGACCCAAAATTGAAACTAATTTCAGAATGACATGGACCTATATTGCAAGATTAGGGATGCCATGTTCCTCCCAAAACAATCACAAAATACACAGAAAAGAGAGAATTGGCACCAAAGACGGGGTTAAATACACAGTTAGCCAGCATATAAGTCAAAGTACTAGTAGACAAGAAGATCAAGTCTCTGAGGGAATAACTGGCAAACCAATTTTGTAAGACAGTGCTTTCATATTCACATGATTTTAAGCTCTTCTTAAGGATATGCAGTATAACAGCCTTTGTATATACCACTAAATGAATAAACTAAAAGTAAAGCCATCAAATTAGATACTTATTCCACTTGTTACTATCGCAATATGTTTTGCAAACCAAGGATTCCAGGAAAGAATGTCCATTCCCTCTTTTTCATTCACAAACATATACACATTTCAGCAACAATTTATTTCATTATCCGGTCAAAATAGACAACTTCTGATCCAATAAGGAACAAATAGGCTTGTAAGATATAAACAAAGTTTGTAGGAATTACATATTGAGATAGTGAGAACCAAAAGAAAAGGAAACAAGAAAAAAGCAAAAAGAAGCCTTCGTTATCTCAAAATGAAGTTTGATATGCAAAAAGTATTTTAAAAAAACAAAAAATCTGAGCTTACCTCCCGTAGTGCCTTGGACAAGTCCTCCATTGTCAATATCAGCCGCTTGTCCTGTTTACCCAGTACAATTACTCTCAGTTTAAAGGGGCACATGAATACAGAAAATACAAAATTAAAATACTGGACCGCAATACACCTTCTGCTGCTTCTCCCTCTTGTCCTTGACAACTGCTGCTTGGCGTGCCTTGCATTGCCTGTGTAAGACAGGATACATGAAAAACATTAATTAAGATGGTTGGTTTAATATTTGAAAGGCTGTAAATCCAATATCTGGGAATCCATCAAACTATATACTTCGTTTTTGAGACAGCATTCCCATAGACAGTTCGGATTGCAGTACCAATGCAACAGCCTATTTCAATTGCTTGGCATTATTTATGTCAGGTGCAAAATTGAATTAGAGGTATTATGTTAGGTTTACTATAATGTCTGATGCATACATGTACCGAGTCAAGGCAATTCAAGTTGAAGGTATAATCAGACAGAAGTTAATCTATTATTAATAAATTAGCGCAAAACTTCAACTCACAATACCAATCCACATCTTAAAACCAGCGACGAAACTCTTGATCAAACTCATTGTTCAATGCCTAAAATATAATACTCATAATTTTCACCCAAAATCCATCACTCCCCTGATTGCTAATATGCAGAACAAAGAAGTCACGGTAAATAGTCAAACGTATACGTACTGAAGAGCATCACTTGCAACTTCGGAAACAAACTTCTGAGTAGCAACAGCCACTAATCTGACCCTGAAATCCACCATATTCCAAGGCACAAAATACAAAAGAAGGCACATGAGTAGTACACACAAAGAAAAAAACCCTAAAATTCGTAATTTTTTTCTTTTAGAAAAGGAAAATGAGGTAGGTACCTACAATCGGACATCGGGACACTGAAACCCACTCTTGGCTAAGTAATGCTCCACCAGTTCGTCTGGTATCTGTCAAATTAAAAAAGATCATAAAGAACAGAAATTACAAGAACCCAAAATCAATTCCAAGTGCGTGGTAATAATAGTTACAGTGGGGGTGTATTCCATCAAGTTTGCCAGAAATTCAGTGATAGCACCGTCGTCCTCATGTCTACCCTCCGTCGATTGTTGGGTGTTGCTGTTAGCGTGATTCATATTTCTGAATCTCTCCCTCGACGCAGGGTTTGTTCTATTCTATTTATTAATTTCTTTTCTTTTAGGTTGAGTTGCTCATCAAGGACGGGCTTGGCTGTCTTGGGTATATAAAATCAGCCCGGTTCACTGGTTTAGGTCGGTTTTCTAATAACCGGTTTTCAGGCATTTCCAGTAAGATACATTAAGGCAATAAGGTACGGGCAGCTAAGAAAATAATTCTGTTCAAGTTTTAGCTATTTGACGAGACCGACCCAACGTTACAAAATATAATTACAATAAGGGTAAACAAATCTATTTTAAAATTTTAAAATTTAAGATTCCCCGACTTTGTCTTAAATTTCAGTTAAAAATCCAATTTTAAATTTTAAGATTCTCGAAATTTTTAATTTTTAATTAAAAAACACTTTTTTAAAATTTTAGTTAAAAAAAAAAACAAAACATATATGATATAAACATCAAATATGGACTAATCAAATATTGTTTATAGAATAATTCAACTCATTTTTAAACTTAACACGATCAAATTAAATTCAATGTAAATTAATTATTTAAAGATAATTATAATAAATTATTGATTTAAATCATGTTTAATTTGTTCGGTTTAAGTCTAAGAGTTACATAAGATCATCGAGTAACTAGCATTTAATTAGTCTACGTATGATATTCATGTTATGTGTATTTTGTCATTTAATTTTTAACCGAAGTTTAAAAATATGGATTCTTCTAAAAGATTGAAAAACGTAAGAATGTTTTTAAGAAATTTAGAGATTAAGAAGTTTTTTGAAAAATTTTAAACCATTTGAGAGTTCATGTCTTGTACTCTTATAATAAATTGTGACAATAAAACTACAATATTATAGCTACAGGTGGGAATCTAGATACTCAAGTTCAATAAAAACCAAGTAAAACATTAAACAATTACAAATTTTGATTTACTAGTGGTTTTTGTTCAATTAATCTTAACGTTAATAGATCAACATGCAAGTAAAAACTATAAACAATAACATTTGTTAGAACTTGAAACGAAAAGATAGAATGTAGTCTATATTTGTAATACATATATATAGTATATGTAATACATGAAAGATAATACTCAATTATTAAATGACCAATTACTATGATTCGTATATTATACTTGGATTAAATTAGTATTTGATATCAAGTCAGACCTATGGACCAAGTGCAAGAATGTGACAACTAGTTAACAGGTTTGCAACGAATTTTGAACTGCATTTCTACTTGGACCTGGACTTTGGTGGCTAATTGTGGGTTTTCAGCCGGCAACCACGTCATTTTGATGCTAATCATAATTAGGAGCACGATAAAATACCACTTTAAAAAAATGCAAGATGATTGATGTTGTTTCTTAATTTAAAAAGAAATTCCACTTCATGGGTTTCTATTTTCATATTTTAACTATTAAATTATTTAATATTCAATTTGGATATTTCATGATTTTTTTTATATTGAAGACATTAACGAAAATCAGGAAGTAAGAGTGATGAAAACATACTTACCCTTAAAAATGTTTTAGTTTTTAGAATCTTTGCATTTTAAAAGAAAGCACGTGTAATACGTAGAACAAACCTTATTACGTATTCAGGATCATACTTGGAAGGCTAAAAATAAAGAGAATGTGGAATACCTGATTTTGGGTCTATTTTGACTTTTAAAATAGTTTTCGCCATCCAAACAAGCTCTGATTTTTCCGGGACAGTTGAGGAACTTGTTCACCATCATTTAGTCTAGGCCTTTCTAAAATTTTCTCAAAATACGAGTTCTCTTAACGGATCATAGAACTTTATGCTCGTGAATGATATGAGTAACTGCAAGAGACCTTAACCTTTATATAACTTTTATATTGGACTTCTCCATAACAAGGTCGATATTATAGACCAGGTCCACACTGAAAGGGATTCATTTTCTTCCCAAACTTCAACTCATTAATATATATTATTTATTGAGCTACTTTATTATCTTTATGTGGATCGAATTACGTAACTTAATCGGTAATTTATTGAAAACCAAAATTACAATTAAAAACTGTCCATTTAAATGAAAAAGACAAAAATGCCCTTAAGGGCTACACTCAGGGATCAGGGAACAACTTGTAATTGATAATCTTATGCCTGGACACATAAACAGTCAACTTTTTCTTTTAACAAATGTTGATTTTGCGATTGATATGCGTGGCATCTCTAAAAAAATTAGTTTGATTCCATCAAGAAAAGGAAACTATAGCGGGATTGTGACGCTAATTAAATATTCAATCCTCTGATCTGGAAAACGAATTTCTAGATATTCATGGCTGGGAACGTGTAGTTTAATTTACGGGGATGACCATGAACCATTTTTATACAATTTTTGTTCCACTTGTCCTTCCAAGC
>JANIHY010000003.1:55996437-56007072 GCA_027479065.1 Erythroxylum brevipes
TTTGTCTCTGTTTAGGCTTGTACAGTTTAGTTGTTTGATTTCTGGGTAATATAATTTCTTTAAATTTTCAAAAAAAAAAACTTAGCAATTTGTTGAAGACTAACATATTCTTCTCAAGTTAAACAAGTTTCATTATAACCTGAAGCTATTTGAGTAAAAAATCACATTGCAAAATTGTTCATGTGAAAATGGCAGGCCTAGATTTGATAAAAAATGTGGAAGTGAAGGCAATCCTGGGGCCACCAACGTCAATGCAGGCCAATTTTGTAATTGACGTGGGAGCAAAAGCTCAGGTCCCCGTTATCTCATTCACGGCCTCAAGTCCTTCGCTGAACTCTGTCAGGAGTCCTTATTTTTTTCAAGCCACACAGAACGATGCAACTCAAGTGCAAGCAATAAGTGCCATAGTCAAAGCTTTTCGATGGAGAGAAGTAGTACCTGTGTATGTTGACAATGAATTTGGTGGTGGAATCATACCTTTTTTAACTGATGCTTTGCAAGCAGTTGATGTTCGGGTCCCTTACCGAAGTGCCATTTCTCCGATGGCTACCGACGATGAACTTGGTGAAGAGCTTTATAAGTTAATGACTATGCAGACTAGAGTTTTTATTTTGCACATGTCTCCGCCTCTTGGTTCTCGTCTTTTCATCAAAGCTGATAAGGTTGGAATGATGGGTCCTGGATATGTTTGGATTATCACTGACGGGTTGGCTGATTTTTGGAGTTCCATGAATTCTTCAGTTGTTGATTCCATGCAAGGTGTGTTAGGAGTGAAACCTTATGTTCCCATAACGAAAGAGTTAACAAGTTTTCAGAATCGGTTTAAAAGGAAATTCGTGCAGGATAATCCTGATATAGTGGATGCTGATTTAAATGTTTATGGTTTATGGGCCTATGATGCTATAACTGCATTGGCAATGGCTGTTGAGAAAACTGGAACTATTAACTTAGGCTTCCAACAGTCAAATGTTTCTAGTAATTCAACTGATCTTGAAAATTTTGGGGTCTCTCTGTCTGGTCTGAACCTTCTTCAAGCATTGTCGGACATTAGTTTCAAAGGCCTCTCAGGAAATTTCAGCTTTGTTAATGGACAGCTAAAGCCATCGCCTTACGAGATAATAAATGTGAATGGACATGCAGCTAGAGGGATTGGATTTTGGACAGCAGAAAATGGACTAATCAGGAAGTTGTATACACCAATAAACAACACTACAAGTACATATTCTACATCCAATTCCAGTCTTGCACCTATCATATGGCCCGGAGAAGCCACTTTTATACCCAAGGGTTGGGAGATTCCCACAAATGGGAAAAGGTTAAGAATAGGAGTACCCGTGAAGGGTGACTTCACTGAGTTTGTAAAGGCGAGAAAAGACCCTACTACCAAGTCCTCCATTGTTGAAGGTTACAGCATCGATGTTTTTGAAGCTGTAGTGAAATTGCTGCCTTATGCTTTGCCATTCGACTACTTCCCTTTCGGGCTCCCTGATGGTAGAAGTGCTGGAACTTACAATGATCTGGTGTATCAAGTATACTTAGGGGTAAGGCACTAGAGCTTCATAATACTTTTATTTTGATATTTAATTAAAATGTCAAATCTTTAGGCTTTGGTTAAATATTTCATTTCTTTCCCTAATAGCATGTTTGATCTTTGAGTGTTACCAACAGAATTATGATGCTGTGGTGGGAGATGCAACAATCAGATTAAACAGGTCCAATTATGTCGACTTTACACTCCCATACACAGAGTCTGGAGTATCAATGGTCGTGCCAGTCAAAGATAATAAGAGTAAAAATGCATGGATTTTCTTAAAGCCTTTGACTTGGGATCTTTGGTTCGCTTCCTTTTGCTTCTTTGTGTTCATTGGATTCGTGATTTGGGTTCTTGAACACAGAATTAATGAAGAATTTCGAGGGCCACTTGTTTTCCAAGTGGGCACTAGTTTTTGGTTTTCTTTCTCCACCATGGTTTTTGCGCACAGTAATGTCCTTAAATCTTTGAGATAATTTAAAAATTATAGAAAAATTAATGTTTTTTTTAATCTTAACTTATTTATCAGTCCTCCCATCCAAGTATTATATAATAATATCTTGAACTTTGTCATTTCCGGTTGTTTTACAGAGGAGAGACTCGTTAGCAATTTGGCGAGACTCGTGATAGTAATATGGTGTTTCGTTGTGTTGATTTTGACACAAAGTTACACAGCCAGTTTAGCAAGTCTTCTAACAGTCCAAAAGCTCCAGCCCACCGTTACTGATGTGAAGGAGCTTATTAGGAGTGGTGCTTTTGTTGGCTACAAGGAGGGGTCATTTGTTTTGGGACTCTTGAAAAACCTAGGTTTCGATGAATCAAAACTCTTGGTTTACAATACTGTGGAGGAATGGGATGCATTGTTTACTAAAGGAAGTGGCAATGGTGGAATAGCTGCAGCATTCGACGAAGCACCGTATATAAAATTGTTTCTAGCAAAGTATTGCTCAAAATATACCACCGTTGAGCCTACATTTAAAACCGATGGTTTTGGCTTTGTAAGTTCAATTCGCTCTCTTATGTGCTTATTTTGTGATATGGGTTTGGTTTGCTTTTTGAGCTACGTATCATTATTTCAGGTGTTCCCTAAGGGTTCCCCACTAGTAAGTGATGTTTCTAGGGCAATTTTAGGTGTGACCGAAGGAGAAACAATGAAGGAAATAGAAGAGAAATGGTTTGGCAAAGAAGCAAGTTGTCCTGATCCAAGCACCTCTCTTTCTTCCAGCAGCCTCGGTATCGAAAGTTTTTGGGGTCTTTTCTTGATTACCGGAGGAGTTTCAGTTTTAGCTCTACTAATATACTTGGTCGTGTTTATCTACGAACAATGGGATGTTATAACATCCCCTGATTACAAGTCATTAAGGCAAAGAGCTGTTGCATTGTTCTGGAACTTCTACAACAGGGACTTGTCTGCGCATACTATAAGAAGAAATGAAGTGAATGATCAACAAATTCAACTTAATGAACCTGTAGTTGGTGAACCAAGTCCATCGGCATATTCTGTCCGAACAGAATGTCTTGGTGAGCAGGATAGAGTTTCTTCAGAGAACGGCGATCGGAATTCAAATGATCAACAACCACTTCCAGAGACATTATTGAACTCACCGGCCATTCAAAATCATGAAAGACCAAGAGTTACTGAAATAAAGCAAGATTGAATACTGCATTGGATGACACCATACAGGACGTCCATCGCATTAAACTTTGCATAGGAGTTGATGACCTTATAATGATGATGTTCATTTGATTAATATATTTATTTTAGTAAAGTTTATGATACCTGTATTTGCTTAAACTGGTCCTGACGAAAATAGAAAGGATGTTAAACACGTGACTTTGAAGCCCTCAAACTAGCTGTTACTGAAGTTAGAAACAACCTAACTAGTAGATTTTCTAAGTTAGTGCTTAGTTTTCAGCAAAGTTGTTGCTTTGTTTTAGCAAGTTGTTGCAGATTTTTTACTTTGACAGTGAAGACTCCTACATGTATAAATTAAGTCAATTAGTCAATTGCTTCCCGGTAAAATATACAAGTTCCGGCCCTTCTTACTTCTACTCTTTGGTTATATTCTAACACCAACATATTGGTATCAAAGCTTTCTTCTTGAGAGACCTGTGGCCTATATAGCCCTAACCTACCTTACAAAAGCCAGAAAAAAAACTCATAGTCTATCCTACATGGATTCAGAAACTTCGTTCACTGCACTTGTGCCACCAATGCTAGACGGGACAAACTTTCAAGCATGCGCTGTTAGAATACGGGCATACCTTGAAGCAAATGACGTGTTGGAAGCTGTTGAAGAAGATTTTGTAGTTCCTCCATTATTATACAACCCAACAATGACACAAATCAAGAGTCACAAAGATAAGAAGTAGAGAAAAACAAAAGCCAAAGCAACCTTTTTTGTAGCTGTGTCTTCTACCATCTTCAACAGAATTATGGCTCTCAAAAAATCCTAGAAAATCTGGGATTTTCTGAAGTTAAGAATATGAAGGCAATAAAAGGATTAAAGGGATGCATGTGTTGAACTTGATCCGAGAATTTGAGATGAAAAAGATGAAAGATTCAAAAACCATTAAAGCCTGCTATGAGAGACTCCTCGGTATCACAAACAAATTAAGACTTCTTGGTTCTAATCTTGATGATTCTAGAATAGTTTAAAAATTTTTGGTTACAATAATCCCTGAAAGATTTGAAACTACCATCTCCTCGTTAGAAAATACAAAGGATTTGCCAACTATTACTTGGCAGAATTACTAAGTACCTTGTAAGCACAAGAGTAAAGGAGGCTTATTAGGCAAGATACATACATGGAAGGTGCTTTTCAACCCAAGTCACGACAAAACAGTGGTGACAAAAACAAAAACAAGAAACAAAACTACAAGCCTAGTATTACGAGTAGCACTAGCAAAACAAACAGCAACAACAAAGCTGAGATGTTTCCACTTTGTTCCTATTGCAGAAAGATAAATCATTCACAAAATAAGTGGAAACCGGATACAAGATGTCACAAATGTGGCCAACTAGGACACGTCCAGAAGATATGTAAGTCTCAACAACACCAAGGAGAAGCCAAAATTGTAGCACCCCACTCCTACAAGACACATGCCCAACATCAAGCATATCACCCTCGCGAGACATAGACTTGGGTATCACCCAAGATGTCAAGCACGTGTCGTGTGGGAGTGGAGTGCTGCACAAAATATCTTACCTTGATTATTCACCGAATGAAAAGATCTTTGGCTTAATTTAAAACTCTTCTCTCCCTCTTCCTTTTTTTCTTCTTAAACTACTTCAAAATCTCTATCAAGATTAAGAAATGGTAAAACCCTAGCTTAACTCTTTTCTTTTCTCTCAACCACCGAAATTCTCTTCTTTTTCTTTCTTAACTTCTCTTTCTCCCTCTCAATTCATGTTTCTCCCTTCTTATAAAGCAAGACTACATTTTTTTCTTCCATTTCTTCCATTAATGAGCCCAAAAAGCCCATTTTACCCTTCCTTATAGACTTATGTTATTTTTAGCCTTAAGTATCTTGCTAAAAATACCATTTGAACATTCTTATAACCTTTATACTTTATTCCAATAAGCCTATATCATATAATCTTTCTAACATCAACATAGTAATTACTTTCTACAAAATGTCATAAGGACCTTATAATGAATGCAAATCATACTTATTCATCAAGAGGAAATTCTTGGGGCTAACATTTCTCAATATACTCACATTTATAAAGAATTATACTCAAAAAGTCAATGAATGCATGTACAGTCATTTTCATATGCAACGATTCAATATTCACGTGCATGAGTATATCACATAATGCATGATTATGAAACACATTTCTAATCTCTCAGTGAATCTCTCACATTTACAATCTTAACCTTAAAATGGGTAACAAGATGCTACAATTTGAATCCTTTGGAATTTTTGGAAGAGTTTTAGATCATAACGTTAGGAAATAAATGAGTTTAAGTATTCTAGAACCAATATTAGTGATTGGGCATTGTGGGATTTTTCTATTTGAAAACCTTATTAAGTTGATTTTCGAGAGTTGAATGAAGTCAAATTGGTAACTGAATGGTTATACTAAGGATTTTCCAAATTTGCTCAGTGCAAAATTTCAAGTCTTCTGTAGGGGTAAATTTTGTGTTTTGATTTCAGGGAAAATTTTGGTTTAATCTAGGCTAAATTAGACAAAGTTGTCTTTGGAAAGTTGTAGTTTATTTTTTTAGCTTTTCAACGATATATAATATGAAATTTTTGGATATCGCAGTCAAAAGTTATGGTCTTTATGAATGGAGCTACTCAGGAGTGTAATCTGCTTCGTCTTAAGAGTCACTTCATCTTAAGTTAACTCTATTTAGTCTTAAGTTGACTCTGCTTCATCTTAAGAGTCGTTTCGTCTTAAGTTGACTCTACTTCATCTTAAGTTGACTCTAATTCGTCTTAAGTTGACTTTGTTTCATCTTAAGAGTCGCTTCATCTTAAGTTGACTATATTTCGTCTTAAGTTGACTTTGCTTCGTCTTAAGAGTCGCTTCGTCTTAAGTTGACTCTATTTCGTCTTAAGTTGACTCTACTTCTTCTTAAGAGTCACTTCGTCTTAAGTTGACTCTACTTCGTCTTAAGTTGACTCTTGCTTCATCTTAAGAGTCACTTCATCTTAAGTTGATTCTGCTTCGTCTTAAGTTGACCATCTACTTCTTCTTAGGTTGACTTTCTGCTTCATCTTGTGTTGACTGAAACTTTTCCTGGTCCAATTTTGATCCCTTATATGATAGAATTTGTCTTCTAGGTATCATGAAAGTTATATATCTTGAAGTCCTCTTCAAACTCATCCAAAGAACACCTTGATTTGATACCTATAGCGAAAGTTATGCTAGTTGCCCCGAAATAGGTTCAATATGATTGAGGACAGAACCTTGTTTGATTCTTTCAACCATAACTCTGTCATCCGATCTCCTAATAGAGTGATTCTTACACCAATAGATTTCTAACACATATTTCTATCTCTCCAAGAAAATCAGTAGCATTTTGAATTGATTTGAATTGAAGGAAAGTGAGGGAATCTGTTGGAATAATATAAACTGGTATGATTTCACTAACATGCTCGGGTATTTTGGTTATGTCCTAATCTATAGACATCTAAATGAGATGATCTTTGATTTGAAATAAACTAAAGACATAAGACTACAAATCATATGAAGAAGTGGAACTGTGATTCAGTCTCTAAGATGTTTAATTTCTATAAGGAAGTTGTGTATAATATACTATTTTGGATAAGAGCAATACAAAAATTTTTGAGGCCTATCTTCCAAATTATTGAACCAAATTGAGAGATTTTGGTGTCAATGAAAAGATAAGACATAAAGGAACACTTTTCTAGAAGAGAGTGTGATCAAATTACATCCTTTTCACTTTCTAATTGAATGTGAATAGTAGACTCGAAAGTGTGATTGGAAAAATTCTGAAGTGAGTCAATGAGAAATGAATGGAGATTTTAATGGTTTTAGTGAGGAATAAACCTAAGTATAAATTATACTTATATAAGTTTTGATATGAGAATGACTTTGTGATGACATTAATGGTAAAATACCTGGGACTGTCATGAACATGCATTGTACATATTTCATTTCAGGCATGTGCATTATTAAACACTTATGATTGTACAAATTGCGATGTATGTGTATCTTGCATAAATGGGTTGTTCAAGTTAAATGTCTGCATTCAGGCATTCCTAAAATTTAGAAGTAAATGCAAATCTGTAGCGTACTGTGAGTAGACTGAGGTGGTCTCATTTCATTGTTTATTCTATTTTGAATTTTGTATTGATTGACTATTGAAGTGCTACTTGTATGTGAATGAGATAAAATAAGTGTGCATAATATTATTGTTAAATGCTGGACCTTGGTCTGATGACAAATGTGTTTTGAATGTGCATTTGCATGTAATGAAAAGTGATACTCATCTCTAATGTTGAATGTCAGACTACGGTCCAATGAGATGTGAATGTGAGTGAATGTGGATCATGTAAATGTGATTGATGCATTTTATTTCATGAATGCCTGAAACATAATGACAGTTGTGACCAAAGTAGCCACCGATCAGAGCTTAAAGCTCAGCGAGTGAAAATGAGCCTCGAGCTCGAAAGTGATTAAGAGCCTAAGACTTACTATGTAAAATGAGCCTTGTATCCCCTAAGCAGATAAGGGATAGTTAGTAATGAGCTCAGTATCCATTAGATAAGGGATAGTTTAGGCACTCGGTCACAACAAAGTAATAAATGAAAAGTGGGTCTCATGTGCATTACAAATGCATTGAGTGATTAAATTGTATTGAATGTAAAATAGTGAAATGAAGTGAATTATGTGTTATGTGACTGGGTGAGCCATCGATGATGTTTATTCATTGAGTTCGCAAAATTCACCCAAAATTTGCAAATATTTTTCAGGCTCAGAAGAATACCCCGTTAAGCAAACGGGAGTATACCTATAGCATACAAGTAAAGGACAGAGGTCGGGATCAGTTCGTATCTGCATTGTACTTTTTCCTTTTTGTATTGAATTGTATAATTTCTACAATTTTTGTATCAAATAATGTATTCAGAAACTTTTGCACAATGTGTATACAAATGTATTTATGTTGTAATGTAAATACGTTATGACTAAAGTGTTTTGTAATTATAATGGGCCCGAGTGGAAAGTGAATTTTCGATGAGTTTTGTATTGATTGTTTTGCTATAATTGAAAATGTTTATGAAATAAAGTAGGCCTAATTTGATTATCGATTTCCGCATATTATGTTTGTGGTTTCAAAAAAATATTTGTACCGATTTTTGAATGATTAAGTACTCTAGCATGCCACCCTCGCGAGGCACGGACTCGGATATCATCCAAGATGTTGGGCACGTGTCTTGTGAGAGTGGGGTGCTATAAAAACTGTTGAGGATCAATTTTAGGAGGAGCAATTAGTTACAACATAATGTCATTCCACCAAAACGTGCACAAAAGTTGGCTCATTAATAGCAGTTGTACAAACCATATGACTTATGATCATGAGCTTTTCAAAGAGCTTAACAAGATTGCTATTTCCAAATTCAGAATTGGAAATGGAGCATATCTGGAATTGAAGGAAAAGGAACGGTAACAATCTAGACCCAAATAGGTTTGAAATTAATTTCAAATGTGTTATATGTTCTTGAAGTTAATCAGAACCTTCTAAGCGTTTGCTAGTACTAGAAAGAGGCTATAATGTATCATTTGAAGACAAATTATGCATAATCAAATATGTGAAAAACAATAAAGTATTCAAAATTAAAATTCAGTGTAAAAGTTTTTCCTTGGACTTCATGGAAGAGGAGCGAGTTGTTTTCATAAAGAGGAATTAGGTGTTATTTATTGGCATAAAATATTTGGGCACTTCCACCATACTGCTCTATTATATATGAAGGAAAATAGTTTGGTGGAGGGGTTACCTGAACTTGAGAAGGAGCTTCCTACATGTGTTGCTGTCAATATAGGAAACAAATTGGGCTTCCTTTTCCTCAAAATAAATCATGTAGAGCTATAAAAGAACTGCAACTAATTCATATCGATATTGGTAGACCTAAAAAAACACCATCTCTGAATGGTAGTAAGTTCTATATTGCTTTCATTGATGATCACACAAGAATGTCTTAGATTTATTTTATGAAGCATAAATTTGAAGTTATTGACATCTTTTGGAAGTTTAAAGCTTGGGTGAAAACTTAAAGAGGGTCTGAGATATAGGTGATCAAATTTGAAAATGGAACTGAATATACTTCAGGAAAGTTCAACAAATTTTATGAAGCTACAGGCATTGAACACCAGCTAAGTACACCTTACACTCCCCAATAAAATGGAGTTAGTGAGAAGGAAAAATATAACCATTATGGAGATAACAAGGTGCTTGTTGTATGAAAAAGGATTGCCTAGGAAGTTTTGGGCTGAGGCCATAAGTACAGTAGTTTTTTTGTTGAATAGATTACCAATGAAAGCTTTCCAGAAAAAGACTCCATTGGAAGCTTTGTATAGCTACAAACCTAAGTTGTTTAATCTGAAAACTTTTGGCTGTCTTTGTTTCTCTTACATTCCTCGAGTTAAGAGAGACAAACTTGATAAAAAGGTAAAACTAAGAGTCTTTGTAGGTTATAACTCTATTTTAAAATCCTACAAGATTTGTTGACCATAAAGTAACAAGCTGATTACCAATAGAGATGTCCAATTCTATGAATCAGACAGCAGGAGTTGGGAAAATGACAGTAAGGATAAAATTTAAACTCTATATGAAGATAATAAAGTAGATGATGTTCCTATCAGAGGCACTAGATCACTTGCTGATATTTATGAGAGTTTCAATGTCTTTATATTGGAACCTGTAGGATATAAAGAAGCTACAACAACTAAAAGATAGGTGTTTGCAATGAAGGAGTAGCTTAAGATGATTGAAAAAAATCAGACATGGGTACTAGTAGATAGACCTGATCACAAGAAAACTATAGGAGTCAAATGGGTGTACAAGACTAAGCTTAATCCTGATGGTTCCGTAAACAAGTACAAGAAAAGGCTCATTGTTAAAAGGAACTGTTGGGACTCGATCCGAAAACCGGATCCCAACCAGAAAACGGAACGAACAAAGCAAAATCGAAAGAAAGGAACATATGGCGGAAATCATTATGCGGAAGCGAAGAATGGTATTTACAACACGAAAGCAAATTCAATCTTAAAGCGAAAGAATCGGAAGCAAATCAAAACGAAGCAAACATCGGATCAAATCGAATCGAAACCAATTTTCGACATCCGTGAACAAATATTTTAGGAACATGATCGTGTTGGAAACCCTAAGACATTCCAAATCTGATATAATCCTTTCTTCTTCTTTTTTCTTTCTTTCTTATGCATTCAATCTCTTACAAAGTGATACCTTTCTTTTTCAATTTGGAACTTATCAATTCCATAACCTTAATCCAAAGCTCAAAATCATAATACTCGTCTTATACAAAATACATAATTCCCATAATTCATCTGTCAAACATCTTATTCCTCTCACTTTTCTTTTGCCCTAAAACAATCACACATATCCATA
>JANIHY010000003.1:56010266-56021464 GCA_027479065.1 Erythroxylum brevipes
CATTAAATCTTGCTAAAACAAGATCACAGGAACTCAACTTACCTGAAAAACTACTTCGGATCGTCGGAAATCACCAAGGGTTGCGCTTCTCCTCACCGTCGGCGCTACTCTTCCTCTCCCTCTTCTTTCTCTTTTCTTTCTCTTCTCCGACTCTATTTCTAACTCTTCTTTTAAAACCTACTAAGTCCTTATTTAACCCTAATGTTCTTCCTAAAAAGCCCAAGTCATTTAACCACATTAAACTATAATTATCCGTAATTCTTCTCAATTAGACTTTAATCATCCCAATAATATTCCCAATTAACTTAACTAAGGCAAAAATCATAATTCATGATGAATCATATCATTAAAAAAAAAATTTGGGGCCCAACATTAACAGTTAAGACTCCTACATGTATAAATTAATTCAATTAATGCTCAATAAAATATACAAGTTCTAGCCCTTCTTATGTCTACTCTTTGCTTATTTTCTAAAACCAACAAAGAAAAAAGACGTTAAGTGTCTCGGTAGAAAAGAGTAGCCTTTGTTAGTTCAAGGTTTTATATTAATGGTTTTGATGATAACAATATAATATTTAAATTTTAAAATTTGGATTATTTCCTTTTATTTGAAAAGATAACTATATAATTTTTTACATGGATATAAAATCTAGTTATCTGTGCTAGGATAAATGTTTCCTTTCTTATAGGAAATTTTTTTAATGAATTCACTTGATTTATTAGAAATGATTCCACAATATTCAAAAGTATCTTACTAATCATATAATTCGACAATCAGCTATATGATATAGTCAAATTTTTTTAACGTCTGGCTACTGAAAGATTCTATCAAAGATTATTTAGATTCAAAGTCGATGTAATTGATTAAGGATATAAGTTAAGAAACAATTAGTTAAAGAAAATGTCTATTTAAGGAAGAGCCATTGCATTTGCAAATAGGCCAGATTTTTGAAATACATCAATAGCATCAATACTCTCGAAAGTCATATCTTTATCAAATTCCTTGTGCCTTAGAAAGTGAAAATACTATCTGAGAGAGATCATTAGTCTTTGAAGCTTATATTGAGAAATTTACATTCATTTGTTGAGAGCTTATTGAGGCTAGCTAAATACTACTAGTTTGAAAGGTTGAAGAACCTTGAAAAATATGTCCTTGTGAGCTTGAAGAGGCTCGTCAAATTACTACTTGAGATTTTAGTGAAACACTTAAGTAGGATACTTGGGAATTGAACGTAAGCTTAGATTATAAGCTGAACAAGTATAAATTGACTATGTCATTTCTTCTCTCTCCTTAACTTTTAATTTTTTGTTATTATAGTTACTGTTGTTTTCAACTTACAAGAGGCTCCTTTTATTTTCAATTTTAACAGCCTCCTTCTATTTGAAATTTTAATAGGATCCTATCAATTGATGGTAACTTTCAAAAATTTTCAAATTGCATAATTCACCCCTTGTGTGTGTTTACTTTATCATTTGATATCAAAGCGAGGTTTCACATTTATTGTTTTTTACAACACGTGATAAATTATGGAAAACAATTTGAGAAGTCTTGATGGACAATTCGTCTCAAAGCCTCCTTATTTCAATGAAAATAACTACTATTGAAAAGAGAGAATGATTGTTTATCTTCAATCTGCAGTTATTGCAGTCTAGCAAGTTATCAAAGTTGGAGCTACAGTTTCCATTACTAATGATGTAGAAGTGTGGACTAATGGTGATAGAAAAAATGCATAGCTAAATGCTAAAGTAAAACATCATCTGATCTGTGCACTATCTCTAGAAGAGTATAAAAAGATATCCTACTGATATGCAATAAAGGAAATGTGAGACAAACTTCAAGTTATCTTTGAAGGAACGAATGAGGTAAAGAAATATAAAATAAGTTTTTTAGTGCATCAATATAAAACTATTGGCATGAATCGGGGAGAGATTATAAACAAATTATTCAGACGTTTCAACAACATCATCACGGCCTTAAAGAACTTAGGAAAGAATATCCCAATGATAAGCTCATAACAAAGATTCCAAGGTCACTACTAAAGGAATGGAGACCCAAGGTGACAGTTCTAGAAATTACAAAGGATCTAGACACTATTTCACTCGACTAGTTAAGAGGAAATTTGATGATCTATGAAACTGAGTTTAGGCGAGATGAAAGATACTCCTATAGAAGAGGAATGACACTAAAAGCAGCTGATGAATCAAATCCATCAAATGGTGATGAAAGTGACATTGAGTTGCAGATAGATGTAGATGATTAATTCAATTTCATGGTAAAAATATGACGCTTCTACAAAAAGAAGTTAATAAAGAAAAGAGAAGGAAGCAAGAAAGCTATAAACAACATGTTCCTGTCAAAAGGCAGCAACAGTAGTAGCATTACACAAAATAATCAAATAATATGTTATCATTGTAAGAAGCCTGGGCACACTAGACCAGAATGTCCTCTTCTTCAAAAGGATAAAATAGAGTACAGAAAATCTAAAAAGCAAGCTATGACTACAACTTGGTCTAATGAGGATTTTGAAAACTTTAAAGAATAAGTGTTTGAAGAAGTCAACAACTTTTGTCATATGGTTAAATCAGGAGATGATGAGGTATATTATTCTGACTCTGATATTGGAGTTGATGAATTAAGAAATGAATGTCATGAATTATATGATCGGTATAAAAAAATTTAACAGTGCAGTACTTCAAAGAGATTGAGAAGTCTAAAAACAATGATGCTTCCTTGAAGAATAAGATTAAATCATTAGAGTAAGTGAATAAGAATCTGTTGTCGAAAAATACATCTCTTAAAAATGATAATAAGAAAAAAGTCTTTGAAAAAGATTTTTTGGAAGAAAAGGTAAGTCAGTTAGAGAATGCGTTGCTTGAGAACAATTATGATAAAGTAAGACAATTAGAAGAAAAAGTTGTTGTTTTAAAACTTGAGAAAGAGAAATTTGTTGGAAAGATCATATCTTTAGAAAAAGATGATGCTAGTTTTTTTGATAAAAGGTTATTGATGAGCAATTTGAAATTTCATACAAAGCACTTGTAATCATCCTAATTATGAAGTTTTGTGCATGAGCATATCATAAAGATGAGGGACATCGCAGCTTAGTTAAAGAAACTTAAGGTTGAGATATCTAATGCTATCCTTATGCATTACAATTTGAACACCCTTCCACCACCATACTGACCCCTTAAAATTTCTTATAACAAACATAAGGATAAGTAGTTAATAAATGAACTAATGACTATGTGTATTCAAGAGGAAGGCAGATTGTTGATGGAATAGGGAGAGAGTTCACATAGTGAACATCTTGTTATTCAAGGAAAGAAGAAAAATCAAGTCAACATAGGGGTAAAATGTCAAATATCTACCCAAGTTGACAATAAAAAGGAATCCAAGTGCTTCTTTTGATAGAAAAAATGACAAATGAAGAAGGATCGTGTCAAACTTAAGAAATGGCTTGAAAAAAAGATAATCTAATCAAATTAGTTTGTTTTGAATCTAATATGGATGAAGTTTGTCATGGCACATGGTGGATTAATTCTAGTTGTACAATTCATATTACAAATGAGTTGTTGTTAAAGGATATTTTATATTAATTTTTGGTACATAATTTACTAAACTTTTGTCCATTTAATGTTTAAATTGCACTAATTAAGAATTATTTGTTTTAATATTAGGTACACATTAGATTTGAAATTTTTAAAAGCCTAAAGCAAAGAAAGCTCTAAAAGGAGGAAAGGGTATTAAAAAAAACGTTAATGTTTTGGATGCTAACGTTTTTGGCCAAGGAAAATGAGAGCTTGTGTGTGAAGTAGAGGTTTAAAAATGTGAACGAAGAAGGTGGACCGTAAGGGTTTAATGGAATGAAACAAAGAGAGCTAAAAGAAAGAAAAAGCAAAAAGCTTGGCTGGGTTTGCGTGAAAGGTGGACCAAACCACAATTTTTATTTGTCACATCAAGGTATAGTAGAGAAGAGTGAAGCAGCTGGTAACGTGAAGCAGTGATGACGGCAGAGAAAGTTGAAAAAAAAGGGAGGTTATGCATGAAACTAGGAGTGAATGAATGAACTAAAAGACAATCAATATATAGAGATAAAGAGAAGTTGGCGACATAGAGGGAGAGTAACAACGTGAATGTGTGCTAAAAGACAATAAAATGGAAAGAAGACAAAAATAATATAGTTGGAGAAAAGGAGACGATGGCAGCTAGTGGAGACTCACAATGTGGAGAGCTGGAAAAATGTAATAAAAAAAAAAGAAGAAACAAAGGAGCAGCAGGTGGCATGAATAGAGGGAGTGTTGTGTGTTGAATTGAATTGTCTTGTGCAGCCTAAAGTGTTGAAAATGGAGGAAGAGTTAGCAATGTTAGTGAAAACTAGAAAGGAAAGAAGGTTGAAAGGTAGGCTGAGGGAGTTCAGGAGCAAATGGAAGCTGACAATGATGATACTTGGCATAATTCAAGGGTGCATGGATCGAAGGAATGAAGATCAAATTCTGATAAGTGAAATTCAATGCAAAAAGGGAGATGAAGAGAAGATAGAAGCAGGTATGAAGAATTCAGAATGAGCAGAATGGAGAAGGATTCAAAAATTGCAAAATGAAGAAGAACAAAGCAGAAGAAATGCAGTGAAAGAAAAACAGCAAGCAAGAAAAATCTTGAAACCAGATTCAAGGAAGATTAATTAGTGCAATCAAGTCTTATCAGAGTTAAACAAATCATGTGTAGCTAGCACATCAAGCATCTCATTTCCATGGTTGACAATCGGATTTCAATTTCAGGATTTTGTCTCTTGAAAAATTAATTGTTTGTTAAAGAGATTAGTTTCTGTTTTTACTAAAAGACAATTTGGTTACTTTTGTGCTTTTCCAAATGAAGAAATATGTGTATTAGTCTAGCTTTTATATTTCAGATCATGTTTTTACCTTAAAAGTTTTTAGAAAAGCTGTATCATAATGTTTTAGAGCTAATATATGAAGCTTATTCTCATATTCCATGAGAGCTTGCAAGAGACAACAAAAAAACTCATCAATACAAAATTCTAGTTCAATTTCCAGTTTTAATGTTTATTTTGAATTTCTAGAAGCTAATAGTTGAAGTTGAATAGCAGTAGAAGTTGAAGTTTTGTTTTTGAAAAAAACCTGAAGGTTGTTTTGAATTTCAATTAAGAGTGATAGTTAATTTTCAAAATACAATAAATCTATAGTCATACACTCATTACATTTATGAGAAGCTTTTATAACAACTTGGAGAAACATTCAGAAAATTTCAAAATCAAAAGTTGCAATTTCCCATCTTGCTGGAGCCTACGTGAATAGTACTGGAGTGCTCGAAGGAAGTCTCCAACTAGGACCTCTGTTCAGGTAAGCAGTAAAGGTGCATTCTTCATTCTTGAGAAGGCTACTGTCAATAGTGGTATCAAAGCTTCAAGATTCACTTAGTCTAGACCAAACAAAGCCATGACAGGTATGAATCCCCCAATGATGAACTTGCAGTTCAGGCTAATATATCAGTATTAATTGGAGAAAACTACAAAGCTTGGGCTCTTCGAGTGAAGGATTGCCTTAGGATTAGTGATTGTTAGAGTGTAGTGACAAAAGGAGTAGTTGGAGATCTTGGAACCACAACTCAAGCAGATCTGACAAGATTAAACTAAGACAGAGATAGAGATTTTAGAGCACTTGTTTTCTTAAGATCTGTAGTGAGTGAATCAATTTTGTCGAGGCATTCAAGCTATAGGAGTGCCAAGGAGTTACGTGATACACTGAAAGTAGAGTATGTGGGATCAGCTCAAACATTAAGGCTAAGGAAGCAAGCAATTATAAGAAACTTTGAGAATATCTCGATGAAGGATGATGAGAGTGTATCAGCAGCAAAGGCCAGATTCTTGAACTTGGTGCAACAGTTGAAGGAATATGGGGAAAACACAAGCACAGAAAGGTTGGTTCCTAAGCAGATTGCCATTGAGGTTTAAAGCAAGTGTAGCACCCATAGAGTGACAATTCACTAATGAACCAGAATCAGTCACCTTGGAGTAAGTTTTCAATGTTTTGTAGATGCGTGAGGAAAGACATGGGAATAGAAGAGAAGGGGAAGAGTATGAAATAAGGGCTAAAAGGTTTAAGACACTAGAAAACCCACCAAGCTATACTCAAAACCAAAACTCAACATCAAAACCTGCACAAGTTCAAACACACCAGCCTTCTCCAAGTCAATTGCATAATAATCAAACTCCTCTCCATATGACTTCTTATCTTCAGATTCAATCCTACCTGAGCCATATACATATCCTCAAGCACAATACTCTTCACAAATGCCAAACCCAAACTTTCAAAACATCAACCAATACCCTGGAAACAAAGATACTCGAATGCAAGGTGGATTAAGAATGACTAGATGGGGCGTGTTTGCAAATTGCAAATTATGTGGAAGGAATAATCATGCAGTTGAAGAATGCTATTGGAATGACAATGTTGAGTGTATTTTTTGTAGGAAAAGGGGACATACAAGAAGAGTATGCTATGAAAAATGGTTGAAAGAACAGCTAAACCCTCAAAGTTCTCTCTTTGACAAGCCACCTCCAACACATCCTCTACAAAGACCAAATATCTCACCAAACTTGATGCCATCTCAAACACAGCCTTACCAACATTCTTCTAAATCACATATACACCAAGCACATTTTGCTGGAAAACCTGAAAACCATCAATCATCTCAACTAGCTTAATCTTACATAACTCCACTTTCAATACCTCAACCACATATGTTTCAACCTCAGTTGACTCAAGCCTCCTTGATCCCTCAACCTTATGTCTATTATCCTTAAATGACTCAGCCAAACTCATCTCAATCGAGTTCAATGTATCAGACTCATCAAACTACTCAAACATCACTTCCTAGCCAATCAAACCAACAGTCTCAAGGTATAAACTCGATGATTGAATCTGTGTCGTATTCCCAACCACAAACTCACTCAAATTCACAAAACAACTCATCAAACATGTCAAGCACTCAACCTAGACCTTCACAGACCAAAAATCAATCAAAGAAAACCATAACCGAAGAGAGTGTATTTGTAGTTGAAGTTTGTCAAGTTTTGGAAATGGAATCTGCAGACAATATGTGTGAAGCTGAAGTGATTAATGAGAAGAGAAGTGAGTGGCTGATAGATAGTGTTCCAACCACATGACAAAGAAGAAGGACACATTTGTAGAAAAGAATAATGGAGTTAATGTTGTGGTTAGAATAGGTAATGGATATATTTTACTAGTTACATGGAAGGGGGCTGTGAAGTTAGGAATAAAGACAGGAAACACGATAATTGAGGAAGTCTATTATATACTCGAGCTTGATCAAAACCTAACAAGTGTTGGCTACCTTTTGGAGAAGAAGTATAAAGTGCATTTTGAAGAAGGAATGTGCAAGATCTTCAATGCAGAGGTGAGCTCATCCACAAGATTCCCATAGTGAATAGAGTTTTCAAACTAAAGTTGGCAGAAGTTGAAGGAGCATTTGCTGCAATTCCAATTACGGAACTTACATAATTGTGGCATAAGAGGTATGAACATGCAAGCCTCGATTATATAATTGAAATGCAAAAGAAGGAGTTGGTTTTAGGATTACCTCAATTGAGCTCCAAGTTGAAGAGTGTGTGTGAACCTTGTGCCAAAGGGAAGGGTCATGTCTTACCCTTCCCAACATGTGATTGGAGAGTATCAGAAAGGCTACAATTGGTGCACACTGATGTTTGTGGACCAATGGATACACTATCAGTTGGTGGGAGTAGGTATTATGTAGAGTTTATCGATGATGCATCAAGATACTCTTGGATTTAGTTTATGAAAAACAAAGATCAAGTTTTTGGGATGTTCAAAGTATATAGGGCTGAAGTTGAAAGTCAAAGCGGAAATAAGGTGAGGTGTTTGAGAAGTGATAGGGAAGGAGAATATGTTTCAAATGAGATGAAGAAATACTCCGAAAAGGAAGGGATATTTCATCAATTTTCTGTTGCTTACTCAACTCAATATAATGGAGTTTCAGAGAGGAAGAATAGGAGCATAGTGGAGATGGCTAGATCGATGTTGTTTGGGATGAATGTACCAAGAAAGTTCTGGTCTGAAGCATGCTATACAGCAGTATACTTACAAAACAGATTAAAGACTAGATCATTGGAAGGAAAAACTCCATTTGAAGTTTGGTTTGGAGTGAAACCGAAAGTGCAACATTTGAGAGTATTTGGATGCATAGCATATATGAATATTCCTGAAGCTAAAAGAAACAAGTTGGATGAGAAGGCCATCAAAGGAGTTATGATGGGATATAGTGGAGAGTCAAAAGCATATAGAATCTATAATCCAGAAACAGGAAAAATTCTGGTATCCAGAGATGTGAGATTTGATGAGAATGAAGGATGGGAATGGGATGAACAAGTTGGCAGAAATTCTGGAAGAGTGGAGATTGAATTTCCATTGAATGCTGTGAATGCTGATGGGACAATAGGAGAGGATGATGATAGTTATAACAATTCAGGTGATGATGGATCATAGAAGGAGACAATTCAATTAGATCCTCAAGGTTCTAATGATTCTGGAAGTAATGAAATTCAGGAGGAGTCTTCACCAAGCTCTGGAAATGGTGAATCAAATTTAGACTCACAAATGGACACTTCAAGCTCAGATAATGCCCATAAAACAAGAGACTTGGCCTCTATTTATAGATAAACTAATCCCATTTTTTATTGCAGGTACAATGTTGCAGATGAAGAGGAACCCGATGATGCCTTAACAATTGTTGAATATGCATTGCTTGCAGGTTCAAAACTGAAGACATTCAAACAAGCAATCAAGCAAGGAGTATGGTAGAGCTCAATAGATGAAGAAATAAAGGCAATTGAAGAGAATGGTACATGGCTATTGGTGGATTTACCAAATCCAGAAACCAAAGTTGTAGACTCGAAGTGGATTTACAAGGAGAAGTTGAATCCGAATGGTTTAATCAACAAGTACAAAGCAAGACTTGTTGTGAAGGGATATAAGCAAGAATATGGAGTGGGTTACACTGAGACTTATGCACCAGTAGCTAGGCTTCACACTGTGAGATTGTTGTTGGCATTAGGAGCAAATAATGGATGGAAAGTGCATCAAATGGATGTGAAGAGTGCATTTCTCAATGGAATGTTGGATGAGGAAGTTTATTTGAAGCAACTTGAAGGTTATGTAAAGGAGGGGCAAGAACAGAAAATCTATAAACTGGTGAAGGCATTGCATGGCTTAAAACAAGCTCCAAGAGCTTGGTATTCGAAAATTAACAACTACTTGATGCAAAATGGGTTTAAGAGAAGCAAGAGTGAAGCTGCTTTATATGTTAAAACATATGCTGAAAGGAAATTGATTTGTTCATTATATGTTGATGATTTGTTATTAATAGGTACTGAAGATAAGCTTGTGAAAGAATTCAAGGATTGAATGAAAACAGAATTTCAAATGACTGATTTATGGGAGATGAGGTATTTTTTTGGGACTAGAGATTCAGCAAAGAGAGGATGACATTTTTATTCATCAAAGGAAGTATGCTGAAGATTTAATTGAAAAGTTTGGTTTGAAAAATAACAGTGGCATGACAACACCTATGGAACATCAACTGAACTTAAAAGCTACAAAACCAGGTGAGCAATTTGATAAAACCTATTATAGAAGCATGATTGGTTCATTAATGTACTTAAGTGCATCAAGGCCCGACATTGCATGTGCTGTCAACATGTTAGCTAGTTTCAATCATAATCCTTCGAGACATCTTGCATTGTATGCTAGGAGAGTATTGAGATATGTGAAGCATTCGGTTGATCACAATATATGGTATGGAAGAAGGAAAAATGTTGAGTTGTATGTATTTAGTGATGTAAGCTATGTTGGAAATGATGATTGTAAAAGTAGGAGTGGATATTGTTGTAGTTTGGGGACTGATATCTTTGCTTGGACTTCAAAGAAACAAAGGGTGGTTGCACAATCTTCAGATGATGCTGAATATGTGGAGTGAACATGGCTGCCAAGCAAGCTCAATGGTTAAAGAAGATTCTAATGGATGTAGATGAATTGAGGGAAAAATGTGTGACCATATATTGTGACTCTAGTGAAGCAATTGCAATGGCAGAAAACCCATCCGATCATATGAGAACTAAGCATATGAGAGTGAAGTATCATTATGTTAGAGAATTGATTGAAAAAAAGGAGATTAAGATGGCTTTTTATAGATCAAGTTTTCAACTTGCGGAAGTGTTCGCTAAGGCCTTACCAAGATGGAGGTTTGAATCCCTAAAGAAGATGATAGGTGTGTAGGCTCCATAAGACAAAGGAGGAGCTGTTGAATTGAATTGTCTTGTGTAGCCTAAAGTGTTGAAAATGGTGGAAGAGTTGGCAATGTCAGTGAAAACTAGAAAGAAAAGAAGGTTGAAAGGTAGGCTGAGGGAGTTCAAGAGCAAATGGAAGTTAAAAATGATGATACTTGGCATAATTCAAGGGTGCATAGATCGAAGGAATGAAGTTCAAATTCTGATAAGTGAAATTCAATGCAAAAAGGGAGATGAAGAGAAGATAGAAGCAGGTATAAAGAATTCAGAATGAGCAGAATGAAGAAGGATTCAGAATGAGCATAATGAAGAAGAACAGAACAAAAGAAACGCAGAGAAGGAAAAACAACAAGCAAGAAAAATCCTGAAACCAGATTCAAGGAAGATTAATTAGTGGAATCAAGTCTTATTAGAGTTAAACAAATCATGTGTAGCTGGCACATCAAGCATCTCATTTCCATGGCTAACAATCGGATTTCAATGTCAGAATTTTGTCTCCTGAAAAATTAATTGGTTGTTGAAGAGATCAGTTTCTGTTTTTGCTAAAAGACAATTTGGTTACTTTTGTGCTTTTCCAAATGAAGAAATATGTGTACTAGTCTAGCTTTTATATTTCAGATCATGTTTTTACCTTACAGTTTTTAGAAAAGCTGTATCAGAATGTTTTAGAGCTAACACTATAAGAGTTAAGACATTTAGTGACTAGCTATTATTTCGTCATAAATACGATTTTTTTTTTGACAAGACAATGGATTGACACTATTGTTTGGATTAACTATGATGATTTATTTTTTTGTCACTAATACAA
This sequence comes from Erythroxylum brevipes, assembly GCA_027479065.1. NCBI lineage: Eukaryota > Viridiplantae > Streptophyta > Magnoliopsida > Malpighiales > Erythroxylaceae > Erythroxylum > Erythroxylum brevipes. The sequence goes on from JANIHY010000003.1 coordinate 56,021,418, forward strand.
TAGTAATTGTGACAATTTAGTATCATTCACAATTAAGTTGTCACTAT
>JANIHY010000003.1:56069222-56085502 GCA_027479065.1 Erythroxylum brevipes
GGAAGAAACCAAAACTACAATAAAAAAGCAAACATTCAAGCAAACAAAGTTTTTTTACTAAATTTGAAGACGAAAACAAAAATTAAAAAATAAAAACATAAACAAACAATCCCTAAATATATTGCAACAGTAACAAGCGGGATAAGTGTCTAATTGAGGGCTTTATTTTTTGTTGATTATTATGCTGCATATCCTTATTGAGAGCATAATACTAATTTTATGTCATATAAAATTAGTTAAAGGGTTTGCAACTAATTTTGATATTAATCTCTACTTGGACTTGGACTTGGACTTGCACTTTGGTGGCTAATCATGAGTTCAGCCGGTAATCACGTCATTTTGAAGCTAATCTTAATTAGGAGTACGATAAAATACCACTTTAAAAAAATGCAAGATGATTGATGTTGTTTCTTAGTCCTTTAAAAACAAAGTCGACTTCATGGGTTTCTATTTTCATATTTTAACTATTAAATTATTTAATATTCAACTTGGATATTTCATGAATTTTTTTATTGCAGAGATTAACGAAAATCTGGACGTTACAGTGATGAAAACATACTTATCCTTAAAAATATTTTAATTTTTAGAATCTTTGCATTTTAATAGAAAGCACCTAACAATGCATACACTCCTCAGGGATCAGGGTACAACTTGTAATTGATAATCTTATGCCTAGACACATAAACAGTCAACTTTTTTCTTTTAACTAATGTTGATTTTCCCATTGGTATGCGTGGCATCTCTAAATTAAATAGTTTGATTCCATCAAGAAAATAAAAATATAGTGGGATTGTGACTCTAATTAAATATTCAATCCTCTGATCCGGAAAACGAATTTCTAGATATTCATGGCTCGGGAACGTGTAGTTTAATTTACGGGGATGACCATGAACCATTTTTATACAATTTTTGTTCCACTTGTCCTTCCAAGCCTTGAATTCAAGTTGAGGCCTTTCCTTGAATTTCAATTCCCCCATATTTATCATTACAACGTCCAATTGACTCTCGCAGCATTACAAGTCAATCAACTCCATAAATAAATCAAGTCAACACAGAATAACAAAATAAATTCCATCCATCCAAGTTGAGTGTTCTTTGTCATACTTGCCAGTTGCCACCCTAGCATTTGGAATCTGCCTTCGTGCCGCTCATCAATTGCAAAGGAAAACAATGTTCCAACCTTTTCTTTATATACTTTTAGTCAATGTCGCATCTTTACTACACCAAGTAGCTCTCAGTCAAACTCTAATGTAGGTTCTCCCCGTTAGCAATAGATTACAATGTTGGGAAACAATTTGTATGATGTTACTTTTCGGAAATCCATTTTAATTTTTTAGAAATTATCTTTAATTGTATGTCGTAATTTTATTTTTAACTGATTTTTAAAGTTTTATGTAATTTTGTCTCTTAAATTTTAAAATTACTAGGCTCTTATTTAAAAATTAGGATATTTATACTACTTTTAAATAGTCAACCTTAAATTGATAATTAAAACTAATGTTCTAAGTTTCTGTTTTTTGCATTCCTTCATTTGAGCATTCCATTTATATATAATCTATATTATAGGAGCCCATGTCAAGTAAAAACCTGAAAATGGTATTCAAATTCGCTTTAATGATGTATTTTAAAGAAGAAAATTAGATTGATGATTGGTTTAGTTAAATTATTTATCGATTTATTTATTTTTGCTTTAAATTAATATAGTTTTTTGCTGAACTATTGGTAACTTAGCATACTAATAAGGAAAAGATTATTGACCTTATTATAATCAAAGCAACACAGAACTTGTTAAAACCAGCACCACTAAGATATGGTATTAAGCATGTCCTTGAATTGAAATCTCTAATATGTTATTGACACAACAAAAAGATGCTTCCTGGAAAGTAAGCCTCTGGCTGTGTAATTTTGTGAGACGATGCCATCTGGATTCAATACATTATTTATTCTCTTTAATGTCCATGGAAAGTCTTAACCTTAGCGATTAATCAAAAGTGAACATCCAACCTTTGGATCCAACATCTTACATTGGCGGGAACAATTTGTGTTGTTCCTTGTGGCGAAATTGTGGACAGAATAGTTGGTTTCATTATAGTATCTATTAGGAACAGTATATCAATCTTGTTGTTGGTGCACAAAAAGTTTGTAAAATTCACAATAAACGTACGATTCATAGTTAAGTTTATATGATTCAAAATCGAGCTGTTCAAATCATGTATGTTAATTCATGCCCATAAGACTCCTTGATACTCTAGTTATAGAAAGTCATATGAAAGGTATTGATTTGGAGATAGGAATTTTGATTATATTCCCATCTTTTAGAATTTCTTTTTGTATACATAATATTTCAATGAGAATCGGAAAATTAATGACGGAGACAATCTCCAAACTTACTTGCTGACCTTCACATATATACTGTAGATATGTATTATTCTTTATTAATATTAGATAATAGAAAACCATGCGGCAAATTTTGCGGGCAGACTATAAAGATAAATTGCTTGATGCTTCTTGTACTTTAAATTATAGTTTAAAGAAAAATTGTATGATAAAATTATTGCAAAAGAATAAATTTCACATCATTAATCTTAATAATTTAGACAAAGAGAATGTCAAAAAATAATCTTTTATTAAAATTTAAAATATGATGTAACCTTTTGTACTTTTCAGTAAAGTGTAATAAAAGAATTTCATAGACAAATAGTGTTAATAGTTTAATTACCAATAGTAAAAAAAAATGATTTTTTATTAATTCCTGAAATTTATTCTCTGATTAGCTGAGGTTATTAAAATAACCTTATGTCACTGTAATCAACTAATTTTCAACAGAGAATTTAGTATAATCCTTAAACATTTTCTTTCTGTTCAGGCAGAAAACAAAAGGCATGGGTAATTAAGTCGTGGGTTTCTTTAGCGTGTTGAAGTTCTTAGATGGCCAGTGATATCAACCCAGAGGAGCAAACTTAGTTTGACTTAGTCAAAGGTAAACGTATGAATATAAGACAAAGTTGTATATTTTGAATATGGGCAACTCCTACAAGGCTACAAATCAGGAACAACTGTTTCCTCTAAATTTGTTACTATAAAACTTGACGTCTCTAACTTATTAAACAAAATACATCAAACTTAGTTTTCTTACTAATTATATATTCCCACCCGATTTTAACTTGTGTAAATTCCATATTTTAAGGTTAATTTGATTTATTTAAATAAAAATATACATATTTTAAATTGATATAAAATCTTTCTAGTAGTTATTTCAATTTGAGCGGGTCAAATATACAAAAACATTGAACGTAGTTTCACTTATTTTAAATAATATTGTTAAAAAAGATTGCGATGTTAAATTTTTTTAAAAAGAATTTATGTTAAACTTGTCAAGTTATTTTAATAAAAATTTTATGAATATATTATTAAGGAATTTATATAATTAATTATACCTTTGATAAAGCAAACACATGCAAGAGGGAGGTGAATCGTGTGTTAAAAAATTTATAAAGTACCTTCAAATTGATAATATCCTACTAAACAAAATAAGTTTATAAATAGAAGGGTCCTATCAACTTTTGAAAAAATCTTGTTAACGTTGAAAATGAAATGATCTGATTAATTATCGAAAGGAGCTTACTAGTGTTCAATAGAAAAGGAGCCTGTTAATTGATAAGAGCCTACTAATGCTTAAAAAGAAAGGAGCTTGTTAATCGATAAGAACCTGTTAACGCTCAAAACGAAAGGAGCCTGTTAATTGTTTTAAAAACGAAAGGAACATCTTATGATATAAAAGCAGAAGGAGCCTAATATTGTAAAACCGAAGGAGTCTCTTGAAAACACAAACTTATAATACAGAAATTTAAAAGTTAGGAAGAGAGAAATAATAACACAGCTAATTTATACTCATTCGGTTAATAATGAAGTCTGCTTCTAGTCCTCAAATATTCAACTTGAGTATTTTACTATAAAAATCCAAGCATTAAATTTGACGAGCCTTTCTAACCTCTCCAAGTTCACAGGTACTTATTTTTTAAAGTTTTTTAACCTTCCACAGTTGTAGTGTTTAACAAACCTCTACAAGCTCTTTACAAAAGTGTATAAAATGTTTAACAAACTCTCTCAATAGAGTGATTTCACTTTCTACGACACAAAGACTTTGATATAGATATGACTTTCAAGAATATTGATGTTGCTGACGTATTTCACAAGTCAGTGTGCCTTGCGCAAATGCAGTGGCTTTTCCTTAAGTAAACATTTTCTTCAATTAGTCGTTTTATTTTAATTCTGAGTTGACTTCGTATCTAATGAATCTTCGATATCATCCCTGCTTAAATCTTCCAATATTCATACATTAAGAGAAAAGGCTTTGTCAAAAATTCTGGAGCTAATTGTTCAAATAAGTAAGATTCTTCCGGATGTTGTGGAATAATTTCTACTAAGATAAGTTCATTAAAAAAAACTTCCTAAAACCTATGATTTTATTTTCTTTTGAGAATTATGTTGTTACCAATAAAAGGAAATAACTCTTATTTGAATTTTGAAATATTATATAGTTGTCATCAAAATCATTAATAATAAACCTTGAGTTAACAATCTCCCCCTTTTTGATGGTAACAAGCAATAACAGATATAATTTCAAATTTCAAAAAATAATAAAAGATTTCAAAAGATGCTTGTAAACTTTACATGTTCACAATCATGATTAGAACGAGCCTTTCTTACAATAGGAACCTATCGTTTATACATATTACATATTTAAACTTCACAAAATTCAATTCACCCATATTCAACAACTAGTAGAGAATAGGCAAATATATCATCAATATCATCGAGAGCAAAAATATCATTGACTTCACCCTTTGAAATTATCAAAAAGTAGAGGGAAAATAACCAACAAGTCAAAAAATATCAAAAGTATTTAAAGACAAACCAAGAAAAAATAGTGATTAAGTCATTAAGAAGATTCAGAAATTTTTCGAAGCAAAATTTGCATGCAAAATGATTTTGCATGTTGTCTATCTAGCCATGCATTTGATCTTGATTAGAAAGAATTTCCTTTATTTGTTGAAGGATCATATCATTGACGCTTTGGAGTGCGGCAGGTGTTGATATTTTTAGGAAAGGATTTAAGAGGTCTGATGCTCTTTTAGTTTTCTTTTCTACCTACACATTGTCTTTCATCTTGTATCCGAATTGGTAACGAATGGAGGAATGGAACTTTCCAGGTTCATACCAATCCAAATTGTCAAAAGACACACTATAATAGGCAAGAATCTTGGTTAAAACCATCTCATATGGTAAGCTACTAGTTGTATTCTTATGACTTCCCTTGTCCACCATAAACTTCAGAATCATTACTGGAAGGTTCATCTTATTGCCCTTTAAAACATTATAGATCACATACGTATCCAAGAGACTGCATCTTTTTACTGAGCTAGTCCTTAGAAAAATTGAAGTAGTCGATATAGATGCAAGGTATCTTGGCAGTACGTCCAAGTGCCTACAGCAAGGTCTCCCTTCATAGACATTTTTAGTGTGCAAACATATAAAGTCCACAACCTCTCCCAGATCAAGGTCTATAATGTCCCACTTATAACAGGGAAGGTCAATCCTACTTACGGGAATTACACTCATAATGTTTGCCGAAATTTTCTCCGTAATCAAAATCTCACATTCACATACCCAAGAGATTATTTCCAGCTTTCCATCAGTCTCTTCTTTTCTCATATGTGTGTAAAAACATCTAACTAAGTCATCACACATTGTCTTATTGAAGTTCAAATAATTTTCCCAACCAACAACAAATAAATGAGAGGAGATAGGAATACCAATTTCATCAAACAAGAGAGGAGGCAAAATGAGTCCTGCAACTACCTTGCGCTTCTTGTAATGCATTTTGTATCTCGCTTCAGCTTCCATTGACTGAAACAATTTAACCAGTGCTGAATTCTCTCCTTGTTTTTGTTTCTCTAGATTTGACCTTTTGTCCATAGGGATTTATTCAAGTAGAGCTTCTTCATAAAGTGGCTTATCCCTAACAATGGGTTCCTCAATCTTTTCAGTGACCATGGGCACTTTTTCTTTTCTTATTTCTTCTCTTTTTCTCTTTCAAGATTCTTCTTCTTCTTTCTTTTCAACTTCAAAGGTTCCTTCTTGTTCAACAATTTTCTCAACTTGTTTTGCAACACTTGCTCCGGTCTATGGCCATCTTATTAACGAAGCCGATTCTTCATATGAACCATCATTTACAATCCCATGCACTTCACGCACTTTTTTATCCTTAAAACCAAGTTGAGGAGTAGTGGAATGTGGTGCAAAAGTTTTGGAAGAGAGGATAGGTGGAGTAAGAGTGTGTAGTGACAATGAAGGAGAGTGGAACCTTACTTTTCTTGCTGGCTCCCCCCTCACTCAAAGATTTTTCTTCTTCTGCTTTCTCTTCTTCTTTTTCTTCTTCTTCTGCTTCACTAGAGTCAGAGACATATTGTTATTTGTGCTTGGAGGATGGATCAAAGTCTAATTCTAGAGATAACATAGCCAAAATCTGTCTTTTTCTCTCCTTTAGAGTCTCTTGAATGGGTGTTTCTGAAACTTGGAGCTTAGAGGAAATATAAACAATTTTAGTAGGAGTGTTTAGTGAACCTACTATTGGTGACAGAGAAGAAGACTCAGAAACTAGAGTTTGTTCATAGTGAAGAGCTTTGCCATGTTTAGAAGTGAATGCCAAGGCTTTCTTCTGTCCCTTTGATTCATGCCATTGTAAGTAAGCTTGGTGAGGATTAGCAGATTTCAGAGGAAGTAGGGAGTTAGTGTGTAGAGAGGAAGGAACAATGCTTTTGAGAATGATAAAGATGAGTAAAAGAAACAAGTCTGCTAAACGATTCTAGGGTGTTGATTTTGTGTGAGGATAAGCAGTCGCACACGCTAATAAAAGAAATGTGATCATCTGCGTATCATTTGTCAGTCATATACGGAAAAGTTGTTAGGGTAGCAGGTACACTTCTTAAAAGCTAAAACAATGCTAAAGAAAGAGTTACCATTTTAAGACGTGTATTCTTCCTTATTAAACTAAGAGGAGCCTTCTAAATTGAGAGAGGCCTTTGAAACCAAAAGGGGCCTTATAAACTAAAAGGGTCCTTCTAAATTAAGAGGGCCTTCCATAAAAAAAACATATTACAAGGAGCTAGCTAGTATCTGCAAAGAGAAGTAACATAGAGTCTTCATATAGAATTAATATCAGATAATCTGCACATACTAAGCTCTTTTCTTAACATACAAAGTCTATCTTCATAAAGTGGCTTAGTAAAGATGTCATTTACTTTATTTTCAGCTTTAATATGCAAAAGATCAATGGTTCTTCCTAAAACATGATCTCTAAGAAAATGGTGTTTGATTTCTATATGCTTATTCCTATAATGATGCACATAATTTTTAGAAAGATTTATTGCACTTGCATTGACACATAGTATAGGAATATGATCAAAGTTCTGAGAAAAATCTTAGAGTAGATGTTTCATCCATAGGATTTCAGTGCAATAACTGGTAGTTACTATATATTCCACTTTAGTTGTCGAAAGCATTGTGTAATTTTGTTTCTTGCAAGACCAAGAAACTGGACATCCTCTAAGAAATTGGCAGTGACCACTTGTGCTTTTCCTATCAACTTTATCACCTGCATAATTTGCATCACAAAAGTCAACTGTATTAAAATAACAAACTTTTGGATACCATAATCCAAAGTTCATAATTCCACAAAGATAGCGAAAGATCATCTTGATTGCTTGAAGATGACTCTCTTTTGGATTTGATTGAAAGTGTACGCAAAGACACACACTAAGAATAATATCTGGTCTTGAGCTTGTGAGATATAATAGTGATTTAATCATTCCTCTATACTTTATCTTATCCGTAGACTTGCCTTCTTCATCCTTATCAAGTTTAGTTTCAGAATACATAGGAGTACCCATCGGTTTGGCATTCTTAAAATGATATATCTTGATGAGTTCCTTTGTGTATTTGTGTTGACCAATGAATATTCCCTTTTCTATTTGCCTAATTTACAATATAAGAAAGAAAGATAATTCTCCCATTATACTCATTTCAAACTCCCCCTGCATTAAAGTTGAGAATTCTTCACAAAAGGATTGATATATTTGTAGCACCAAATATTATGTCATCAACATAGATTTTCACTATGAGTAAATAGTTCTCCTTTTTCTTAATAAATAAGGTTTCATCTACTTTTCATCTTTCGAAGTTATTCTAAAAAATAAAGTTACTTATCCTCTCATACTAAGCCCGAGGAGTTTGCTTTAGACCATCAGGGCTTTAGTTAACTTCATCACGTAATTAGGATAGTTTTCATCTTCTAACCCTGGAGATTGCTTAACAAACACTTCTTCGTTAATATATCCATTTAAGAAGGCACTTTTAACAACCATTTGGAATAATTTAGAGTTTCTACAGCATAAAAAAAGCAAGTAAAATTCTAATTGAATCTAATATAGCAACAGGTGCATAAGTTTCATCAAAAATCAATTCCTTCTTGTTGATTATAACCTTGAGCTACAAGTGTGGCTTTGTTTCTTAACACCATACCATTTTTTTCAAGTTTGTTTCGAAATACCTAACGAGTTCCAATGGTTGACTTGTTTGGTGGACGAGATACTAGACTCTAGACTTTGTTTTTGTCAAACTAATTTAGTTTGCCTTTTATATTTGAAACCCAATTTTCATTGGTAAGAGCTTCTTCAATAGTCTTTGGTTCTAGTTGAGAGATGAGGGCAACATCATTATTTTTTTAAGGAAGATTTGGTTATTAGATTTTCAGCTTCCAGAATGTACTGATGTGTATCTTAACCTCTCCATTCTCTTAGTGTTCTTCATTGCATAGGCTCCAGGTAAGATGAAGGAGCCTACTCCATCCTAGCTTCAGAAGGACGTTCTTGGTCTTGTAATTCAGAAGGTACTATAGGTGTTGCCTGAGTCTACAATGTATTTTTAGGAGCCAAAGGATGTTCTTTATCATCTGAATTAGTTGTTGTTGTCGAGGGTAGTGCTTCATCAAATATTATGTATATTGATTCTTCTATCTTCTTTGTTCTTTTAATGTAAACTCCAAATCCTTTAATAGTGGTATTATAGCCTAGAAAGATGGCTTCATCTGATCTTGCATTGAACTTTCCAAGATTGTCCCTTCCATTGTTTAATACGAAACACTTGTAGCCAAATGCTTGAAAGTAAGCAATATTAGGTTTTCTTCCTTTCCAAAACTCATAGGGGGTCTTTTTTAGAATAAATCTTATAAGACACTTATTAAGTATGTAACAAACAGTAGATACAGCTTCTGCCTATTAACCATAAGCTAGACCACTTTCACACAGCATTGCCCTAGCCATATTAAAGATAGTCAAGTTCTTTCTCTCGACAGCTTAATTTTGCCGAGGAGTCCTTGGGTATGAAAAATTATAAGATATCCCATTTCCATTACAGAAATCTTCGAATTTTTTGTAATCAAAATCTCCTCCATGATCGCTCTAAATAAATGTAATGCAGTATCTTTTTTTATTCTAAATTTTTCTGCAAAACTTCCCAAACACTTCAAAAGCATCATCCTTATTTGATAAGAGATAAACCTGTGTAAATTTAGAATAATCATCTACTATAACAAAATTATAGTGTTTACCACTGAAGCTTTGAGTCCTAGTAGGACCAAATAAATCCAATTGAGCACAATATATATTCTGATTTCTAGGACCAACAAATACAATGTTGTCATTAAGATTATCAATAATTTCACAATGGGATGCATAAAAAAAAGTAACTCTATAACCCTTATCACATAGTTGAATTACACTTAACATGTTATGCTTCAATCCATCAACAAAAAAAATGTTATCAATAAAAGCAATTTTAAAGTTACCAATTTTACTAATTCTAATGACTTTTGCCTTGTTTTTGTCAGCAAAGATAACATTATTTCCATCTTTCCTTTCAATATAGTTGAAATGTGATATTTCACCTATCATTTGTCTCGAACAACTGCTATCAACTATCCATTGATTCTCTTGTCTCTGTTATGAAGCATATCTGCAAAACAAATTATCTCATTTTAAGTACCCAAATTTTTTGTGTCCTTTTAGGTTAGTGGTTTGAACTTTTAGTCTCCAAACATACATTTAAGATAATTTATTTATTTTTTGAAAGTTAAAAAAATGACTAATAAGACCACGTCTACCACAGTAATTGCACAAAATAGATGAATGAGAATTACTGTAATTTTTGCTATTTATCAGGTTCCTGCTGTTTTGACTATAACTACTGCTAGATTTAACAAAGAGAATCTTGTATGGCCTAATATTATTATTTTCATTATATCATATTCTAACCTTTTCAAAAAACTTTTACCATTCCCAATTAATGCAACAGGACCGTTCCTTCCATTAATAAAATAGGCAAGATCTTTTTCTTCTAACTGTTTTACTTTAATAGAATCCTTTTCAAACAATGCATTCTCTAACTAACTTATCTTTTGTTCCAAGAATTCTTTTTCAGAGACTTTTTTCTTGTTGTCATTTTCAAGGGACATAATTCTAGACAACAAATTTTTATTCTCATATTCTAGTGATTTAATCTTATTCGTCAAGGTTTTGGACTTCTCAACCTTTTTGAAATACTGCATTATTAATTTTTATATTGATCATACAATTCATGATATGCATCTCTTAATTCATCAATTTCAATATCAAAATCAGAATAATATACCTCATCATCTCTTATTTCAACAATAAAGCAAACATTTCTGACTTCTTTAGGCTCTTCTTCTTAAACTTTCAAAATTGTCATCTGACCAGGTTGCAATCATAGCCTGCTTTGTGGGTTTTCTGTTTTGTATTTTCTGTTTTATCTTTTTGAAGAACAGGAAATTATGGTCTTGTGTGTCTAGGCCTTTTGTAGTGATAGCATGTGATTTGATTGTTTTGTGTATTGCTACTGCTGCTGCTACAATTTTGATAAAAACATGTTATTTCCTATTTTTTATTTCCTTCTCTTTTCTTCATTAGTTTCTTTTTGTAGAAGCATGTATATTTTCCAACCATGAAATTGAATTCATCATCTCCATCTATTTGTAACTTAGTGTTGCTTTCATCACCATTTGACGGATTTGATTCATCAGTTGCTTTTAGTGTCATTCCTCTTCTATATGAAGATCCTTCATCTGGCCTAAGCTCGGCTTCAGGGATCATCAAGTTTCCTCTTAACCAGTTGAATGAAATAGTATTGAAATCTTTTGCAGTTTCTAGAGTTGTTACCTTAGGTCTCCACTCTTTCGACAATGACCTTAGAATCTTTGTTACAAGCTCATCATTGGGATGTACTTTTACCAATTTCATTAAGGCTGTGATGAAATTATTGAAACGTCCAAAGAATTCATCTATAGTTTTTCCCTGTTTCATGCAAATAGTTTTGTATTGATGCACTAAAAGACTTATTATATGTTTCTTTACCTCATTTGCTCCTTTAAAAGTAAATTGGAGTTTGTCCCACATTTCCTTTGTTGTAGAATAGTAGGATTCTTTTCATACTCTTATGGAGATAGTGCACAAATTAGATAATGTCTTGCTTTGGAATTCAATGGTGCGTTTCTTCTATCAGCATCATTCCACACTTCTATGTTATTAGTAGCAGGAGGCGTGACTCCAACTTTGATAGCTTGCCAGATTTTGATATCTACAGATTGAAGATAAATAATCATTTTGTCTTTCCAATAAGAATAGTTATTTCTATTGAAATAAGGAGGATTTGAGACAGATTGTCCTTTAAGGCTTGTCAAATTATTTGCCATGATCTATTATGTGCTGTAAAACACAATAAATGTGAAACCTTTCTTTGTTACCAAATGATAAAGCAAACACATGCAAGAGGTGGGTGATTTATGTGTTAAACAAAATTGCAAGGTACTTTTAAATTGATAATATTATGCTAAACAAAATAAGTCTATCAACTTTTGAAAAGATCATGTTAACGTTGAAAATGAAAAGATCCTATTAATTGAAAAGAGCCTACTAGCGCTTAAAAAGAAAGGAGCTTGTGAATCGATAGGAGCCTGCTAGCACTAAAAAAGAAAGGAGTCTGTTAATCGATAGGTACTTGTTAACACTCAAAACAAAATGAGCCTGTTAATTATTTCAAAAATGAAAGGAACCTCTTGCGATATAAAAACAGAAGGAGTCTATTGTAAAATCGAAGGAGCCTCTTGAAAACACAAACTTATAATATGAAAATTTAAATGATAGGAAGAGAGAAAGAAAGACACAGTAGATTTATACTGATTCGACTAATAACAAAGCCTACTTCTAGTCCCCAAGTATCCAACTTGAGTATTTAACTATAAGAATCTAAGTATTAAATTTGACGAGCCTCTCTGATTCATAAGTACATATTTTTCAAGGTTCTTCAACCTTCCACACTCATAGTGTTTAACAAATCTCTACAAGCTCTCAACAAAAGTGTATAAAGGGTTTAACAGTCTCTCTCAGTAGAGTGATTTCACTTCCTAAGATACAAGGAGTTCGATATAGATATCACTTTTAAGAATATTGATGTTGCTGAAGTATTTTGCAAGTCACTATGTCTTGTGCAAATGCAGTAGCTCTTCCTTAAGTAAACATTTTCTTCAACTAGTACTTGTTTCATTTTAATTTTGAGTTGACTTTGTATCTAATGAATCTTCGATATCATGTTTGCTAAAATCTTTTAATATTCAGACATTAAGAGAAAAGTTTTATCAAAAATTCTAAAGCTATTTGTTCGAATTAGTAAGATTCTTATCAATTCTAATAAGTTCACTAAAAAATTCCTTCAATAAAGAAAACATTTTTACTATGATTTTATTTCTTTTTAAGAATTATGTTATTATCGATAAAAGGAAATAACTCTTATTTTAATTTTAAAATAGTATATAGTTATTATCAAAATCATTAATAATAAACCTTCAGCTAACAACCTTAAGATACTTTTAAATAATTTTAAATAAAAAAATCCTAAATAAGATTCGTGTCTTTCCTAATATTTAAAATCTTGGTCATTCTAATAAAGGGTTAACGTTAAGTTGTATGCATTCAAGGGAAAAAAAAAATACATTTACCTAAATTGTTCATTTGTAGGCATTCTAAATTAACACGCACATTCCATCGCCCTTGTCTAATTAGCAGTGGCTTCTTTATTTAACCATCCTGACAAGAAATGAGATGCGACTTCTAGCATCTTTGTCCACAGGTAGTGATACAAAACTCGGTTATGTTCTAGGATAGGGTTTAACTTCAACCTCATTTCCTGTGTACAAAACTCAGTAATGTTCTAGGGTAGGGTTTAATTGTTTTACCAACTTGTTTACAACAATTAAATAATAAATCGGAACGACAGTTTAGACACAATCATAATAATGAGATCTTAACATCGCAATTTAAAAACCTGCTACTAGCTAACATGGAACTCCAGCTAGAGACAGGATATCCATTTTCCTGTATTAAATGACTAAATGGTTCCCAAACCCTCCGCTTCTTCAGCTTTGAGACTACAAGATCAGAACCCAAGGATTAACAAAACGTGTATCGTCACACACGTGAACGTCTATATATATTCACCTCAGTTCATAACGAGTTAAACCCACAAAAGGTTCAAACGTTTCTTTCGAATTCCTCCATACGATACAAAGATGAGGAACAATCATTCTGAAAGCTTCCTCATGCTCATTTTATTTGTCTCCCTGTCCATGAAAACGGCCATAGCGCAGCATAGCACAACAATTCCGGTGAATGTAGGAGTCATTCTGAACCTTGACGTTGGATTCGATAAGATGGCGTTGAGCTGTATTAACATGTCTATTTCTGACTTCTACTCCGTTCATGGTGATCAATATAAAACCAGGTTGGTTCTCACCGCCAGAAACTCCAGGCAGGATGTTGTCGGAGCAGCTGCCGCAGGTTTAACTCCATTCTGACTCTTTCCATTGCCACCATTATCCGTTTGTTCTTGCTTTTTCTGCTCATTTTCGTTTGGTAATATAGCTTTGATGCAAAAATAATTGGCAGTCGTTTTGTGTTGGACATTTTGCAGAAGGAGCCTGATGAATTATCTGAACATATAATTTGTTTGACGACTTTATGTTTCTTCTGTTTAAACAATATCATCTTCTAAACGTCTTTTTGTTTAGATACAAAAGCTTCTTTTTGTTTAAATACAAAAGCTTACTTACCTCTGTGAAAAGCATGACCAACCTAGCTAGTATAGCAAAATACCTTTTACTGTTCAACATCGTTGTAGGTTCTCCAGGGTTGATCGTGACTTCACATACCTCGCCGTTTAGCGTAGGTAATGAAGTAGCCAGAGGAATAACTCTTCGAAACCTCAATATGAAAACAGTACTGAACATGGTATGGCTTTTGTGTTAGAGCTTGTCTAGCATTTTAATATCTATGATAATATAACTAAATGTAGGAAAGATTGCGCAATTTTCAATTAATATTTTTAAAAAAAGTAGTTTTCATTTAATATATTTAATGTACAAGGGGTTGACTAATAGAATGGTTGCTTGGTCAACTATATCTTCTAGTAAAACTGTATCAAGTTCGTAACCTTGAACTGTAAGTTTTCTATTTGACTTCTTATTAAATTCAATATACACATATCTTCATTCTTTCTTTCAGAAAGAAAATTAAAATATAGCAACTTTTGTGTTCCAAATGAACAATTTGGTAACAGCAAGAAAGAAGGAAAATTGAATAAATTTTTATTAATTCAGTTGTTGCGTACATACATCATCATTCTTCAACTAGCTCATCTATCTAACTTCAGCTAATTGTAACTAATTGTATACAACTAAGATATTTACAGCTAATTAACTAGCTAACTTTTTATATACACCCCCCTCAGTTGGAGATGGATGAGTAATCAATCCCAACTTGACACTAATGTTCTTGAACTGAAGAGTTGCTAATGATTTAGTAAAAACATCCGCAGCTTGCTCATGAGTTGGAACATATCTAGGAGTAATAAATCCTTCCTTAAACTTTTATCTCACAATATGGCAATCAATCTCTAAGCACTTAGTCTTTTCATGGAACATTGGGTTGGCTGTGATATGAAGAGTAGATTGGTTATCACACCAAAGATCAATCGGAAGTTGGATGGTTATTCTGAAATCCTTGAGCAAATAAACAAGCCATTAAAGCTCACATATAGCAGTACCCATACTTCTATATTCTGCCTCGCAACTAGACCTTGACACAGTATTTTGTTTTTTACTCTTCCAACTGATCAAGGAACTCTCCAAAAACACACAATAGCTACTCACTGATTTCCTAGAAATTGGACAAGATGCCTAATCACTGTCATAGTATCCTGTCATCTGCAAACTACTATCACTTTTGTAGAACAATCCTGTCTCTTTAGTTCCAGCAAGAAACTGCAAGACATTCATGGCCCCGTCCCAGTGAGCTTGTGTTGGAGAAACCACAAACTGACTGAGTTGTTGCACACTGAAAGTTATGTCTGGTCTAGTTATGTTCAGATATAACAACCTCCCAACTAGCCTTCTGTATTTGTTTGCATCCTGGAACATCTCACTTTTCTCAGCAAACTTATGATTTCGAGGCAGTGGAGTTACAGCAATAGTAGAGTCAACAATTCCATAATCAGCTAGAATATCCATTAAATACTTCCTCTGAGAAACAAAAGTACTTTTAGGAGTTCTAGTAATGTCAATACTTAGGAAGTACTTAGCATTTCCCAAATCTTTAACGGTAAAGATGGAGTGTAGAAATTTCTTCATAGCAACTATGTCTTCTTCATAAATGCCTCCGATTAACACATCATCGACATAGACCAAGAGAGCAATAAATCCACCTTTATTTTCCTTAGTGGACAAACAATGATCATTCATTGACTGAGAGAATCCATATTGCAAAATCTGAGCAGTAAACTCTAAGTTTCATTCCTTAGAAGCTTGCTTCAAACCATACAAGGACCTCTTTAAGCTACATATTTCTCCTTCTCCTGCTTTTGTGTAACTTTCTGGTGGATCCAAATAAACCTCTTCCTTTAGATATCCATACAAGAAGGTATTATTAATGTCTAACTGATGAACATACCAATTTTTCATAGTTGCTAAAGCAAAAAATGTTCTTATTGTGACTAGCTTGGCAATAGGTGAGAAGCTGTAGCACCCCACACCCGACGAGACCCGAACCCGATATCCACGGTGATATCTGAGCCCGTGACCCGCGAGGGTGGCG
>JANIHY010000003.1:56196600-56209589 GCA_027479065.1 Erythroxylum brevipes
ATCCTATACTCCAATTTCAATTTCCAATTCCCTAAAATTCAATTCTCACTCCAACTCAACTATACAACCCAATTTTTTTCCTAATTTCTCAATCGATTCACAATTCAACCAATTCATGATCACAATTAAATGCCGGAACAATCATGAATGCATGTCACTATGCATATGCATGTGTAAAATGATCTATTCCTCTAAAATTAGAGGCCAAATTAATACTCAATGAATAAATGCAGTAAAAATTCCTATCCTGTCCTAATTACCAATATGCCCATCACATCGGTAACAGGATGTTACACAAAAAACCGGATTATGTCTATAGACTTCATAAGGCTTTGTATGGCTTGAAACAAGCTCCTCGAGACTGGTATGATCGTCTGAGTTCTTTTCTTATTGAGAATAAGTTGACTAGAGGTCAGGTGGACAAAATTTTATTTAGAAAGTGCATAAAAATGATTTTATTATTGTTCAAATTTATTTTAATGATATTATTTTTGGTGTTAACTCTGAAATATTATGTATTAATTTTGAAATTTTGATGAAAAATGAATTTAAGATGAGCATGATGGGTGAATTAAAATTCTTTCTTAGGTTTCAAGTTAAGCAAACTGAAGAAAAGATTTTTATTCATCAACAAAAGCACGTGAAGAAATTGTTGACAAAATATGATATGGGAAAAGTAAAACCAATGTCAACCCCAATGCATCCTTCAAACCATTGGTCAAAGGAAGAAACTGGCAAGAAGGTTGATCAAACTCTGTATAGAGGGATTATTAGTTCTTTGCTTTACCTTACAGCAAGCAGATCTAATATTTTGTTTAGTGTTTGTTTGTGTGCAAGATTTCAGACAAATCCTAGAGAATCTCATTACATTGTTGTTAAAAGAATTTTTAGATATCTATCAGGTACTACTGATCTTTGTTTAATTTATAAGAAAGGAAAAGATTTTAGGTTAATTGGCTACTATGATGCAGATTATGCCGGAGATAGGATTGCTAAAAAAAGTACGAGTGGAGGATGTCACTTCTTTGGCAATAACCTAGTTTCGTGGTCAAGTAAGAGATAAAGCTCAATTGCTCTATCAACTGCAAAAGTCGAGTATATATCAGTCGCAAATTGTTGTTCACAGACATTGTGGATTAAGTACCAGCTAGAGGACTACCTAGTACAAAAAGAAAAAATCCCAATCTTTTGTGACAACACAAGTGCCATCAATCTGTTGAAGAATCCCATACAACATTCGAGAGTTAAACATATCGAAGTCAAACACCATTTTCTACGAGACTATGTTCAGAGAAAGATCGTGAGTCTTCAGTTTGTTGAGACGAACTATCAGTGGGCAGACATCTTCACTAAGCCATTAAGTAAAGAAAGATTCAGAGAAATCAGACGAAATCTTAACATGGTGATATTAAGTAATCAACCATCTGACACGTCATGACCCAGGAGAACAAGATGAAAGAATTAACGGTAACCGTAACCGTAATACAGTTGGTAACATCCGTTAGAAGAAAGTTTTGGAGGGAAAGTTTCTCATAGCCTTGAGAACGCCACCTATTCTAGAACACTCATGATATGCTCTAACAATTGATCTTTGAAGAACCCTCAACAAAAACCCTTCATTACTCTATTTGGATTTCAAACTTTCCTTGCTCACACTCTCAACCTCAAAAACCGACTTCACCTCTTTGAAAAACTTCTCTATTTTTAGTTCGATGTTAACTACAAGAAATAGAGACAGCCATGACAAGTGGAAGACTTGTTGATTTTGAATCCCTGAAGCAGGACAAGATGGATATTAAACCAGAGATCGTAGCAGTCGAAAGGAGGAATTTCTTTCAAGTTCGAGAGACAGTTTACATGAATGAAGTTGATGAATTCTGGAAGAATATAGAAGTGGTAGCCGATACTCTTGTATCCTCGGTGGATAGACTGTCAATTATTGTGACCATGGAGATGATTGAGAAGGTCACGGAGTGTCCATTTGAAGGATAGAAGCTCACAAATAAAGCTAGATGGATGACACAAGCTAGCGTGAAGGAAACCCAGATCAATTTATAGTTATATTGAAGCAATGATCCAAAGGAGAAGAAGGCAACAAATCTTGTTCTAAAAGCTAGGGTATTACACTCACTTCTTTTTCATTGTGTACTACAAAGAACAGGATCAAGGTATTTGGTAACAACGTTAGATGAACAATGCTTATTTCATCTACTAAATCGTCATTCTATCAACCTACCATTCCTTATTTTTAATTATATGGTAAAGTTTAAAAAAGACTCGAACGCTCTACTATACGGAATGATGCTAACAAGGATATTCAGAGACTCTGGAGTACGTCTGGAAAGGGGAAACAGGATGAAGATGAATATTAAAAGTGTCATTAATTCTGCAACAATTGGTAAAATGGGCTTGAAGAATCTAAAGAGAGCAGAAGCAGATTCTAAGACGAAAGCCAGGATTGAGAGGTGAGTGTGCTAAAAAAGAATCTCCCTCAATAAAATCAAAATCTCAATCTGTTGAGAGAATAGCAGAAGGAGAAAAGGAATCGTCAGGAAAAACAAAGGGAAAGACAATATCTCTTAAAGAAGGAAGCCAGGTGCAACAAAAGGAGACAATGACCCTGAAAAGAAAAGGGGACATGCTACTTTCGGAGAAGCCAAAGCAAGCAAAAATGTCCCCTAGAGTTCGAACCCTGCGTCAACAAGAAGAAAAGGAAAGGAAAGAGTTGATTCATGGTGGCAACACTGAGAAGATAACATCTCAGGCAACTAGGTCCTTATTTTCAATTTTGAGAAAAGAATCACCAAAATTGGCTAAAGTGACTAAAATTAAGAAGAAATTGGAGTTTGAGAAAGTAAAACCTCAACCTCAGCAGAATTCCAGACTGATTAAAGAGAATAAAAAGCAGAAAATCAATACAAAAAAGAGCACTCCTACTGTTGTTCAGAAGAAGAAGAAGATAGTTAAACGCAGTCCAGCGCAGGTCAATACTTCTCAACTGATAAGAAAAGAAGACTTGAGAGTCAAGATTTCTAAAGAAATTCAACCTGTTAGGAGTAACAACTCTATAATAATCAGAGAGATCCCAAAAAGGTCAGTCAAGGTACAATTTCAACCCATTTTGATAAATAGTAGTACCATGCATCTGTTGAGTGAGGACGAGAAAAGTATATATAATGTTCTGAAGGATGAAGGAACCAGACCATACCCCATACAGATGACAAAGCAGAAGTACACTATTTTTCCAATCACAAGGAAAACTGTGATCAAGGTTGTGCCTGATATTCAACCTCGACCTTTCATTGTTTGTAATGAGGATAAAGGGAAGAAGAAAATGTATCCTGAAAGGATAAATGATCTGGCAAATGAACAGATTGAAGTTGAAGTGAGAAACATTGATGAAGCATGCTATGCAGTCCAGCAGAGTGGAACTTATGTTTTCCATTTCATTTCAATAGCATCAGGAAGCAATTATGGTCAGCAAACCACTGAAGATTCTTTTCAAGTAGGTGGAAGACTTTCAGAAGGGTCGTATGGAACCTGAAGCTACTCGGTAGAGTCCTTTGTGCATTTCATTCTGCAAATTAGACCTTTATCAAATGTGTCTTCCTATTGGGAAGACAAGTTGCACGTCTAACTGGCCCTGATGATCTTGATCTTCCAGAACCTAACATATCTATTCAACCTCCTACCATTACAATAATTGAACCAAATTTTATATCTTCATATGCATATACTACGACTGTTAGTGTTGAAATCGTACAACAGAAGTCTGATGAAGATATTGAAGAGAAAGTTGATTATTTGTGTGCTTCTATGGGTGACTTGCATAAAGAAGTAGCGGATATTCGAGAAGATATCAAATCACTTCGCATTGAGATGAGGACAATATTTTCTGAAGTTATGAAGCATCTGCGATGATGATCTTTTTGATCAATAACAAATAAGGGGAGAAAGAAGAAGAATAAGAAATAACAAAGATAGGGGGAGAGGAAGAAAAGAAAAGGAGAACATAAAAGAAGATGAAGATAAGAAAATTTGTTTCGATTATTTGTTATCACCAAAAGGGGGAGATTGTTAAGTCAAAATGACTTTACGATTAATTTTGATGAAAACCAAATAATGAGACAGTAGCAAAAGCAAAGTGAGACGGAAGCTAAAGCAAAAATGAGACGAAAGCAAAAGTAAAATGAGACGGAGCAAAAATAAGACGGAAGCAAAAGCAAAGTGAGACGGAAGCTAAAGCAAAATAAGACGGAAACAAAAGTAAAATAAGATGGAAGCAAAATGAGACGAAAGCTAAAGAAAAATGAGACGGAAGCCAAAGCAAAATGAGACGGAAGTAAAATGAGATGGAAGCCAAAGCAAAATGAGATGAAAGAAAAATGAGACGGAAGCGAAAGCGAAATGAGACGGAAGCAATATGAGACGAAGCGAAGTCGAAAAGAAGATGAAGAAAATGAGACGAAGAAACAAATCAAGAAGAAAGAAGCAGTTACCAAGAAGCAGTTGAAGACGAAGACTATAAATATGAGTCAAAGTCAAAGACTGAAAAAGTTAGTAATTTTGTTAGTAATATTCAAAAGTTAAATATTGTGTTTGTGCGAAAACACGAGAGCTATATTTTCTGTAACAAAGCTCGCAATATCTTTCTGTAAGAAAGAAGAATAGCTGAGAGCTTGAAGAGGCTAAGTGAGAAAAAGAATACTTGCTGTACGAGACCAGAACAGGCTCAGTGAAAAGAATACTTGTACTGTTGTGAAGTATAGTGAAATCTCAGAAGGGATTCTGAGGACTGGACGTAGCCCACGGTTTGGGGTAAACTAGTATAAAATTGCTGTGTCGATTCTCTCTCAACTCTTAACTCCTGTTTCTATTGCTGACATAAATACTTTTTAATATTATTTTTCTTTTGAGAAAGTAAATTTTTAAAAGGGGATTGTATAAAAAAATCGAATACACAATTCAACCCCCCTTCTTATGTTGGGCCCCGGTCCCGATTCCCGATTCCTATCTTGAGGTGGCCCCTCGGGGGTGCCGGGTTAGGGGCGTGCAAAGGAAGAATCGAAAGCGTGCAAATAAGAAGGAACAGCAGTGGAAAAGACGAGGCCTCGCCGCGGCAACGGATTGCTCGCCGCAACGAGCGCCTCGCTGCACGGGTTCACCGTAGCAAAACCCGGCCTCGCCGCAGCGAACTCGCGAGTACGCGCCGCGACAAGGGACCAGCCTCGCGTCGCAGTGTTCACTTATAGGCTGCGCCGTGGTGAAGGTCTGGCTCGGCGCGGCAAGCTCCCCAATATTTGGACCCAATCCCAACATTTTAACAAAACAAACTACCACATACATTTTCATACATTCCATCACACACATGCATTCTAACTAAGATTTAAACACACCCATAACAAGGAAATCCTCATGCCATTACAATACAAAGAAATTGAACAAGCATTATCAATAAATCACAATACATATCAAAGTTTAAGTCCAAAATACATGAGAATGCCCAATGATGATATGCTTGGAGGGCTAACCAAAAATACTAACTTAAGACAAAGGCTCCTAACTATCTTGGAGTTTCCGATACCTTGCAAGGATCACGATCTTCTCGTTCCACACCTGAAGAGTGGGAGATAATACACATTCAAGCATATTCATATATATATATAAAAGCATAAAGCAATTCAACACTTATCAATTTACAATCATCACAAGAATATATCATGCCATTTTCATGTTCACAACATAGCAATTTACCATGCGTCAGAACTAACAAATCAATCATGAAATGCACACAATTGGCTCGAGAGTTCCGTGGAAAAAAACGGATAAATCGGAGTTTATACCGTGAACAAAACAAGTCCGATTTCTCAGGATCTCGTGGCCTCAAGCGGGCAGCTGGGAGAAGGCTATACGTCGACGTGCACGTGACTAACGAAACGTTCCTCTCTCACCCAGACAAATCACATAATCATTCATTTCATGCTCAAAGCATTCTATCCAAAAGCTTTCAAATCTTTCATGATCATCATGCTTCTTTCTCTTTTCATTCATGCAAAATGCCATAATGTTTTTCAAGGTAATTCATAATCGCAATCACAATGCAATTTCGATAATATTAATGCCACACATACATGCAAGCACACAAGGCAATTTGACCATACACACAACAACCATAAATATATTACCCACCTAATATCGCTGGAAGATCCAAATCACTGTTGTCCTTCCTCTTGCGAGTGGATCAGGTCGGCTTGGTTTCCTATAACAAACCAAGTTTCCATTCAAACAACATTCAGAGGAAATATTCAAAAAGCTTGAAAATCAAAAGTACTAGTACTAAAAGTCTACATTCGACTTCCAACCAAATTTCTGAATCTTTAGAGGCAATTTCCAAACTTCCTTCCTTCATAAAACTTGTAACCCTTTATCTCTAGTCCACAATGAATCTGAAATCACCTCATTTGGACATCCACAGCAAAAGATATGCTCAAAAGACCAAAATACATCGGGGCTGAAAGCTGGGGGCTCGCCGCGGCGTAGGCCATGCTCGCTGTGACGAACGGCCTGTGCTCGCCGCGGTGTGCACGCAAGCGTGCGCTGCGGCGTGCACACTTGTGCGTACCGCGGCATACACCCTCCTCGCATACCGCGGCGTGCACACCTCCCTCGCACACCGAGGTGTGCTCATAAGCACGTCGCGACGTGTGGGTCTGGAGAACGTCTCCGAACCTGACTTTTCCAGTATTTTCCAACCTCAATCCTTCCCTTTTTGCAATGCAACACACCTAAACCTTGATTTAAGTCCTAAGCTTCAATTCTAACTCATTAACAGCTCAAAGTGATTCATAAAATCAACAACCCAAAGGATTCTAACCATTTTTCCCGAAAATCCCTAAACAACCAAATCCAACTCCTGCAAAACTATTCTAGGGTTTAATCTAACTATAACAAGATTAGCAGAAGATAAACTTATCAGGGATTGCTTCAAATCTGTCGAAAACTTGAAAGATTGAAAGCCCCTAATTCTCTTCTTCTTCCCAAACTCCACGACAACTCTCCCTCTCTTCTTCTCTTCACTTTTCCTTCTTTCTTTTCCTTCTAATTGTTACTCTTAGGCCTAAATGGGATGGACAAAGGCCAAAACACCCCTCCTTGTAAAGCCTTAAGTTATTCAACTCAAGTAATCTTCCCAAAATGCCCTCTTATACTTTTACCCTTTATTTTCTATTTAAACCACATTAAACTCAAATAAATCTCAATTTTCCACTGATGCTCCCAATTAAAAGCAAACTAAGACATAAACACACAATTAACGCAATTCATGCTTAATGATATCAATTAAAAAAAATTTGGGGCCCAACACATGCAATCATAGAAATCAATCACAATAAATCCAATAAACATCAACAATAAGATTTTATTAAATCAAAGATAAAAACCTGAAGGTGAGTATAAAATATCTTAACATTCACAATCATATCATCAAATTGCTATTCCCAATTATATACAATAATCAATATGGAAAATAATAGGAAATATGATTCTAAACGGAGACAGGAGGCAGCGATGTCACGAAACTCTAAATCTAGGAAGTACATTGATGTCGGCTTCTTCTCCACTTCTCTCTTCCTTCTTCTCTTTCTCAATCTCTCAACATATATCTCTAGGGTTTCTCTCCAAATTGTCTAATGCAAAAGCTTTTTTATCTTCTTTGTCTTATTCTTTATATACCTTTTGTGTTCTAGGCATCCCTGGGGCTTTTTCGGGGTTCGAACGGTCCAAAAACTTCCTCAAAACTTGATGTTTTTGAGTGTCTATAAGTTTGTCTGACGTAAGCCACGACTGTGTCCCTACAGGCCATGATCGTGGGCCACATCTGAGCCTTCTGTCATGATCATGGCAATCAGGCCACACATATCCTGGGCTTCTGTCACTATTGTAGTCTATTGTGCCACAATCGTGGGTTATTGTTTCGGCCCAAGTATTTCCATTCTTCGATGTTGACCCTGAAACACTAATAAACATATCAAGGTACCTCAAAGACATAATAATTAAGCTTAAAGACTTGTACTAACCCATAAAAACACTTAAACACAATTAATTAACAAACTAACACAATTCTAACCTAAACACATACTAAACGATTATGTTAACACTTAAATACATATCAAACTAAGCCTAAAAACATGATTCAATTCACACTTATGAACATCCTCACACTTAAACATTTGTTTGTCCACAAGAAAACAAAGCAACAAATACAAAAAATTCACACAATACGTAATGCAGTAATGAGACAATGACTTCAACTTTATGAAATAAATTTAATTTTTAACACAATCATTCGAGTCATTTCAAATCATTAAGATGTAAAATCTGCATCTTGGGGCTTTGAACTAAACATATAAATTAATCCGGACTCAAGTGTTAAATTTTTCCTCTTTTCGATTGCATACATACATTAACAATTCTTTGGTCATTTAGACTATGTAACTACTCCTAAGTACGTTTTCATGAAAGTCAAACTATTACAAGTTCGGTAGGTTTTTATTCAAAAACAATTTTTTGTAAATATGGAATTAGTCTTTTTACATGGAGGCAAACATTGGTAATGAATGTCAATCCGGTTACTTAACTAAATCATGTTTTTTATTAAGTTACTTGGTTGGAACGTCATTATATACTTTTTACGGGCACACATTTATGATGCATGTCGATCTGGTTACTCAATTACATTACATTCTTAATCGAGTACTAGCTCTATTCTTAACTCGAAGTCTAGAGAAATAGTTATTTATTTTAAAATTAACAAATATGATTTTTTATATACCTACCTTTTTTCTTTAGCTACTCATTTCTATGAAAAATACTAGCAAAGCTACTTAAGTCGAAAGCCCTCAAATTATGAATGAATGTAATAATTTAAAGGGTGAAAAACTAACACTAAATCCTACTTAAGTTGCATATTTAGCCAAAAACCCCAATTCACTAATTTTGCGAGATAATGATTCTTCACAACGTAATAGACTATGTTCAAAAGTAAATCAATTCCAATCCATCTAAGCCATTGACACAATTACATAATTCAAAAAATGCAACTTAACAACTATTATACAATATGCAAAACCACATTCAAAGCAAAACACATAACCCTTCCCACACTTGAACAACATATTGCCCTTAATGTGAGAAGGGGACAAACAAACACATAAGGAAAGAAGAAACATAAATTAAAGTAAAAAAAAAACAAAAATAAAAATGAAGATTACAATTTTTAAAAAAAGAAAAAGGGATTAGAAAAAAACCTCATGGTGATGGAGGCAGGGATGGTGTTGGAGGTGGCAGTTGAATGCCCTGAGCCTCGAAATAATGATGGATATGACGTATGCCCTGCCTTTAACGTCGTTGAGTATGGGCCACCTCCTTCATCCTTCTGGAGTTCTCCGCAAGTGTACCTATAATTACCTTGGTGTTTGTGGAGATTGTATCCAGTACTTTCTTTTAGCCCAGTTCTTCTATTTATTCTTCTTCCTTAGATTCGTCGCTGGTTGAATCCTTTTCTTGTTGTTATTGAGCACTTGAAGTCGCTTGAGTAGTCATGTCCTTGACGTGTGTCTTGGCACTAATATCCCGAAGTTCCATATTATGGGATTTCAGGATTTCAACTTGCTAAAGATGATAATGGTTCATGAATTTAGGATAGTAGACTATGAGTATGTTGCTCTCAACTCCATAGTTGTTAGTTATGGTCAAAACCAAGTAACTCATTCCTAATTTATTGCTCCTCTTCTTTTGAGCAGCAATAATTGCATTAAAGATGGGTGATCGTGCAAATTGGGATGCTATGATCCATGCACCACAATATGAAATGTTCTTTCCTAAAAAACTTGTTGGTTTTTATTTTTTCAAAAACGGTTTGACACATGAATTTGTGCATCAACAAGTGTTTGTGGCTCCTAATGGTGCTATTGTGTGTGTTATTAGCATTGAAATGCTATAACCCAATTAGTTCAGTCCAGTAGGGGTTACATGGAAATCATCGTGCTGATCTACTACGGACGACTTGGGGAAACCACAAATTTCATACAAAGTTTCCTAATCAAGACCATAAGATTGTCCCCGCAACCTAAACCATAATTCCTTAGGTTTGTTAGATTCATACTGAAGGGATGTAAAAAATTCTAAGATAAGTTCTTCGTAAACTAGGAATTGAAATTGAATGAACTAACTCTATTGATTTTCTATGCTAAACTTTCGACCTTGTCTCGAAATTTTAGTCTTTCTAAAGTTTCAAAATGAAAAATACTTTGGAACCATAATTTGTTTATTGTGAAGAGAATGAAAATCGGTACCTTCCTCATTAGAGGAGATCGGGAAAGTTAACAGGTTGCCTTATTCCTTTTCCCTCATCCCGAGACTTGGTTTCGCCTCTCTGATTGATTGTGCTTTACTATTTGCTTGATGCACAACATACTGGCTTACGAGTCGGTAGAAGTTGAAAGAAACTGGAAGTTTGAAAGGTAGAGAGAAGTGAGATTGTTTAGAGGTTTAAAGCTTAGAGAGATAAAGAAAAAACAAAAGTGAGTGAAAAAAACGAATTTAGAAATGAATATATAGGTGATTGGAGGGTAAACTGGTAAATTTTGATAATGACAGTGGCACATTGGCACGTCCCTTTTTCGCACCTTGCCACAAACCACGATCCACCAATTTTTTTATTTTCCTTTTATCCTTCTCTACTTTACAAAATCACTTATTAACTTTTTATGGGCCTTTCACCTTTCTTTGCATACTTCATCTATCATCAAATTCATGTTGAAGTTCTATGCCTTCCCGATTTTATTTGGAAACGAAATAATCCTAACTACAAAATTCAGACTTTTTGAAAACAATAAAAGGAAATAAAACTCTAAGGGTTGCCTCCTATACAACTGTTGGGCCCGGGTCTTGAATCCCTATCCCGAGGTGGCCCCTCGGGGTCGCTGGGTAGGGGCACGTGAAAGAAGGGACGAAAACCTACAATTTAAAAGAAAAACAGCAGCGAAAAAGGAGAGGCCTCGCTGCGGCGAACTCGCGTGTGCACGTCGCGACCAGGGACCAGCCTCGCGTCGTGCGAGCGCACATGGGCTGCGTCGCGGCGAAGGGCTGGCTCGCCGCGGCTAGCTCCCTGAAAATGGACTCGATCTCCAACATCTATGCAAATTCAATTCACACAAACACACATACACATTCTCATACATTCTAACTACGATTTAATCACCCCATGAACAACATAACTCCATGCCATTTCAATGCGAAGGAATTAAACAAGCATTCTTAAAATGACACAATATGTATCAAGGTTTAAATCCAAAATACGTGAGAATGCCCAATGATGATATGCTCGGTGAGCTAACCAAAAATACTAACTTAATACAAAGGCTCCTAACTATCTTGGAGTTTCTGATGCCTTGCAAGAATCACGATCTGCTCATTCTACACCTGAGGAGTAGGAGATAATAGGGTGAGCTGCGAAGTTCAGTGGCTTATATATTTATAGCCATTGGCAGCGAGCCACACATTCAAGCATATACATATATATACAAGCATAAAGCAAGTCAACATTTATCAATTTATAATCATCACAAGAATATGTCATGCCATTTTTGTGTTCACAACATAGCAATTCGTTATGCATCATACTTAACAATCAATGATGAAATGCAGACAATTAGCTCGAGAGTTCCATGAAACAAAACAGATAAACCGAAGTTTATACCGTGAAAAAAATGAGTTCGATTTCTCAGGATCTCGTGGCCTCAAGCGGGCAGCCGGGAGAAGGCTATACGTCGACGTGCACGTGACTAATGAAACATTCCTCTCGCGCCCAAACAAAGCACATAATCATTCGTTTCATGCTTGAAACCTTTTATCAAAAGATTTTATATTTTTCATGATTATCATGCTGCTTTTTCATTCATACAAAAATGCCATAATGCTTTTCAAGGCAGTATATAATCACAATCACAATACATCGTTAATAATTCACACCACATATACATGCAAGCAAGCAAGGCATTTTGTCCATACACACAACAACTATAAACATATTACCCACCTAATATCGTTGGAAGATCCAAATCACTGTTGTCCTTCCTCTTGCGAGTGGATTAGGTCGACTTGGTTTCCTATAACAAACCAAGTTCCCATTCAAACAACATTCAGAGAAAATATTCAAAAGGCTTGAAAATCAAAAGTACTAGCACTAAAAGTCTACATTCGACTTCCAACCAAATTTTCGAATCTTTAGAGGCAATTTCCAATCTTCCTTCCTTCATAAAACTTGTAGCCATTTATCTCTAGTCCACAATGAATCTGAAATCACCTCATTTGGACTTCTACAGCAAAAGATATGCCCAAAATATCAAAATACATCGGGCCTGAAAGCTGGAGGCTCGCCGCGGCGAATGACCCGTGCACACCGCGACGTACAACCTCCTCGCACGCCGCGGCGTGCACATTTATGTGCACCGCAGCGTGCACACCCTCCTTCGCACGTCGCGGCGTGCTCATGAGCACATCGTGACGTTCGGGCCCAGAAAATACCTCCGAATCTGATTTTTCCAGTATTTTCCAACCTCAATCTTCCCATTTTGCAAATACAACACATCTAAACCTTGATTCAAGTCCTAAGCTTTAGTTCTAACTCATTAACACCTCAAAATGAGTCACAAAATCAACAACCTAAAGGATTCTAGCCCTTTTTCCCGAAAATCCCTAAACAACCGATTCTAGCACATTTAACCTATTTTAGAGTTTAATCCAACCATAACAAGATTAAAAGAAGCTAAACTTACCAGGGATTGCTTCAAATCTGTTGAAAACTTCTAGGATCAAGAACCTTATTTTCTCTTCTCTTCTTCCTCACCCACGGTACTCTCTTCTCTTTTTCTCCTTTACTCTTCTTTTCCTTTCCTTCTAATTCTCACTCAAGTCTAATGGAATGGAAA
>JANIHY010000003.1:56477321-56489107 GCA_027479065.1 Erythroxylum brevipes
CAAAATATATATAATTAGCAACCATTTTACTATGGTTGCTGAGAATTTGGTTGCTGAAACCAAATTTTCTTGTAGTGAATTGAAGTGGTGAATAGTATGAAAAATATGATAAAGCAGGACAATATCTAAGTCTATTTACAAAATTTCTTGAGAAACATGACATATATAAATAGTATATTATGCTAGACACACCTCAACAAAATGGTGTGACAGAAAGGCGTAATAGGACATTAATAGATATGGTTAGGAGTATGATGAGATTAATAGATATGGTTAGTAGTATGATGAGATTAATTCCTCATTACCTAAAATCTTGTGGATGCATGCACTTAAAACTATTTTGTAGTTAATGAATAGGATTCCTAGTAAAGTAATTCCTAAAGCTCCTTTTGAGTCATAGACTATAAAGAAACCTAGTATGAGGCACCTACATGTTTGGGGTTATCTAGCAAAATCACAAGTTTATAATCCAAACAAAAAGAAATTATATTATTGAACAGATAGTAGTTACTTTATTGATTACCTATAGAAATCCAAAAGGTATAGGTTTTATTGTACAAACTATAATCTAGAAATTGTTGAAACAGTTAATGTTAAGTTCGCTAAAAATGGTAAAATTAACTGGAGTGTTGAAAAATGTGTTATGAATGTTAATGAAAGGGTTGATGTTCTATTACCTATAAATGTTATAATATCCATATCTATATCAAATATTGTCCCATTATTGGAAGAATAAAATGATCTTAAACAACATTTGGATGAATCGACACCTTATGAAGAAACTGACTTACAACTAATTGATATAAATGAACCACATGAAATAGCTTTAAATGAACTTATAAGAACAAGGAGATCAATTATTAATGATGATTATGTAGTCTATTTGCAAGATTCAAATTTTAATTATGGCATTAATAAGGATCCTAATTTGTTTTCATAAGCCATAGAAAGTGACAAATTTCATAAATGGATTGATGATATAGAAGATGAGTTAATTTCAATAACACGAAATAATGTATGGGACTTGCTTATTTGACAGAAAGTTCTAAAAGAGTCAAATGTAAATTGGTCTTTAAGACCAAATATGACTTGAATGGCAATATTAAACAATATAAAACTAATCTTGTTGCCAAAATTTATACTAAAAAAGATGGTATTGATTATAAAGAGATTTTTTCACCTATCTCAAGAAAAGGCTCGTTAAGAATAATTATGGCATTAAAGATTCAGTTTGATTTAGAGCTATATCAAATAGATGTGGTCACTGCTTTTCTGAATGAAAATCTCGAGAAGGAAGTTTATATAAATCAAATTAAAGGTTTTTCATAGAAAGAAAAAGGCACATGGTGTGCAAATTTAAGAATTCAATATATTGACTTAAACAAGCTTCCTAAAAATGGTATATTAAGTTTAATGATACCATAATATCTTTTAGTTTTCAAGAAAATATTGTTCATCAATGTATCCACCGAAAGATTAGTGAGAGTAATTTTATGTTTCTAGTTCTATATGTTGATGATATTTTACTTGTTGCTAATGATTTGGATATATTGTATAAGACTAAAGATTTTCTTTTCAATAATTTTGAAATGAAAGATATAAGAGAGACATCCTACATGATAAGA
This sequence comes from Erythroxylum brevipes, assembly GCA_027479065.1. Classification (NCBI taxonomy): domain Eukaryota; kingdom Viridiplantae; phylum Streptophyta; class Magnoliopsida; order Malpighiales; family Erythroxylaceae; genus Erythroxylum; species Erythroxylum brevipes. The sequence continues at coordinate 56,478,947 of JANIHY010000003.1, forward strand.
ATGTCAATATTCCAAAATAGATCATAAAGACTTTTAGGATTGTCTCAAAAAAGACTATATCAAAATAATTTTTCAGATATTTAATATGAATAAATATTCAGCAGGGGTTGTCCCGATACAAAAAGGGGATAAATTTAATCTCATGCGATATCTAAAGAATGATATGGAACGTAAAGAAATAGAATCTATTCCATATAATTCTATTGTTAGCAGTTTGATGCATCCCGATCTCAACTTCATAGTTGAAATGCTAACTGATATCACAGACTATTGGAAAGTTGCAAAGAAAGTAAATATCTTCAAGGAATAAATGACTATATGCTATGTATAGATGAATTAATATATTAATGGTGATTGCAATTCAGATTCAAATTTTGCTAAAAGCATTGACAATAAAAGGCCAACATTTTAGCTATTTGTTTCTACTAATAGAATGAACAATTTCTTGAAAAAGTGTTAAATAATATGTCATTGCTTCATATACTATAGAAGTAGATTTTATAGCTTGTTTTGAGGCTACAATTCATGTCTTATATCTACAAAATTTTACTTCAATGGTTAGGATTGTTAATATTATTACTAAACTGTTGAAAATTTATTGAGATAATTCTTTAAATAGTTTTCTTCCCTAAGAAAGACAAGTATTTTAAAGATGCTAAACATATGGAATTAAAATATTTTATCATAAAGAAGGAAGTCCAAAAACAAAGAATATTTATATAAAGAGGGGAGTCCAAAAACAAAGAATATTTATTAAATATATTAAGACAAATGTCATAATTGCAAATCAATTACCAGTTTCAGAAAGTATTCTATTAAAAATTTTTGTGGTAGAAAAAGAGTTAGAGAAATATCAATTTTAACAAAGAACAATGATGGATTTTCTTAATTTCTCTACGACAACGACGTCTTCCGCGGCAAGTACACAACATAATTATTTGTGACAGTTGCTTATTTAAGTTCATAAAGTTATACATATCAATTTTGATTTTATGTCCTAAAGATTATGTTTTACATTATACCCCTTCATTGCTTAAATTGGTCCTGGATAAAGAAGAAAGGAAAGACCTGAAAGTTTCTTCGTACCGGAGAGTAATAGCATTGATGACTTGAACGAAGTGTTCTCTTAGCACCAAATAGATTTGGTTGGAATGACTGGTTCTATTAAATTTGTTTCTTTTCTCTTCAATAAAAAGATTAGCTTTATTTTAATTACTGAACCATGAGAACACAGTCATCAGGTAACTGGTACTAAGAGTATATATGAATCTTCCAAACTTGCCAAAACCTCCAACTAGTTACACCTCCAGAAAAGCAAATTTTCCAGAGGAAAAGGAGAAACGAGAAGAAGGAAAGTGAACATATACAACTACAAATAAATGCTAATGGCTACAAATAACTTGATGCAATGATTACAAAACTTTCCTAGCATCCTGTATTCACATGCGTGGAATGTACAAGAGATATCATAGATTCATAATATATATTTTTCCAGACACTCTTTGAGCTTTTGAAAAGTGACTGGTTTTGAAACAAAGGAGTCCATCCCATTTGCATAACATTCTTCTGCACTCTCTGATAATGCATTTGCTGTCATCTGCATTTTCCGAAGCAATATAAATGGATGTGTTTCCACGTATTATATACTATAGAGTCCAAAAAAAAGGGAATTGAAATATTTACTTGGAAATAAACATGATATGATGAACTTTTATAATTATATCCTTATCTAAGTTTCATAAGCATTTTACAGTAAGGTATTTTCTTTTTATCTGATTACCCAATTAGTCTCATAAGCTTAACTTTTACTTGCTTTCAGTACACTGGGAAACAACCTTATTACGTGGGAATTATCAGTTTTACTGCCTAATGTTCTACTTTAGGACAGCTACAGTCACATCCATTTCAGCCTGAACTTAACTGCTAATACAAAGTAGTAGCCAATTCACAGTTGCATTATGTTGAAGATAGGAGAATAATGTACTTGAAGATTTGATCAGGCCAAAACTCTTGTAGTCTAATACATCTACATACTGAGAAATAACATCAGACTTGAATAGAATGATGCAGAATGCTCACCGCAATTATAGGGATCCTCTTCGAAGATGGCAAAGGATATTGAACATCTTGTGATGAATCTAGAGGCAGTACACATTTCTCAATTCCAGCTTCTGTAGCAGCATCCCAGTTTCCAGTTTCTTCGAAAGAACGGATTATTCTTGTAGCTTTAAGACCATCCATAACTGGCATGCAGACATCCTGCAGAATAAGTTGACACTTGGTTACAATAACTTATCATCAAACTTTTCAACTCACTAAGCACTGCCTTTGAATGTGGTATGCTTGCCTGTTCTAAAATAGGAACAAATAATTGCAGTCTACAGAAATTTCCAACACTCAGGAAATTACCATTAAAATGAGATCATAATTATGTGTCTGAACAGCACTCATTGCTTCAACTCCATTATAGGCTACATCCATAGAATACCCTAGCTGCTTCATCATTGTCTGTGTCACCATCACATTTATCTTGTTATCTTCTACAAGAAGAATCTTAGGCTTTGGTTTTGATTTGGGTGCTTCTGAACGGCTGCTAGATGTGCTCTGATAAAATATTTCACCTTTCTCCTCCGCCTGACATGATCCTGGTGGTTCATTTCTCACCCTGATTTCACCATTCGACTTTGAGTGAGAGACGGAATCTGAGCTAAGATTATGATACTGACTATTGGTTTCACCGTGGTACTGTTTCCTTTCAGAAATTACACCCTCATCGTTGCTTTCTGGACTATGGCTCACCGAGCAGTCAGGTTCAGATGATATTTCAGCGGCCTCAACAGCTGAACAAGCATCCTCAATTGGTGCCGTATCCTTTAATCTAACATTTTCAGAGGGTTTTGAATGCGAACCATATGGGGATCCATTCATTTTGTGAGAATCACCATAACAGATGCTTTCTGGTAGCAATTTTTGAATCCTGATGGGTCCATTGGACAACAAAGTGCCTAAAGTGCGTGGTCGGAACTCAAAGAATCCAGCTGTTTCATCCTCAGGTGGAGCATCATGGTCACCCATGTCTGAGATCTCATCAGGGTCATCTGAAGAATCACACATTGTTGACGCCTTGTATGGTAGTACAAATGTAAATGTTGAGCCACAGTTCACTTGACTAGATACCGTGAGACGTCCACCCATCAGCTCAACCTATGGCAATGCATAGAAGTATGAGGAAGTGGTTTGGATATATAAGCCATTTGATAACTTAGTACTTAATTTACAGATTCCAACATCGAAACTGCAGCACAATATTGGTGAATCATGATTAGAACAACACAGAAACTGACTAAAAGGGATACAGAACCTCAGTAGAACAAACTCCATTTTTTATTATTCTTAATTTTACCAACTTTTAAAGGATTGCTGAGCCATCTAGCAACTATAAGAAGAATTCTAAGCAGTAAAAATTTATTAGGTGATCCAAGTGTTGAACATAGAAACTTTTTAAATCCTAGTAGCATATAAGCTGTAGTTCTTTGTATGTCATTTACCAACTGTTTGCATATTGCAAGGCCAAGCCCTGTCCCACCATACTTTCGAGCATGATCTGCACTGACTTGCATATACTTTTTAAATAGTGTTGGTAGGGCATTTTCTGTAACATGAAAGGGAGACATTGATTAGTTTTCTGTGATATAAATCAACATGTAAATAATTGTCAGAGAGACATCAAACAAGGAAAAAGGGTAGGAATCTGAGCTAGTCGTGATGCACCTGGTATTCCGATCCCTGTATCATAAACATCACAGCGCAACCACACGGTTGTTTCAAGTAATTGAGGACCTTCATCATTGTCTTTATCCGACGTGCTTTGATGCTTTACCGGAGTTCTAGGTTCATCATTAAATGAATGATTCTGGTTGTTGCCTCCACTATGTTCCCTAACATGGGACCCTTTTCTACCACTGCTTGTTTGAGATGTTGTTAATGCACATTGCTCTTTTTTATGCACATTTGTTGGAGGATCTGGCACAACATACAGATTTATACCAACCTTCCCTTCATGGGTAAATTTTACTGCATTGCTGCAACAATTATGTATGATGTGACTTAGATCAGAGCCAAGGAAGGCAACATCGAAAGGAGCAAGTAAATTGTAAGCGATAGGAGTAGTTTGATATGTTTAGAGCATGGGAGGTGTAGTAATATTTGCAAGGACATCTAATTTCTATCACTGAGAGCTGAACTAAGTTCTGAATAATGCCTGTCTGTGATAAGAAAAGCTAAAAGAGAGCAAATAATCTAAACCAACAGGGGCCCTTAATGTTCCTCACAAAGCAAATAATCTCAACCAACATTGTCCTTATTGTTCCTCACAAACTAGAAGAGTGTACATGTTAGCTTAAAGTAATAAAGCTTAAGACTAATTACTACTTGGAATAGAACATAATCATCAGAATCTTGGTGGAGCACTGACATCTGCATAAAACTTGGCAAAATTGACTACCTGATCAAATTAGTGAGGATTTGTCGAATCCTTAGAACATCTCCAATGACCTGAAATTGATACATAAATCGTTCAGAATTTTTTCAATGCCTGACACTTGCAATATTATTTTGACTGTATGCTTGTCTGAAATGCTGATGCTTCTTGCATGGTCAAGTAGAATGCAAGAGCATCAAGTCAGATTGTCAACTAGTGGACAAGATTTTGATTAACAGTGGGTTATAGCATGTCACCTCTATAGGAACATCATCAGCTATACGACCTTCCAAGGTGAGAACTTTCCGTAGTGAAGCAGCAGCCGTCTGAAGCACATGTTTTACTACTTCCCTTGGACGGAATTTTGTGGCTTCCAACTTCATAACGCCTGACTCGACCTTAGAAAGGTCAAGTATGTCATTTATGAGTTGAAGAACCAGATCTCCTGATGACATCATCACATTTACTAGTTGCTTTTGCTCCCGATCAAGGCTTGTGGTCGAAAGAATCTCGGCCATGCTTACAACTCCAGACAGAGGAGACCTGATCTCATGAGACATAGTTGCCAGCATTTGTTTTGCTCGCATTGTCTCCTCTGCAAATTTATGACAAGTCAATGTCAGTTTCTCTAGAATTGAAGCAATACTTAGCAACCAAATGAAGGTGATAACATGCAAATGGACCTGTTATATGGATAGTTTTGGTGAGCTCAGTTTCCTTTGCTTTCTGTACTGCAATCTCTTCACGAAGTCTTGCCATTTTCTCTCTTTTTTGTACCTTTGACACAATCAACAGCGTAAACGTCCATTCTTTTCAGGGCAAAAGACAATCCTGGAACAAAATGTTGAATTGCTTTACCTGATCTGTTACTTCCATTCCCATGTAATTGATGCCAATTGTCTCTCCTGACTTACTAAAAACAGGTTCCACATAGATTAGAAATGTTTTTGAACCAAATAATTCAGTCTCAAATGTGATTTCCCTCTTTGCAGGTCTTCCTTTTTCCAAAACTTCTCTCTTGAAATCTTGGGACTCCTTAACTCCAGCTCCAGTAAATATTTCCACATCTGTTTTTCCCAGAATGTCCTGAAAGGAGAGAAAAAATTAAGATACCAAGTTAACCAACCAAATTCCCTTATAGTAGAGAACTCTGAATTAATAGAAAAGAGAAAATGACTGAAAAGCATACTCCGAAACAAATTATGAGGTAAGGGGAGGGGACAAATATAGTAAAGATGTAACTGGAAAGATCTGATCAACCTTCAGTAACAACTTTCAGATGCAACCATTACCTGCTCGTGCAAACTTGGGAAATGATTATAGATAAATCGATATCTCAACTCTTTATCCTGAAAACAAAATCATTAAGAAACAATCAGTCCCTTTCAGAGAAATTATGACAAACACATAGTAAAAAGGATAGGTTTTTATCCTTCACTGATCAAATTGACGTGTGCATAATGGGCATGCTAACAACTTTTCAAATGCAAAATTGCCAAATTCGCAATCTCTACATCACAATTACCTGATGACCTATAACGACAGGAGCAGTCTGAAGTACAAAGTGTAAGAAATTGTCTGCTCTTTTAAGAATCTGTGACAACTCTTCAACTGGTGAGGACTGTCTTTCAAAACTTTTTATACTTTCCTGCAACTTCTCCATGAGTACGTGCTCTCTCTGGATGCTAGCCTCCAACAATTTCTCCAAGTGCAGAGCCCTTTGCTTCCAGTATGCAATAGTATCATATTCAGCGTCTGTCTCTATTCTGTTGCTTTGAACAATGACATCTTTTTTTCTCCTTGGAGCATCTTGATATATGTCAATAATTCCATCCAAAATAGAGATTGGACGTTTATTGCCGCCATGTCTTTCTTCTTCGAATCGAAAATTCTCCAATATCTCCAATTTCTTGAGTTCAACTTCCTCCTTCTGTTTGCTAAGGTTATCAAGTTCTTCTTTCAGAAGCCGCACGGCATTTGCCTGCTTATACTCCCAATTTTTTACAAGGTATGCCAACTGAGAAGAGCCTTTGTCAGTATAATTAGTTAGCTCTATAAGATGGTGAAAATCAACTATAGTTGTGTCCTCATTTATTGTAACCTCTTCTAACATATCTTGATCCCCTCCTGGATTTTCTACATTGTATGGCTTTTCACTGTCAATATCTTCAGGCCACATTGAAGGGAGCTCTTCGTTGTCCATGTCCTCAAATTGATCATTCTCCATCCCGCAGACCTTGGAATCACTTGCGTCCATTTTGTCCGTCTATAGCATATATGACCATCAGCTTCTAAATCATGCCAACCATATATGCACCCGAGTTCTAGGACTTCTATTTTTCTCTCTACTTAACAGTTTGCACTACAAATCCTGAAAGAAGACTAAAAGAGTTCTTTGTTGTTTAGCATCAGAAATCCCAAATTCTTCTGAAAGCTGCAACAGAAAAGAAAAAACAGCATAAAGAATGAGGGCCAAATACAAATTCATTCAATTCAGAGTTGACAAGTTAGTTGAGGAAAAAAATGATGTGCCAGTGCCACCTCACAAACATTACAGTACTCAATATACAAGTTACTGCACTTATGAACATCCCAAGTCTTGGTAAAGTGAAGACTACATAATGAAAAGTCGTAGACATCCAAGTCCATTCGATATTGTATGTTCCACTTGAAAAGAGATTGATAGTTGGAAACTGATAGGGAAAAGAGGGATCTTCAAGTTAAACCCGTTGATTGTATGAACAAGAACAGAGTAATGCCAACAAAATTTAATATCAAGAATTGTTTGGCCAAAGAATTCAGTTTGTCCTCTTACGGAGGAAAAGAAGAGGACTGTATTATCCACGGCAACATCATCAAACTTTAAATTAAGAACATTAAATTTGGAAGTTTAAACGTCACTTTCATCAGCTAAAAGGTTTGATTCTTGTAAACAAAAAATAGATCATTATCCGAAGTGTTCAATTGAACTCAGGGAAGCTGGCTTACATAAGACAAGGCAAGTGAAAAGAGCACAACAAGAAGTCAAATTCTGTCATGACCATGAATAAACACTGCCTTGTTTCATTCTTTCTTTCATTTCATTGAAGAAAACCAATCAAAACCCAGAACCAGGAATGAGAAAAGATGATTCAATTATAAGAAGGCAGAGGCAAACTAACCTTACTGGTATGGTATGAATCACAACGACCTACCAAAGACTACACTTTGTGAAGAACAAGAACGAGAGCTGCAGAACAGACAGACCTTTTCACTGTAGATCTGAGGAATCTCCTCCCAACTGCCTAGTCAATAGTTCCCAATGCTATTTACAAAACAAAAGAAGAGAAACAGAAAAGAAAGGTTAACCAATAAGAGAGAGATAGAGAGAGAGAAGGGCATGTGAGCCAACAATAAATAGAAAAAAAAACAAAAAAAAATGTGTGTAGAGAAGAGACATCCCAGAAGCCATGTGACAATGGAGGTCAAAAATTAATAGAGAATTGAGTTACCCCTTTACTCCATTGACACTTGTGTAATATATTTTCATCAAAAGCTTGTTTCTTTCTCTTCTTCTATGTTACACCCATGACTCTCCTCTGCATTTTCCTAGAGATTTTTTCCTTCCAATCACCATTCACACAAACGCATTGATCTAATAGTGTCTGTATAGCTAAGTTGGCTTAGTAGTAAAACCAAAAACATGTGCCATCTTCTTGATTCTGCCATATATATAATACTCTCCAGCCAATCAGAGAACGTTTAGAGAGAGAAAATACCGGAAGAGTAGTTTTCAGTTATATTTTAAACCTTAAGTTTTTCTTGTTCCCCGCCCTTTACTACCCCTAGGTGACGTGTTGGAACGGCGCGTGATACAACCTCTTCTTTACTTGTTATTTATAATATACGTTAAAAAATAAATATTAAATTTTAGTTTAATTATAATATAGTTTATTTTTAATCATAATTTATTAACCTTTTCATTTATTTATAACTTTTTAAACGACATCATATTAAAACTCGTTGTTAATAAAAAATATAGATAATATATATTAAAAAAAAGTTTGGCGCGAGCGGATCAGGAGGGATGGATTTTATAGTATACTAGGCTCTCGCGCGATTTTTTTTATGATTATTTGATTATTTTATTTATTTCTTTATTTATTTTTAATAAAGTGTTTCTGTATCTTGCATCATACTTATCTTATTTGCATATGGGTCTATTAGAAATAGCATCTCTATTATATAAGAGTAAGGCTGCGTACTATTGGATCTTTTCAGATCTTACTTCATTGCGAGATTTCAGACTGGATGATCACGATAATGATAATGATATATTAAAAAAAGAGAGAGAAATAAAGACTGTAAGACCGGGCAAAGCATCATATGTAACTTAACTACGTGTCTTAATCCCTTTCACAAGTTGTTGTCAACATAGATACATTAGAAATTGAATAAAAATTATAAGACAAGTAATGAAAGTTAGCTTTATAACTTCGTAGTCATGTTCTAGATTCCAAATTGGTTGTTCGCCCCTTCCATGTGTTATTGGGATATTTTAGTAACATTAGAGAAAAGCAGAACAATAATATATATATATATAAGCACAGTCATTGCAAATTAAAATAAGTGCATACTAAATACATTAGTTGGGAAGCAGATGGTGGGAATAAAATGATAAAAGGGACTCAAACAACTAAGTCCTATTTCTGCATCTTTCTCCCTCTTTCTCTAGTTTTTTCGTCTTTAAGTAATATTTTAAGAATTCGATCAAAAATTAAACTGATAAGAAAAAATTTTTAAAATTTAAAAAGTCCAACCGATACTAAATTGTCATAAAATCGGTTAAATATTAAATAAAATTAAGTAATTTAAATAAGATTAAATAAGATTGTCCTTATTTATTCAAAATTTTTGATCTTAATTGAAAAATAATTATGAAATAAAATTTATTTATTTATTTTAGTTTATAATTTTTTTTAATTTATTAAAATTGATCGATTAATTAATAAAATAATCAGTTTTTAACAACAAAAATTATTAAAATAAATCAAACCGAAAAGTTAAAACCAGTTAAAAAATTAAACGGTTCAAAATTTTTACTATAAAACCTGCTAAATCGATTAAATTTCATTGACTTTAAGAGTTATTTTTTATTGCAATTACCATGTGATTGATCTGAATCTCCATCAACAAAGAATAAATATGTAAACGATAGCATAAATTCTAATTTCACGTGTTATTAAAAGGAAAACACCATATTTTATATGACGATAGAAAATATTAAATAAAGTATAGTCCCTTTTTTCATGTTTCATTAAATAAAAAGAAGGGAATATGGATAAATTCTTGTAGGAAAGCTTTATAGCATGAAAGATATCGGTTGCGATTACATCACCTCCAATGAAACCAATTGCTTATTGATAGATAGTTGGCTTAATTTGTCACAATACAAAAATTATATATGGTATTGCCGATGATTAAAAAATTCAATTGATTCAACTGTAAAAATTTTAAATTGTTTAATTTTTTAGTTTTATTTTTAATTTTCCGTTTCAATTTACTTTAATAATTCTTGTTGTTAAAAACTGATCAATTTATTAATTAATCGTTCAATTTTAGTAAATAAATAAATTCTTATAAACTAAAATAAATCAATTAATTTTTATTTAATAATTTCTTTTGTCAATTAAACTTCAAAT
>JANIHY010000003.1:56500300-56530219 GCA_027479065.1 Erythroxylum brevipes
TTAATTAATCATTTGGTTTTTGTAAATTAATCCATTTTTATAAATAAAAATAAAACAATTAAATTTTATTTGACACTTTCAATTGTCAATTAAACTTTAAATTAAAGACAATCCCTTGTAATTATATTTTAATTTCTTTAATTTTATTCAATCTTTAATGAGTTTTATGATAATTTAATATTTGTTGAACATTTTAAACCTTAAATCTCGTGTTTTATTAATTTAATTTTTTAGTAATAATTAAAAATGAAACATAGTGATGAATTTCTAGTGCCTTGTTCATAAATTAACCAGAGCTTATCCAGTTCTTCAATTAAGTAACAAGTTTAACTAAGAAAAATGCAAGAATTCAATCGTAGAGAAAGTTTAAAGTTTAAGGTTTAAAGTTTCAATTAAGTAACTCATTTAATTAAAAAAGAAGTTTAAGGTTTAAATAATTCAACTAATATTAGATCATCATAAAACCGGCTTAAGATTAAATAATTTAAAATATAGTTGAAAGAGATTATTCTTATTTATCGAAAAATTTAGTTTAATTGAAAAAAATTAAATAAAAATTAAATGGTTTATTTTGATTTATAAGAATTTATTAATTTATAAAATTTATCAATTAATTAATAAATTGATCAATTTTTAACTATAAGAGTTATTAAAATAGATTTAACAAAAAAATTAAAAATTAGACCAAATAATTAAACGATTTAATATTTTTAAGATTAAACTAGCCAAATTGAAATAATTTTTTAATCATTGGAAAACAAAAACACAAAATATGACAACAAGTCGAACCGGGTCGGACCAATATCTAGGACTTAGGGTTGATTAACTTGAGCCCAGCCCAACAAGGTCATGAAGAGGCTCGAGCTCGACTCGATCCAATTCGATTTATTATTTTTTAAAAATTAAAAAAAAAGTTTTTTGTCATTATTAATAGGGCCTCAATTTGAATCGGGCTCCTACCGCCCTAACGGCTCATCCATTTGGGCTCGTGACCCGGCCAATCTTGACCTAGTCTATTGACTTGGGACTAGGCCGGACCCATGCCTGTTACGTACTTACATTGTCATAAATTATCAATTCATTTGTAATAGTGACACAATAATCAGCAGTTCCATTCCATTAGATAAGCATTGATACCTTATTATTTTTAACAAACACTACTGATTTCACGAAGTTTCTCAATTTGTTTGGAAAAGAGAAAAACCTAACTGATTTTTGGGCTTCAGATCATACAGAGGGCAGTCATATACTGTTTAATTCGCTTCAGCTTCCAAAATTGAAACGCCAAATAATTGGAAACCCTATTTTTCCTGAAAGAGTTAAAATGTTATGTATATGATCGACGTGTAGATGCATGTCGGTGGAATAAAGGTGGATCTGAATTGGTTGCTGCAATTTGTGTTTACGATTTTTGTGATAGCTTTAGGTTTGCTTCACTTGGTAAAGAACACGGCTTCGAAATACTTCGAAGTCGACGCCGGTTTTGAAGGCGGTGGAAGAGGCGGCGGCGGTGCAGACGGAGGAAGAGCAGGGGGGAACGCTGATCGGAGTCTCGCCGAGGGAGTGGTTTCTATGGAAACCGCTGAAGATTCATGTTGTTCCAATTGCGGCAAGTCTGGGAAGAACAGGAAGTGCTCTCGTTGTAAATCTGTTATGTACTGGTGCGTATTCTTTTTTATTCAATGCTCGTCGAATACTTCCACTTTTTAACTTTTGGTGAATTCGGAGGCACTTGTATGGCCTTTGCATCATTGGCTTTTCCAATTTTCTTGTTTTATTTGATATTACAACGGAGAGGTACATATTTGGGAATATGGTTGTCTGTTTCTGGCTCCAGAATAGCCCTGATGATATATAGTTTAGTGGTTAGAGTATGGTAAGACCAACTAGACACACTTACAAGATTGAATAATCGGTTTAAATGATTTTATTTGTATTCAGGACATTATACGTTTTAATTCGTAACCAAGATGTTGCAATTTCATAGTTGTTTATAATGTTTTTAATACTGAATAGCATGTATTGGGCTCTGTATTTTCAAGCATGTGGATTTTCTTTATAGGATAAAATTCAGCTCAAGTATACATTTCTAAGGTTAAAACTCTATGTTTTGTAGTTTACTAATATCTATTAGAATGTCATCCTTGGAATTCAGTTAAAATTTCCTTAAAGTTTATCAGTTATTCTCTTTTTCCAGCTCTTCTGCATGCCAAACTGAACATTGGAACTCTGGGCACAAGACAAAATGCAGGCAGTTTGGACAGAAAACTGGAGGTGTTAGTGCTGGAAAATTTTCTGGAGTTGCACTTGTTCCTTCTTATGGGACTTCAAAACCTACGAAAAGGCCAAGAAAGGCACATGCTTTGACCTTTTGTTTTGATTCTATTGCTCCTACTTTTTGGAAGCTCTGTTATCTTGTGAAGAGTTTCTTATTTTTGTAAGGAGGCAAAACTGACCTCCAAAGTTATTTTCCAGGTTCTTTTTCCTTATGAGGAGTTCCTTAAACTGTACAACTCGGAAAAGCCATGCTTTGCTCCTTGCGGTCTCTTGAATTGTGGGAACAGGTCATACTTCATGACTCTAATAATGTGCTTTACCTTCTAAATCATGGGCAAATATGTTGGTAATTGTGAGTTATTTAGGGTCTTATTTTAGTTCTTCCTTTTGGTTGTAGCTGTTTCGCCAATGTGGTCTTGCAATGCCTTACTTTCACACGCCCTCTTGTTGCCTACTTGTTGGAGAAAGGTCATCAAAGAGAATGTGAGTTGAAGAATTATTACTATTGTCAATTACCATCTTAGAGGGCCTTGAGTAATTCCTAGATTGCAACTTTTAACTTTACTTTTCAGACAACTGTGATGATTGGTGTTTTCTATGCTTACTTCAAGAGCATGTTGAAAGAGCAAGCCAAAGCTCTCAGCCATTTTCTCCAATTAAAATTCTCTCCCGTCTACCTAATATTGGTGGTAACCTTGGATATGGAAGACAGGAGGATGCTCATGAGTTCATGAGGTTTGCCATTGATACAATGCAATCAGTGTGCCTTGATGAGTTTGGCGGAGAAAAAGCTGTTGATGCTAGCTGTCAAGAAACTACCCTTATTCAACATATTTTTGGTGGTCAGCTGCAATCTCAGGTTATGCAACTTACTTAAGTTGTGTACATAAATTTTATAACTTTTTCATAAAGTAAAATATAACATTCTCTTACCTTGCTGCCATCTGACATTTTCGTCATCAATTAAGGAAAAAAGCTGATGCACTTCTGTGGCTGAGCTATTCAACAGAAAACATCATTAGAATGTTGGTTGATGTCATTCTACCATTAATTTTCCCCTTTTTTGGTTCCTATAAATTACATGCTAGAAATGCAACAGATTCCATTTTATGATAGACTTGAGAATACATTTTCATCTATCATTTGCCTTTATTGCTTCTTGGAAATAAAGGAAAAGAGAGGACCTTCTGCAAATAATAGACTCTGCAAAAATTAACTGGTCTAACCTTCTTCACACTCTGTGCCTTGGTGGTACATGATGCGAAGAAATGGAAATCTATCCTAATTGTGAGCTATTATCTATTCTAAGTGTCTTAATTTACTATTCTCAAGGACTTGCCAGAAATGAAGTAGGTGAGGTTCTAATATGATGTAAGCATCAGTTGCAGATGTGGCACTTCATGTCATATAATGATGGCCTATAAATTCCATGTGGCAAAATTTATTAATTATCAAAATTTTGCTTATTTTTTTATTTTGTCACTTAACCAAAAATTATATGGCAAAACTTTTGGAATGAGATGGTTTAAAAAGTTCTCAGCTACTAAGCCATTTACAATCTCCACTGCTGACTCACTTGCAATGTGATTTGAATGTTGCGTTGCATAGTTTGCATATTGGTTGATGATTTGTCCCAACTTTCTAATTGTGTACATTTCTTGAGCTGTTAAATCTTCAAACTCTCTTGGTCTGATTGATGACCTGACTGATTTTACTGTTTTGTAATTTACTTTAGGTTATATGTTCGTCATGCAATAAAATATCAAATCAGTATGAAAGCATGATGGATCTAACTGTTGAAATTCACGGCGATGCTGCATCATTGGAGGAATGCCTTGATCAGTTCACGGTCAAAGAGTGGCTTCATGGAGATAATATGTACAAATGTGATGGGTATGGCTGATAGTCCTGAACTTAGAGGCACAAGACCTCATATTTTCCACTTTGTGCATGGTTCTATTTTTGGCACTTGTTCATCGTATGCATATAATAGAAGATTTCACTTCTCACACAATTTTAGGCTTCCTTTACGCATGATCTATAATCTTGGAGGTGAGAATCCATATTATAATTTGAACTGAAATCGGGGGGTGAATAATAAAGGTGAGAGTTTGATTTAATACATCCGGTTCTTTTTCCTTTGGAGTAGATTCAAGATTTAACAACTCCATTATAGTTAGGTTCACTTTCCAGACTGAGCAAAATGAGTACTTTACTTTAACCAGATCAATATAGATTTAGTTGGGACTGAAGGTAAAACTTGCTCATTAAGAAATTTTTGCACAAATTATCAAGTATTCTAGATTAGATGGGGAATGATATGAATGAGTAATGTTACATATAAATTTATGTGTATTTTTGACTTTTTCTCTGTTCCTGATATTTGATGTGATCTCCACTCCTGTTTGCAGGTGCAATGACTATGTCAAGGCATGGAAACGTCTTACGATCCGAAGGGCTCCAAATATTCTAACAATTGCCTTAAAAAGATTTCAGGTTGGACCAGTACCTATTTCTTTTAGATTCTATTCTCAACTTTTAATTATGTCCTATGTTTATAACATCTGTTATAATGTAACATCTGTTATATTATGTCCTATATTATAACATCTGTTATAATACAACTTCTTCTCTAATATAACATCTGGTACTCTGACTCTGCAGAGTGGCAGATTTGGCAAACTTAATAAACGAGTAACATTTCCTGAGACCTTGGACCTCAGTCCCTACATGAGTGAGGAAGCAGATGGTACTGATATATACAAGCTCTATGCGGTTGTTGTCCACATTGACATGCTGAATGCATCATTTTTCGGTCATTATATATGCTACACAAAGGATTTTTGTGGCAACTGGTACAGAATTGATGACTGTAAGGTGGGTCTCTCTCTCCCTCTCTCACCCGCAGCACTCGCTGTGCTGTCTTTGCAAAAGCTGCCATAATTTCCTTATAAAACACTGCATCCCAAGTTTGCATTTAGAAATGACTGTTAGTAAGGATTAATCCATGATAATCATTCTAATCACTTGAACACTATGTGCTATTGGGTGCAACCTACTACTCACATGTAGCTGAGGTTCATTGTCTGCATAGCCTGAACTGTATAATTGGATGAATTAATCTTCATTTTAAAGATGAAATGGCTGCTAATTAGCAGTACTGATTATTGTAACTATTGGTTGATTAATCTGAAAGATGACTCGTTTTACAGAAGGTTGTAAGGTGAATAAGATTCATAATAGAGCTTACAAAAAACAGGGTAGATTGGTTTTTATTCTAACCTAACTTTCCTTTTGGAGGAGGAGACGCATTTTCATTTCAACTGCTTGAGATGTGCAATTATTTACAGTTTAATACTAATAGCTCCAACTGTTTGTATATCTTGCCTCAGGTTACAATGGTTGAATTGGATGAGGTACTTTCTCAGGGAGCTTATATGCTTTTATATAGCAGGTAACAAGCTAATCTTCCATATTCTTTCAACATTCTTTCTGTTAAACAAATTTTAGGTATTTACTTTTTCATGTGTATAACATGGGAGACAAGAGAGGGGAGATTGAAGTATGTGTTTCTGTTTGATCACTTATGACTTGTAGTCGATTGTGCAATTGATTATCTGCTGGCTGTTTTACTAGTAAAATTATTTGTTCTATCTAGAAAGACTTGGGCTTCGGCTTATTCTTTGTCTATCTTAATGTTTTATTTGGTTACTTGCTTAGTTTAATAATCTGGTTGGTTTTTGGTTTTAACCGAAAAGTTGTGCCCATAGGTGCACCGGCAGTTTTTATATTATATTTGATGAACATATTATCTATCTGGTTTATGTTCTTTTAATAACTTAAGCTATATCCTAAAACTAGCATGTAGGAGTGGATTTGCGTTGTTTAATTTGAGAAGCACTGTACATTAAAAGGAGGATGTGTGTTATAATTTCTAAGAGTGGTGTTCCTTTGGTCATGTTTTCCTGGTGTGGCGCAGGGTTTCAGCTCGGTCATCTTGTTGCAAAACCATGGAAACTTTGAAGGAGAAGCAGGATATGGTGAAATCAGTATCAGATTCTTGCATAAAGGAAAATGGTGATTGCATGTCAGCTTTGGCATCTATGAATTCAACGAGCAGTTCTGGGTCCCTAGCATCACAAAGTAATTCTGATGTTGTAAGGGAGCACTTTGAAGATGGTGGTGCAACTAATATTCCGCTAATTTCAGGCAATACAGAAGTATCTTTTCCAATCAAGAATGGAAATTTGGGAGTTGAATCTGAAGCTGAAATAGGTGCAGATCGTATGGATACTTTTCCTTGTTCGTCTCCGTTAAAGAAACCATTAATCCGTGATAAAAGTTTGCTAGTTGGAATCAATTGTGAAGATCCGGAGAGTATGGTGGTTGATCGGGAATCAACTTCATCTGTTTCAGCTGAGTCTTCTGGACAGCAAAAAAATTCATGTGCTGCGATTGACTCTAGATCTGTTGTTGAAAGTTCTGGCAACTTGCTTGATTCTGGACTGAGTTGGGACTTTGTGAGGGATATCAAAGTTAATGGAAGCATTCATTCACCTTCAGGCGGGGCTACTACTACGAACGAGACTCATAATCTGAAACGTGAATCACCATTCTGCGTTTCAGATAATTATGCTCAGAATTAACAGATGGTCACCGAGTTAAATCTGCGACTTTCCATTGGTCCATGGTTAAATACTTATTCATGATCCCAGCTGGAGAAGGACGAGTTAGGATTTTCATCTAAGGTTTCAATATTTTACCGAAATCTTAGGTTCCATTTGACTTGGAATTACAATATGAGAAGAAAAAGTTCCTTTCGTGTCCTTGCTTGGCTCCGATCTAACTAAAACGGTGGATGACGTTACTCATGAAACATCTTTGCTGGTAATCCGTCAAAAGTCGGACACAAAATTGAAACATAAGCTCAAAGTTGAACTTTGGTAGCCTTACTTTTAACAATTAGCCAACATAATGTCCACACCATTTACAAAATTTAGGAACAAGTGAGATGGTGACCCCTCAAAAACCCTCAAACGATGAACCGTTTTTGCAAAATGGTGGGCACCTTCTCAGTCTTCAAAATTAAAAGTTGCTTCACACAATCAAAGATAGCCAAACGGATCTTCCCAGCTTGCGTGACATACATACAACATAGAAAGTTAATTGCAACAAATACCTTTCGCAGTAGTAGGCTAAGGCAAACAAAACTGCTCGTGTTTGATTTTGTTGCACCTCCTCACGTTTGCTGCAATTGACCTGGAAACATATACATATATATAATGATTTAGTTGCACTGGCAGAGGCATTACCTTATCCACTGTTCTGTAAAGGCATCATTTTAAGAATGTTCAGTTATCGGCATTTCAGAACCTGAATTTTGTTTATAAGCTAGATATTAAGGATCTGAATCATCGCAGGCCAAGAAGCTTTGTCCATATGAAACAAGAATGTGACTGCACGCTTTCTATATGCTTGCTTGGACAGCTATATTTTGTTGTGCATAAGACTGGAAATTTTAAAATCATGGATATAAACTTGGAAATCGTAATTAAACCTAGAAACTTGTAAGCAAATGACAATTAAAAGAATAGGGAGAAACAGTAAAAATTTCTAACTCTGGATAAGCAGGGAGTTAGTTACCATTGAACTTCATCACAGGTTTCTTCCCACCCTTGATGAGTTCCAACACAAAGACATCTCCCGCTCTCAGCTGATTTAACCTTGCAAATGTGGTCCAGCCCTTTCCAATCCACACTCTGCCACCACTTTTCTTTATCCGTAATGATACTGGCCATTCCCTTCCTGTTTCATCTAAAAGGATCATCTCACAAGATGCGCTTGTTAGGCCATTTGTGCTTGCAAATTTTCTAGGGATAGTCTGCAGATAGACTACATATGAGATAATAATTATACGTGAATGTATAACACGTGTTGTAATACTCACCAGACCTTTTTTAAGGCTATATTCGCAAACAGTGATTGAAACACGGGGATGTATGATTGATGAAGAACTAGGTTTTGTATCACAATGCATCAGATGCTCTTTTGCTTCAGGTTGCTTCGTCAACCCTGCAAAGCATTGTCAGCAAGAAAAGCAGTGTCATAACAAGGAAAAAGGGAAGTTACCTTCATGAGCTTTTTTTAAACATGAAATAAATTGAATAGCAGCAGTTGACTTTTCACCGATTAATGCATAACATGGTTTTAGGTTGGCTACCTCAGCTTATGCTAGGTGGTTGCATTTAGGGATGGCAGTCCAGGCCCATGCTGACTGGCTCGGGCCATAGGAAGCCGGCCCAGTCTGATTTGGGTCACCAAAACGATATCAATTTAGTTCGTAAGTTTCTTAAACTAAAGACCAAAACGACTTCATTTTGGTTGCAGACTGAGCGGTTGGCTGGGCCAAGTTAGAGATGGCCTCAGCCTGACCATTTTAAAATCCTAGTTGCATTTCATGGTCTAAGCATTATATGTTGATATTCAATACCTCCTCTGAAGTTCAGCAAATACAAATTGAGCAACAATCAAACGACAGAGCATAAAGCAATTACTTCAAATGCTTCATGTGTAACCATAAACACTTACTCACATACAACTTAATGCGTTTTTGTTCATTAGGTTTCTCCATACTCGCTTGAAATTATAAGAATCATGAAAACATGAAATTCTTGAAATTTAATAAAACTTACCGACCATTTGTAACATAAGGGTACTTCCCTTGTCAGTGAGATCAAAAGTTATAGTATTTCCTTCCATAATGCGATTTGTAGCGCAAAAGTCTCTCCAGCTACATTTAATATACACACCACAACTTGATTTTCTGTGGCCTAACTCTGCAGGCCATGATCTCCCCTGCTGATCCCTAACAATAATCTCGCAATTTCTACCAGTCAAGTTGTTCAGCCTGGAAAATTCCTCTGGGATTTCCTGCTTAAGAGAATACAAATGTGAACAACTAAAACAGAGCAACACACTTACAAAACTCATAGGTGCTAACCATTATTGAACTACTAAGAATATGGCGGGTCAGGATTGCTGCCAAGGAAAGATCCTTCTGCAGAGATGGACCAGCACTTCCTTGCTCCTCTGCCGATTCTCCTGCATCAGTAGTTGATCATTCATGAAAATCAACATTACAAACTACAATAACAAGTTCTAGGTAGATCTTCCACCTTTTTGCAATTCAAGAATACTAAAGCTATTTCATATACCATGTAAATGATATAGAAAAGTAGTACAAGAAGACACTATAAGTACGAAGTGAAGAAGTAACAACTAATAAACTTACTGGTGTCGATCTCATCACTTGCAAGCTCTTCAAGTACCACAACCTCTTTGGCTGCAATGTCCTCACACCCTTCTTGAAATTCATCCTCTTGCTCCTCCTTTACCACGATCCTGTACTCTTTCTGACATGCACTTGGATCAAACACCATAACATCAAACACCATATCTCCTTCATGTCCGAATACCAGGAAATCACCCACATGCAAATCATGATCCTGAACAAACTTTAGCCAACCATCTTCAAACCTTCTTCCATTTAACCTGACCGGCCAAAGTTTCCCAAGACGCCCTCTCAGTGTAGCTCTAGCACAATCTTGCCCATTCAAGTGCATGAAAAAAGAAACCGGAATCAACTGCAAAAGCACGCATGTAGATGTTAATGTTGTGTATCATCAGAGTGGGGGCTATCTGGGACTGGGTCAAAGAGCCTTACAAATGTGTGCTCAAAACCTGGCAGAAGTGGCTGGAAGAAGTGTGCTTTAGTAGGAACCATTCTCCGTACGATCAAAGTCCCCTCGCCCAGGCATTCATTTTCTTCAGGAGCCTCCGCTGCCTACTCGGGATCTCTTTCAGAGGGACAGGCGCAATGTACAGCAGACCCTTGCGCTAGTTTGATTTTGGTGATTTAGTTTCTCCCTTGGCCGACCCTTTTTAGCATTGACTGTTGGTTCCTTTTTTGTCAATTTACTTAGCTGTCCTTACCTTTCTCCCTTATTTTGTCATATGCAGGTCAACTTTCTTTCTTAGCTGGATGGCACAATCGTGTGAATTCTACTGAATTTAGCATGTCATGGGAGCAACTCTTGGGATAGAGCAAAACCCCTAGCACAGTATCACTTACCCAGAAAACTTACAACAAAGCATCAAAACCTAAAATCTTGAGCTTAGACACAAAAATTGTACGAACTCATAAGTAAAACCAGTTACGGTCGACAGGCGAGGACAACATCAGGGAACGTTACATGGCCGTCTGGAGGTGTCAAATCACAAGAAAGCGAAGCGACTGGCCGAAAGTTATTCTATTAAGTCGTCTTCCAAGTTCCAACCCATTGTTGCCAGCAGGCTTTTGGATGAAAGAAGCATTAGCCCACAATTTCACGTCTTGCTAGTTAAACCCTTTCTAATTAGGCGCTGACCCAGTACTGTTATGGCTTTTTTATGGGGATTCATCACAGGTTAAACAATAAACACTAAACAATAAATACTAAAACGGGCCTACAATGCAATAGCTAAGAAATTAACATCAGGGCTGTTGGGTGGATTGAAGTTTGAAACTTTGGAATACTTTAGTTAGGCTGTTGTCCGGCGCCAAGTCGAGATCTTTTGCCCAAAACCGATAAAACAACCGATTGGGGAATGGGTTCGGGCAAGTGGGAATGCATTCATGTGCCGGGACACGCGCCAACCACTATCTTTGTCTCCAATGCGTTTCTAATCCAACTTAGCGACACCCCTCCGCCACTCACGTTCCTCTGTACTCTCACAAAGCCACACTTGTTGAGGCTTCTTTTCAATTTCTTAACCTCTTTCACTGGATCCGAGAACACAAGGACCCATTTTCCTTAGTTATTCTTTAACGGTTCTTAATATGGAAGGTATTAGTTGTCACTTATCAGGTTAATTCTTTTCCTTTCCTTACTTTCTGTCTTTTAATCAAGCGATTGGTTGCCTTTATTTGCGTGCTGGGTTTTCGTTTTCGAATAAGAATTCTTCGATTTGCAGGGTAACTTCATCATGATGTTTGATTTTGGGCAAATTATTTGGAGGATGTTTGATCCAGTGATGTGATTAGAGCAACTGATTTCTGAGATTATTTGAAACCCAGAACCTCATTTGTTTCTGTTCACTGATTCTTTTTTTCTGGATCATTATACGGCGATGGATAATAGAAGTGATAGAGAAACGAGTTCATTTTTGAGGTTCTTTTTCTTACTTCTACTTTAGTTTTCTCTTTATTCTTATTACCAGGCCGTATGAAGTCAGGTTGTTGAAATTTTTATCAAAATGCTAACTTGATTAGTTACTACTTTCGTAAAGTAATCACCATGATCACATTTACCACATTTGTAAAGTAATCCGTGATCACATTTAATGCATGCATTAATGATTCCACGTTTGAGGCACTTTGTAATCTTGATCTGTTTATGTTAAATCCTTCTGCCGTTTTTCTGGGACTGTGCTGTAGAAGGACTAGATGATAACTTGTTTGGTATTTTCGCGGCATTGCTACAACTTAATGGCAATTGTTGGTTCTTGCAGTTTGTTTGCGGCCGTCTCATATGGGATTGCTTCAATGGCGATGGTATTTATTAATAAGGCCATTCTTATGCAGTACGCAGACTCGATGACCCTTCTGACACTGCAGGTATTTTCAAAAGAACACTGTGGTCTTTTGGGTCCATTAGACAAGAAGAATATTTACTTTTTTTCCCCTATTTTTTCTTGTCTTAGCAATTGACAACAGTTTTGCTCATATATTTTGGTCGGAGATTTGGATGCACTAAAGCCAGGGGTGCAGATATGCAAACAGCTATAAGACTTTTCCCAGTTTCACTATTCTACAATGCCAATGTAGCATTTGCTTTGGCAAGCTTGAAAGGAGTCAATATACCTATGTATATTGCCATAAAGAGGCTTACACCTCTTGCTGTACTTATTGCTGGATCTTTTTCTGGAAAGGGCAAACCTACGATGGAAGTATGCTGCTGCTTTTTTATGTAATTTACTTACATAAGCTTCTATCTGCATTGATAGGTTCATTGCCTGCTGAGTATTGTGAGTGGATATCAATGGTATCAACTGAGTTTAATCAATGATTCCAATGGCTGAATATTGATGTTTAGAACATTGGTTGTTAGTTGTGGGAACTGTGTTTCATTGTTCATGGAAGAGATTTCTGTTGAAGACACTGATTTTAATGTCATAATTTCCTTGGTTATATCTTTATTCAGTGAAATTCTTGAACAAATATCTTTTAAGCTTGATGACTAGGGATCTTTAAAGTGGTATGCTCCATTGATAAGATGACAAAGTTTCATTATATTTCAGGTGACTCTTTCTGTACTATTGACCGCTGCTGGGGTTCTTATTGCAGCACTTGGAGATTTTACATTTGACCTTTTTGGATATAGCATGGCTTTTACGTCTGTTTTCTTCCAGGTTGGTTATTAATTGCTTAAGTTGTGGTCGTTATTAATAGTTCCTCAAAGTCATCATTGCTAAAAGATTATACTGCTGCTTTGAAAGTGCAGACTATGTACCTTGTCTTGGTGGAGAAGTCTGGTGCAGAAGATGGGCTTTCCTCAATAGAGATCATGTACTATAACAGTTTCTTGTCTTTTCCATTTCTAATGTTCCTCATTGTAGTGACGGGAGAATTTCCAAACTCTTTAGCACTTTTATTTGCTAAGGTCAGAATCTTAGCCCCTTTTCTTTATTGTCTAGGTTATTGTGTTTGTTATTCTCTTCAAAATAAAAAAAGTCTAGGTTATTGTTGATTAGATCGTAAGGCAATTGTGTTTTGTATCATGGTAGTGTGGATCTTATATTTCAGCTGTGTTATAACTAGGAATCTTGAATTTGTTGTCAACAATGAAGTTCTTTATATAATTTTTATCAAACTTTGAAGTCCTAACAGATTGACTCTTTTTTCTAGAATTTAGGCAGGTGGATTTGTTGTCAACAACGAAAGCCTTCAGGATAAATTATAGTGACTGTGCCATTTGAAATGCTTCACTTTCCCTTGATTTCTTGAATAGCTCTATCGCATAGGCTAAGAAAAAGAAAACTGCGTCAAATAATTCATGATGCAATGAAAACTGCAAGTCAAATAATTCATGATGCAATGAACCTCAACAATCTGGCAAATGGCAGTGCTGGTTCTAGCCAAAAATAGTGGTGAATGGAATTTTGATGGTATCAATCGAGCTTATCTACAATTTTATTCATCAAATCACTTATGATTTGCAGTTTATCTATTAAAGCAGTCTCAACTTTTGACACTCCCATTTTTACATTAAAATGTTGCAAGGCGATGAGGACTTGTTGGGCTTTCCATTCTCTTTTTTCTGTTCACATTCTTCACTAATTCAGGCAAACAAACAATACAAGCCTCCAGTGTATGAGCAATTTTGACATCTGCAACCTTGAACTTAAATTATGTTGTTTGGCTAACAATGAAAGAATTTGACATACCATTGAATTTTTTGCTATTGTTGTTGATTCAAGTCTCAGTTATTGTTTCACTGGCCAATGCATGGTCTTGATTGATCTTTCTGAGAATGTTGGGTAAATTCTTTATCAGAACTTTTCTGGTAATTAATGAGATATGAAGATTTGATTGTTCCATTCTTCTTATGATAAGAGTCTGCAAATAGTGTTGTTGTATATATCATAAGCCCTTAAAACTCTTTGTCACTGCAGAGTAGTTCCTTATCATATTTGGTGCTGCTGATCGTCTCACTGGTGATGGGAATAGTTCTTAATTTCACCATGTTTTTGTGTACCATAGTCAACTCTGCTCTAACGACAACCATTGTTGGAGTCCTCAAGGGTGTTGGTTCCACGGTATGTGTGCTGTAGAGTTGTACAAATACAAAAAAGAGGGAACTTATGAAACTTTAAACCAATCATTATGTTAAACTGGACCAATATGTGGATTCTTAACAGGTAAAATTATAGCACTTCAGATCAAACAGAAATCAGATTCTTGCGAAATGAATTTCTCTTTACTGTTACCTCTTTTTCTATGGCCCTTCAAGCCTTTAATCTCTACTATGTCAAAATTAAGAACTTGGAAATCCAAGTAGATTTAATTTTCTTTTGTTTCTTGCCTCTCAGACTCTCGGTTTTATCTTGCTGGGTGGTGTGGAAGTGCATGCTCTCAATGTGACTGGATTGGTGGTCAATACAGCTGGTGGGGTGTGGTATTCCTTTGCCAAATACCAGCAAAAGAGAAGCAAGCCACAAAAACTCATTTCAGACATAGAGTCTCATCGTAAATAGTCTTTTCTGTTCTGGAGGAATAACAATTAAGCAGCCAAGTGCTGTTGCATGTTTTCTCTTCCGTTGTCAGATAACTTGTACTGCACTTGGCAATAGCAAAGTATTGGTAAGAGACCAGCAGTTTATAATTTAAAATTTACCTCACAGTTGCTACTGAACTGATATAGCTTTTAGCAACAAATCATATCATAACAAATCCTTTCTGTTCATTAAATTTTTTGGTCCATTTTGAGCCATCTCAGAAGATAATCATATACCTGAATAGGCTTCCAGTAGCTGGCAAAAACTCACTATCCTCCCCATCTTTGTCATTAAGTAGGATCCCCTTTTGTCTAACGTGTCTGGGGTCTGGCACTTGATTGAATTTGTAGTAAATAGCTTTGGCAATGGAGAGTGGGTGGTGGGGACGAAAATGCTTACGGATACCCCCAAAGGACAACACTGTAGTTTGGCCATTACTAAGCTTAATCTTATGCTTGTTAGTTGTATTGAAAGCGAAAGCTGGGGCTGTTATTGTTGTTGTTCATGACTAGTTTAGAAACAAGTGGACCTTCCCACTATTTAAAGTTCTAATCCATATCCACCACGTTGACGATAGGTTATGTTCCTTCATAATTGTGCATTTCTAGTGTCCCGTTCCCTTCTCTGCGTACAGTACGATACGAGTCAGTTTCATCCAGCAAATCTCGTTGCTTTAGTAAGGTTTCTCCTGTCGACTCTTCAGATGAATTTAGTTTTACACAAATTTCAACCTTAAAATATTGAACTTTCTTCTTTCTTTTCAATAAATGGTTGATTGATCCTATCCATATTAACAAAATCCACAAAACATGAGTTAGCAGACAAAACATATCATGGTGACTGCTAGTAAAAGGTGTACATGAAGTGAAGGTTGGTGCAATAATCCAAACGCTGAGCACAATCTCCAATCTTCACCGACAAAAGATACGTCATATAGGGGATGCTTTTGTAATTGATAAGTAGGACACTCCCCATGCATGCCTGTCTTCGAACTTGCCAATATTCCATTTCTCTTCTTTCCATGACGTGCCAAATTTTTAGGTGATCATAAGGTCATTTAGTGTTAGGTGACAGATTTTAATTGTTATATACTTGGAGTTGCTACATCTAATTCACCTTACAGTGGAACAAGAACCTATTGCCTACCTTTCATATTCATATTGTCCTCCTCCGGTGGCCAAAACAGACGTCAGTTCCCATGTGAAGTTAATTGAGTGAAAAGCCCACCTCAAAGGCTCCAAATGTGTAGAAGCATTGGATGGAAGTGGAGTCTTCACCATTAATGTAGAAGACCCCATAAATGGCTTAACATGCCATAGTTGGGTTTGTTTTGCTTGAGATGGGAAAGGTTGGTTGAGGTTTTAAAATGGTGTTTTTATCACCAAGTAAAAGAATTAAAGAAGGTAGGCGATAAAAAGGAAGTCTTCTGTTTTCTGAATCGAGTTGGAAAGTGCTCAATTCAATGTTTGAGAGAGACCCAACATGTAAAATAAGCAATTTTTGTTGCCTCAGGAAAAGTTAACATCGGGTGGAAATGGCGGACATAACTGAGAAGGATCATAACTTCTTCAGCCACAAAAATGAGAATCAAATAACGTGATATTGACTATGTCAACAGTGGCTTGGTGTGGAGTCAGTTGCCTTATCAACATGGAATGATGTAAAAATTCTGATGTCTCTGTTTCCTATCAAAGCGGATTTCACATGTTCATATGTCTCTGTCCGTGTGTTTTCATACCATCATGTAACTCTCTCTCTGTCTCTCTTGTTCATTCAGACATTTTCACTGTTAAACTTAATTTAAACAAGATGGGTGACCAATCCCAGCTCCTTCCTTTGCTTCTCTATATTTAATATCCACTAGATCACTTTTAGTATATTTATAAGGCTAAACAAAACTAATAGAATAATTTAGTGATAATAATAAAAAAAGAAAATTATAGTTTGCAGAAGAATTCAGCAGGCTTGACTATCTTTAATCTGTATGATTGAGAGAGAGATGAGAGCAAAGTTTCTGAGCTATCATTCTTGTGGTGAAACAAATTCAGAATCACATGAGAAGAATTCTGAACCTGAATCAAATTGGAAGTTCAAAAAGACCAAGATCACATATATTACTAATACCAAGTACCAACTCTTGGAGCAGAAAGAGAGCTTGGAGACTATGCATGGTAAATAATAAGCAATAAAAGGAAGAAGAATAAGGCATTTTATTCTTGCATTGGCATTGAAGCCATAAAGAAGGGGAAAGGATGGTTACTTGTTAAAGTACTAGGTAAACTAGCAAAAGGCAATCTTACAACTCAAAAGTGGAAGACAAAAAAGGACAAATTGAGCACAAGTGCCAAACCTTCACTATAAGCAAAGTTGGTTTACTGCTGAAAACTTATGTGGGTTTTCTTAGTTCTTCATACCCTTTTAACTCCCATTTGCCTCACAACTTAGCTTAAGCTTGTTTATTAGATTTATGCTAAAAGGATTCCACTAATGATAATGTTCTACATAATTTCTAAAATAAGGCCAATCAAAACAAACCTTCCATGTTCTTCTCATCGATCACCCTTTTGTTCTATTCATTGTAGTGTCGTTTGTTCCCAGTAGCTTGGGCTATAATAAGTTATCAGAAACCATCCACCCATACCAGCAATATCCTCTTTCTTTAATGTACCATCCTCAATCATGTTGAGACTTCCTTTTTATTACTTCTTTCAATATCCAGAAAAAAGAATGGTGGCCATGACATCATGTCTTGCTTAAATGACATTATTACCACCGAATAAGCCCCATCTCTAAAGCATTCAACGAGGGCAATCCCATGGGGTCCCCAGTCATTTGTCCTCTTTCCCTTTTTTGATTTTTTCCTCTCCAACTCTTATATATAAACAAAATTATGACTAAATAAAGTGAGAGAATAGGGAATATTCTTTTTCTTTTTTTTTCCCCTGCAACCGACATGTTCCTGAGTAAAGTTATGGTTATTATTATTATTCTTCTTTAAGTATCTTGATTAGTCGAAGAGTGGTGTAAAGATTAGAGTGTACTAAAATTTCCCATATCAGAAATGCTTTGGCCTTCAATTATGATATGTCTCTTTAACAGTTTTACCATTTTATGCATTACATTAGATAGTCTAATTATCTTCCTGCTTCTCTAAATTTGCTAATTTAAAGATACCTCAGTTATGGAACTTCAACACGTTTTAGCTACAGAGCTTTCCATGTTCTGTGGTGTTGGTTTCTTAGTCAACTGATGTTTACTGAATTGACCTTGGAAGTCCATGTTAGTGTGATTTTATGTTTATGTTTTCAGAAGAAGGATTATAATTATTTATGAGAAAAGGCGTCTAATTGTTCTAAGCAGATTTAACAGCTGCTGGATAAAGGGTAAATGCTAAAAATACGGTAAGTTTTGGACAGCCTTTGGGCTTTGGCCGTATCAGTAGACAGGCAGACACACACATGGTGGTAGGCTCTTGCAAGCGGCAGCAGATACCTTTCCCCTTATTATTGTTTTGCCATGCTGGATCTATGGTGTACTTGTAAGAGTGTCTTCCAGATTAAAAGAGCACATCACACTCTTCCCTTTACCTTCGTTTTTCTTTGCTACATTGTGCATAGCAGGAGTGAGTTCCTTGAGAAGGTTGACTGGGGGATCTAGTTCTTCATTCTAGTTCCTGCCATGGGTGAGTTTCATTTGTTGGTGTTGGGATCTTGGTGTTGAAGTTTTTCTGAGCATGGTGGTGCTTTGAAGTGTTAAGCTTTGAAGCTGTGGACATATAAAGGTCTGTTCTTGGCTCTGAAGTTGTATTCAGGATAGAGAAAATGGCTCCAAGATTGGATTTTTCTGAATGGTGGGCAAAAGGTAGCAAGAAGGGTGCACCAGTAGTGGTCAAAATGGAGAACCCCAATTACTCTGTTGTGGAAATTAACGGTCCAGATGCTGCATTCCAATCAGTTGAAAAGAGCAGAGGCAAGAATGCGAAGCAAGTACGATGGGTCTTACTTCTCAAGGCTCATCGAGCTGTTGGTTGTGTTGCTTGGATAGCTTCTCTCTTCTGGGCATTGCTTGGAACCATCAAACAAAGGCTGATCTTTGGACAAGGTGTTACTGTGGCTAGTGAGAAGATGGTGAAGGGGAAAGTTTTACTCAAAATTATTCGGGCGTTCTTATTGTCTTCTTTAGCAA
Source organism: Erythroxylum brevipes (assembly GCA_027479065.1). Classification (NCBI taxonomy): domain Eukaryota; kingdom Viridiplantae; phylum Streptophyta; class Magnoliopsida; order Malpighiales; family Erythroxylaceae; genus Erythroxylum; species Erythroxylum brevipes. Next base: position 56,519,078 of record JANIHY010000003.1, read on the forward strand.
TCTTAGCTTTTGAAGTTGTTGCTTACCTTAAAGGTTGGCATTATTTTGAGAGTGCTAATTTGCACATTCCAAGGACTTCGGACTTGCAAGGCTTGCTTCACACTGTTTATGTTGCTTGGTTAACCTTTCGGGCTGATTACATTGCACCTCTAATTCAATCTCTCTCTAAATTTTGTGTTGTTCTGTTCCTTATCCAATCGCTGGATCGTATGATACTTTGCTTGGGTTGCTTCTGGATCAAATATAAGAAAATTAAGCCAAAAATTGATGGGGATGCAATGAAATCCGATGATTATGAGGCACCAGGTTCTGAATACCCCATGGTTCTGGTTCAGATTCCTATGTGCAACGAAAGAGAGGTAAGATACTGAAATGAGCGTACTCATAACTTCACGCCTTGCCCATTCACGTGGCTTTAGCTAGGAATTTGATATTTGAAGAACTTTTTGTTCAAGTTTGAAATTAATTTTGCAAAGGTTTAGCGGTTTGAAATTTAAAAAAAAGAAGAAAATCTGTACAAACAGTTATCCTTTTGTTCAGGTGTATGAGCAGTCCATCTCTGCAGTCTGCCAAATTACTTGGCCAAAAGATCGGATACTGATTCAAGTTCTTGATGATTCTAATGATGAGAGCATCCAGTGTTTGATAAAGTCAGAGATTTCTAAATGGAGTCAAAGGGGTGTTAACATCATTTACAGACACCGTACCATTAGAACTGGTTATAAAGCTGGTAATCTCAAGTCTGCTATGAGTTGCGAGTATGTGAAGGACTATGAGTTCGTTGCAATCTTTGACGCAGATTTCCAACCTAATCCTGACTTCCTCAAGCTAACAGTCCCACATTTTAAGGTGAGCCACGAGAAAGACTAAATTTTCTACTTCTATTTATGTAAATACTCCTTTCAGGACTTAATCCTTGTGACAATCTTATCTATGTTGCAGAACAATCCTGAACTAGGATTGGTTCAGGCAAGATGGGCATTTGTGAATAAGGATGAGAATTTGTTGACTCGTCTTCAAAATATCAATTTGTGCTTTCATTTTGAAGTTGAACAGCAAGTCAATGGTGTCTTTCTGAATTTCTTTGGCTTTAATGGAACTGCTGGTGTTTGGAGAATAAAAGCCCTCGAGGAATCTGGTGGATGGCTTGAGAGGACAACTGTAGAGGATATGGACATAGCTGTCCGGGCACATCTGAATGGTTGGAAATTCATCTTCCTTAATGATGTGAAGGTAAGTTAGGTTCATATCAACTAAAATTTCACTTATGCAGTTATTCTTGGTATAGTGTGGAAGAGCAACTTTTCTAATTCTTTCATTTAAGTTCTGAAAGTTCAGTTAAATGGTTAGCATGACTACCTTTTTGCATAATTGATCTAGTACATCCTGTTGTGAAAATTGGGCAGTTAAAATCTTCCTCAAAACTCAGATGCTTGCCCTAACGAAATGAATCGTGTATGTAAAATTTTAGGTCCTCTGTGAACTTCCTGAATCCTATGAAGCTTACAGGAAACAACAACATCGTTGGCATTCTGGCCCGATGCAACTTTTCCGTTTGTGTCTTCCTGCAATATTAACTTCTAAGGTATACTTTATTACGAGTTCATCCATTCTCTAAGGATAATTGGTTTTCTACAGACTGACGAACTCTGGTACTCAAATTTTACAGATAGCAATATGGAAGAAAGCAAATCTTATACTACTATTCTTCCTGTTGAGGAAGCTTATCCTTCCTTTCTATTCGTTCATGCTGTTCTGCATAATTCTTCCACTAACCATGTTCGTTCCGGAGGCTGAGCTTCCTATGTGGGTGATTTGTTATGTGCCTGTCCTAATGTCATTCCTCAACATTCTTCCAGCTCCAAAATCATTCCCCTTTATTGTTCCTTACCTCCTCTTTGAAAATACCATGTCTGTTACAAAATTCAATGCAATGGTATCGGGGCTATTCCAGTTGGGTAGCTCTTATGAGTGGGTTGTCACAAAAAAGGCTGGTAGATCATCAGAATCAGATTTACTTGCTGCCGCAGAGAGAGATGCAAAGGCAACTAATCAGCCACAGATAGTCAGAGGAGCTTCTGAGAGTGAGCTTGGAGAGTTGAATCAATTAAAGGAACAGAAGGAAGCTGCTGCTAAACCAATTAAGAAAGTGAACAAAATATATAGGAAAGAACTTGCTCTGGCATTCCTCCTGCTGACAGCTTCTCTTCGGAGTCTCTTATCTGCACAGGGTGTTCACTTCTACTTCCTTCTCTTCCAAGGCGTCACCTTCCTGCTTGTTGGCCTTGATCTGATCGGTGAGCAGATGAGCTAAATACTGTATTGGCCAAGACATAAATAAAAATATTGCATCAAGGGCTGCACGGGTTCATATTGAAACGAGAGCAAACTCTGGGATTTCCTTCCTTGGCAGTTATTGATGAAGGTCCTTCTGTTTCAATAAATCAAATTAGATTCCAGTTCAAGCATTTGCTTTGAAGATTCATCAGGATATTTTCTCTTAGGCTTTTACCTTAGCAATTTGCGTCAGGCATTGGATTATGATGTTCATCATAGGCAGGATTTTTTTTTATTTAAATTTTCACGGTTGACTTGTATTCTTGGTTGATTGTTATTTACTGTTAATTTTCAGGACATAAATTGTAAAGCCCTCATAGTTTCAGCAAGGCAGAAGAACGAGTTTGCTTCTTGCATTCTGGACTTTCTGATCTTCCTTGAAAGTGTGTGAATAAATATAAGTAAATTTGCAGATATGCCATTTCCCTCTGATGCAACAGACAATTCCCTTCTCGCACAATTTGTTTCTTATCATACTAATTTACGTTGGAAGTGATACAAAGACACCAACAGAGAAAAGATAGTGTCGGCAGCTAAAAACAGAAGGTATGGAAACTAAGCGTAATAGAAGCATGAGGTTGAGGAGACATTAGTTGACGCAACCATCACTAGTTGCAACTATGGGACTGCACGAGCCTGTAGGAGTAGGACCAAGAGATCTTTAGTGGGAAAAATGCTGATTCTGATTTAAGTATATAGGGTCGGCTTTGTATAATATTAGGACAAGCTGACCACTTTCCTGGTTGGTTATTCCATTAGAAAGACATTGTCTTGCAATGGCTTCGACAAAACAAAGAAAAGATCTTTTTGATTTGACAAGCCATCCGTCGCAGAGCATGTCTTATTCAATTTTCTGATTCACCTAAAAATGGCATGTTGCTTACTGCTGGTTCCAAGCATACATTAAGAAAACCTTGTCATGTTCTAAGTAGTTGACTGGGTTCTTGTTTTGGTCTCTGACAAGCCCCCTCAGTTTTAACTTACAATTAGTCTTTTATGAAACTGCTTTTCTCAAATAATCATGTTTTGTTCACGTATTAGACAAGTACTGACTCTTGGTCAGAGCAGAATCACCCTCCAGAGTCCAGACTAACAGATGAATGAATCATCATAATTTAAGTAATGTAGAAAATCTTATTACTAGTCATCATCATCTGGCTCTCTCGAGAAATCTGGCTCATCAGGTTTTTGCAACCTTGGACTCATACCAAGTTTGAGTTTGCCACTTCCTTTCCTCTTGTTAAAAGAGAACAGACCAAGGTTATGTTTTATTTCAGGCGACGGTGAAGAAGAACTTGTAAGCTCTTCCTCTTCTGTTATTTCATCAGTCATTTGTTCGTTTAACGGATCTCCGAAAGGCTCCATAATGCCCAGTCTCTTTGCCACACTCCTCCTCTTGTAACTTCGCCAAGCAGCTTGAATAAAGCATGCAGCCCATGTTCTCCAATGGTGAGAGTAGAAACGAAAAGTATGCTGTAACTCCTTGCTATGGAGTCGTCTAAACTGATTGGCCACAAACTTAAGGTCCTCTGCTCGTAATGCAAAGGCTTCCACTTCCTCTAGAGCCTTCACTGTTCTTGTGGAAGATGGTAGACTGGTTTTGGACTTTGGTACCAATGCCCATGAGAGCAGTTCCTCCCCGCAGAAGTCTCCAGGACTGAGAGTGATTGAGTTGAAGAAACCTGATCGACCCCCGTCCGTTGTTGAACTGTCAAGCTTTCCTCTGACGATAAACAGCATCTCTATAACTGGATCACCTTCACGAACTATGCAAGTGTCTTTGGTAGTGAAAAAGGAGATCAGTCGCTCGCATATGGCGTCAAGAAGTTGATCATCCATTTGCGAGAAAAATTGAACCTGCAAAATGGGGATCGACACTCTCAACGTATCAAAGAGATGAAATTGAAAACCAAGGAATTTACCCTTCGAACGAGGCCTAAGCAGAGGTGGCGTTTGATGTGTCGACGATTATCGGTTGGCAATCCACGTAAAATGGAGTCTTCATCAACCCCTCGAGTTGCAAGCCACTTGTAATGAACAAATCTCCTGACACGTCCCCTTATACTGTGAGGGAGTTGCCGGTGTCTCATCCACTCCTCTGTGCCTCGTTGCTTTACCCTCCATTCCTCCGGTCTCTGAGTGATGGATTTCAAGTATGTCTATAGAAGCATGCCAGTTTGTGAGAGACAAATGGGTGTTGAGGAAAAAGATATGTTGGATTAGCAGAAAATTGAAAGTTTTTGAAGAATCTTAATTTTCAAGTATTCAGTACCTCCATGTTTCCAATCAATTGGGCAAACAATACCAGACCAAGAATCGAAATTAGATTGCTTAATGTTGTTTCCCCGACAAATATGCTTGTACTCAAGTTATTGCCATAGGTACTGAAAGCACAGTAACGCAGTATGATCAGAGATTCCAGAGAGCAGCATTTCCTATTTAGTTAATCATGAATATCAGATGCTTACCTCAAGTTCTGCAAGCCCCACCATAGAACATAGAAGTACTTCTCAAGGAAAGGCGCTGACAGAACGTTCTTTGTCACAGCACTGGCAAATATGCCATAGTTCAAGACAGTGCCATTATCTGGATCACACAGAGTAAACACAAGAGTACTGTTTATCCATATCTGCCGATCAACTTGGTCTATGTTCTTACAATCGAAGTATCTGACATCGCATCTCACAGGACCAGGTTCTTCCATACAAGCTCGCTTCCAGCATGTTGCATTACGCTCAAACGAAAACAAATACCATGCGGCCCCTAAGATCTACATTATCAGAACCAAAGTCATTGCAAAATCTGCAGTACAGGAGCGACAAAAGGAAACGGAATGCAATGTTATAATCAAACAGCATTTTGGACCCAAGTCACTTACATGACCAGCCAACAAGAACAGTAGAAGATGGTATGCAGCACCAGCCCATGCAGTATTTGCTAGCACTCCTGTGGCTTTGGATATCTTAGAACTTAATGGAAAAATCATGTACAATCTCGGGAAGAATTGGAACAGAACAATTAGTACAAGGACATTGTTGTTCTGATCAGAGTTTGGACTAATTACTGGTGAAAAATACCATATCAGTATCTGTCAGTAAAATAACCACTTCAGTTGCGTGTTAATAGTCCAGGGCACTCTCTGAAAATTCATAATAACGTATCAGAGAAATGCCAATAGCATTAACAAACCTGGGGAAGCGGTAAAGATGCTATAAGATCTAATGAAAAAGTTGATTTTAAGTAACGCTTGGCAATCAACTTGGGGTCTGTAACAAGTTCACCCCTCCCCAAAAATCTTGAGCTCGGTGCTATATAGGCTGTCTGAAACTTTACTGCTATGTTCATTATATATAGCAGATCGGTGAGAGTGCGAAAACACGCCAGTGTAATTCCCAAGCAGAAATCTGTGGTCGAGCATGATGAAGAATCATTGCTCTTCACAGATGGAATGAAGAAAAACAATGGATCGATAAAGAGTGCTAGTAGACAGGAAAAGCGGAAAACTCTGTTCCAATGCAGAAAAACATCACTTCCTGGATCAATAGTGTGACTCATTGATGGTTCCTGAATCTCTGGAACCATATTGAACCTCGCAGTTTTGGCGGTTGTGTTCTCTGCCTTCCTACCATTTTTCCCACCTTCGTGCTCTAATAAAAGAAAAGATCTCTTATTTGCAAGCAAATGCTTCTCATAGTGTTGGTCCTGTTGAGTGTCATCAAACCTACAGTTTTAAGAACTCGTCAATTAAATTAAGAAAAACAGCTGAGGGGAATCCTTCAATAGATTTTATGCCCTGTGACTTACCTAACTTGTTTTTCCTTCTTCAAGTCCATGATAGTCGTATCAATGGAAGGGATTGTTACTTAAAAAGGCAATGATTCAAAGCTAATATAGCTTTAACAGAACATGACTCCACACATTTTTGCATCATTGCCAACTATGAAAGCAAGAGCTTTTTCTCTTTTTAAACAGCTTTGGATGGAGATTTCTAGAGGAGATGGCCTGAGATTGAAAGTGTTTTTAAAACAGAAAATTCTGTGCACGATGGAAGAGACTCAGTACAGATGTCCAGCTTTCTGATCTTTAAGTACAAGAAACTAAGCTAATGTCTGACGACAGGGGAACAAAAAGAGGAAAAGGACGAGAGAAACATGATCGACTAGGGTACAAAAACCAGAGAGAATGCAGAACAAAAACTCTGAACAGAATCTGACAGCATATCTCCAGGAGAAACTCTCTTCATTTCTTAGTTTTTTGTTGTTCCCAGGGAGCTTAAAAGTCTTGAAATTTTCTTTCTTCCGCTAATCTCACCATTGCTTCCATCTGTAGATCCTCACCAATGTGACTTACGTTACATCACGGCTCGCTGGCTCCAAAATGATTCTTGATTGTTGCTCTTTTCGTGTAGATCCTCCAAACCAATTTTAAAAATATTACTCACCAGGCTCACAAAATAAACTAATTCTGCTAAGACATGCAATTTTATGTCACCCTTTAAACGAATTCAACCCTATTACATTCAGTAATGTACAGACGAGTTGAGTTACTAACAAATGAGTTTCAGTTGACTTTAATCATCTGTAATTTAAATATTAAAGATAATCCAGCTTATTTAATTGATTTTTGGTTATTAGCCTTGAGCAATTAGTAAGGTTACTACTTTGTGAATGGAAGGCTATAGATTTGAGTCACAAAAATAGCCTTTTTATAAAACTTTTGTAAAGTGAGAAGCTTTGTGCACTAGAGTTTGCCTTTTATTAATAATTCACATTCTTAAATATCTAAATGATTTTTAAGTGTTAAACTAAAGTTTGTGTTTGAAACCATAAATTTCAAGATAATTTTTTGTTCTAATAAATGATAAATGAAAATGATAAGATAAGGACGATAGACCTGTGTGTGTGTGTGTGTGTTACATAATGTAATACGCTAGACCATCCACTTACAAATATTGTCTGCTTTGAGTTGTCCATCAGGCCAAAGCCCTTACGGTTTTGCTCTTCTCACACCTGGGAAAACACGTCTATGGGGAAGAGATATCCGTATCTTTATAAGGCATACTTCGTTCTCCTCTCCAACCGATATGGGATCTGACAATTCACTCCCGTAGGGCCCAACATCCTCGCTGGCATAACGGGTCGGGTATCGGTTCTGATACTATTTGTAACAACCAGATCACCGCTCACATAAATTATCCGTTTTGGGTTGCCCATCGGGTCAAAGCCCTCACGATTTTGCTCTTCGCACACCCAAAAAAAACGCTTGTGGGAAAAAGATATCTGTAACTTTATAAGACGTACTTTGTTCTCCTCTCTAACCGATGTGAAATCTCACAATCTACTCCTCTTAGGGCCCAGCGTTCTCATTGGCACAACAGATCAAGAATCAACTCTGATACCATTTATAACAACCCAGACCACCCGCCTACATATATTATATGTTTTGGGTTGCCCATCGGGCTAAGGCCCTCATGATTTTGTTCTTCCTGCACCCAAAAAAACGAGTCTATAGGGAAAAGATATCTATACCCTTATAAGACGTATTTCATTATCCTCTATAACTAATGTGGAATCTCATACATAATAATAAAAATCAAGCAAAGTTTTATTTCTTTTTCATCTTTGCTGTATATTTGTAAATAATTAGTCTCAAGAAAAAAAAAAGAAAATCTTTATGTTGATGTTGGTGTTGTAAGAAAATAGTAATTATTTCTAATTGAGTCAAGATATTGAGACTTTATATATTCAATTTTGAGACTACCGTCCAATTCTTTGGATTTTGTTATCTTCATTACCTTATTGGAGGTGATGAGACTCAAAGTAACTGGTAAAGTTGCTCCTTTGTGATCATAAGATTATAGGCTCAAGTCACGGAAGCAGTCTCTTTGTGAAAATACAAAGGGAAGGCTGTGTACTTTATGGCCCTCCCAGACTCCTGCAAAGTAAAGAGTCTTATGCATTGGATATGCTAACTTTATAATCTTATTATATTTTTTACTCTTCAATGGCTGATTTTATATGAGTCTTCACCATACTCAAATGTTTATTTGAGAATGCATTGCTTAGGGTTGATTTTTTAATTATATATGATTTATGTAGAATATTTTTATCTAGCCAAGATCATAAGTCTTTAAACCTTATCAATAATAATGCCATATTGTGTCTTAAGATTTTGAGGTAGCTATGGATGGAAGCTACTAATTGATCCTACTTCTTATTGTTCTTGGTATTTCGTATTTTATAGGTGTTCGTTTTTTTCAAGATATGATTGATGACTATGAAATGTTGAAAACTAGTGTAGGTGATTTTCTTATGCAAAGACTCCATTTGTTCCAACAATATTGTCTATAATTAAATAAAACTTTCTTTTTGCAGTTCTTTCCTTGAAATGAATCATACCATCTTCTCCTGAATGTGGGAGTATTTTTTAAAATTTTCTTAATTTAGTTCATAAAGTCTCAATATTTTGACTGCATATGTAATCTTTACTTGCATACCTATATAGAACCATTGATCATAAACGTTGTCTGTTAGCTCAAGGTTTGTTATTAATGATTTTGACAATAACTAAAAATTATTTCAAAATTCAAATCAGAGTTGTTTCCTTTTATTGCTAACTTCATAATTCTTAACAGAAAATAAAATAATAGAAAAATGTTTTCTTTCTTATAGGAACTTATTTAACGAACTTGATTAGAAATAATTTCACAGCATCCAAAAGGATCTTACTAATTCTAACAATTAGCTCCTTAAATTTTGACAAAACTATTATCTTAATTTCTAAATATTGGAACATTCCATCATAGATGATATCGAAGTTTCATTAGACGCAAAGTCAACCCATAATAGAAATGAAGCAACTCCTAGTTAAAAAATGTCTACTTAAGAAAGAGCCACTACACTTGCGAAATATATAGATTTGCGAAATACTTAAGCAACATCAATATTCTTAAAAGTTATATCTATATTAAACACATTGTGTGTTAAAAAGTAAAAGGTTATTAAATATTCTGAGTATGGAAGGTTGAACACTACGAGTGTGAAAGGTTGAAGAACCTTGAAAAATATACACTTGTGAGCTTGGGGAGACCTCGTGAAAATTTACGACTTGTAGTTTTATAGTGAAATACTTAAGTCGAATACTTGAGGGTTGGATGTGAGCTTCGTTATAAACCGAGCAAGCATAAATCGACTATGTCACACTCTCTCTCTCTTACCTTTTAAATTTTTGCATTATAGTGTGTGTGTTTAATTTACAAGAGGCTCCTTTACTTTTCGAATAGGCTCCTTTTATTTTAATATTGCAAGAGGTTTCTTTCGTTAATATGGTCCTTTTGTTTTTAAAGTTAACAGGCTCTTTTCATTTTTAACGTTAAAAGGCTCCTTTTGTTTATTAAGAAAGCTTATTTATTAAGAAAAAGGAGAACGATTTGCTCATAATGTAAATATATGTTGATGATATAATATTTGGTGCCACTAATCAATTCTTTTGCAAAGAAGTCTCAGCTTCAATGTAGGGAGAGTTTGAAATGAGTATAATGGGAGAACTATTACATAAAGGAACTCATCAAGAAATTTCATTTTGAAAATGTCAAACCAACGGGTACTTCAATGTATTATAGAACTAAACTTGATAAGGATGAAGAAGGCAAGGCTACGGATAAGACAAAGTATAGAGGAATGATTGGATTTCTACTATATTTTACAAGCTCAAGACCAGATATTATGCTTAGTGTGTGTCTTTGTGCAAGCTTTCAATTAACTCCCAAAGTGAGTCACCTTTAAATAATCAAGAGGATCTTTCACTATCTTTCTACAACTATGGACTTGGATTATAGTATCCAAAAACTAATTCTTTTAACATAGTTAGCTATTGTAATGCAGATGATAAAGTTCATAGGAAAAAACACAAGTGGTCACTGTCAATTTCTTGAAGGATGTCCAATTTCTTGGTCTTGTAAGAAAAAAAATTGCACAACGTTTTCAACAATTGAAGCGGAATATATAGCAGCTGTCATTTGTTGTGCTCAAAAGTTAAATCCTATTAATGAAACATCAACTTCAAGACTTTTTTCTGAACTTTTAATCATATTCCTATACAACGTGACAATACAAGTGCAATAAATCTCTCTAAAATTACTATGCATCTTTCTAGGACTAAGCATATAAAAATCAAACATCATTTTCTTAGATACTATGTTTTCGAAGGAACCATTAATCTTTTGCATGTTAAAACTAAAAATCAAGTAAATGATATCTTTACTAAGCCACTTTCTGAAGATAGATTTTATGTATTGAGAAAAGAGCTTGGTATATGCAAATTATATGATATTAACTCTATATGAAGATTCTATGCTACTTCTCTTTGCAGATATTAGTAGACTCCTAATATGTTCTTTTATGACAGGCTCCTTTTAGTTTAGAAGGACCTTCTTAGTTTAGAAGACCCCTCCTAGTTTAGAAATCCCCTTTTATTTTAAAAGGCTCATCGTAGTTTAATAGGTAGAATACTTATGGTGTAACACCCAAATACCCCCTGGGAGGATACATGGATGCCACCCAAGACAGGATAAACAAATCAAAACGTTTCACACATGCATTTTTTTAAAAAAAACTAAACGTAACACACATATAATACATCTCAAAATTTCAGAAACAAATCCAAAGAATATTTACAGGCCCAAACAAACCAAACAAAATACATTTTCGTGCGACACAAAACTCAGACTCTTTTGGCCACTGCGGATGACTTGTCCCAGTCCTTAATCTCTTCGCTCTGAACCTACACGGGGCAAATCCACCGTGC
>JANIHY010000003.1:56596527-56625946 GCA_027479065.1 Erythroxylum brevipes
ACTAAAACTAAAAGAAAGATGTTATTAAAAATTAACTAAAAAGTAATAAATTAATCAAATTTTAACAATTAACTTAAATTATAAAATTAAAAATCAAACTAAAAAATTAGAACAACTCAAGATTTTTATCGCTAAGTCTACCAAACTGATTAAATTTCTTAATCGTCGGCATAAACTAACATCTTAAACTAAATTATTAAGATTTTAAAAAATTAACTACTCAATGAAAAAATTTAAAAACTTAAAATTGAATTAAAAAAATAACAAAATTGAACACTTAAATATTAATTATCCCTTAAATGAGTATCAATATCATATTTGATGCTGCAATCTAGTAGACTTCTTTTACACATGTTTGGAAATTCGTCCGACCAGAATTGAGACACATGATCCTTTTCTAGTAGCAGTTTCTAACTCAGACCACCTGAGCAAAAAGAAAAATATATCCAGTAACAATTGTTTGATGATATACAATCTGCTAATTATAAAAAACAAAAACAAGTCCTGAAAACTTGCCCGCTTCCAATATATACAACCGGTGCTGATTGATTACAATTTCCGAAAGGATGTCTGTGAAATACTGTGATAATCCTAGGACAATGGTACAGCCCTTGGTTGGCTTCAAGTGAACAAACTATTTTCTCTGTATTTGTAACAAAAACCTGTCTTTATTTGAAGCAACCAAGCAGTCTGAGATTTATAGAAGTAAAATGGAAAATCCCAGTTGCCTGGCTGAGATCAATAATTAATCAATGTGAATCTATCTAACTCCAACATCAGGATCAATGCCCATGAGAGGCACGATACTCTTAAGACAAAATCCCATGGCTCCGTACTCATCTAGACTTCGAAACTACTGCAAACCTGTGCAACAGTGAAACTGTAAAAGTTACAAACACTACAAGCAAAGCTGACGAAGCTACCGAAGTGAACAGAATCCAGAAGTGTTGACTATGAATGTAAGAGTATCCAAGTGCTTGCAAATTGACATCGCTTATTACATAATAATGAACGGATACAGAGGGTAAGAAAGTCGGGATACATGCATAACTAAAGCGATAAAATAAGGCACATAAAATGAATCTAATTTAGATAGTATATTGAAGTAAGAAAAAAAAGGACTAACCAGTCAAGCTTCTCAGAAAACAAAAGTCGCAAGAAGTGTATGAAATACTGCCCAATATAAGATAATACTGAGCCGTAAAGCAGGCTGTCGCATCAATGCCCTATCACATGAAACCCTGGTAATGCATGTAAGAGCTCAGTTTAGTCCAGCTATATCAATCCAAACATATTGGATCAACAGGAGGCAAAGTACACAACAGAATCCTACCATAGGCCATCAACCATGTCTGCTAAAGGTCTTGTAAATTTTGGGACGATTCTAGATGTAGTGAGGGACTTGAAACCATGAACTGGGTAAGGAGGGGGGAAAATGAGTCAGTGGGATTGAAGAATCAAATTGACTGAAGAAATGAACAAAAATGTCATAATCCTGGCGGACTACCTTTATCATCATCGTCATCCTTTAGTCGAGTGTTGCCTTCTGGATCCGTATCGATAGCAATAGCAACTTGATCATTGTTGGCCTTGCGTATACTGCGAACTTTAGATGCGGTGGATGGCCCAGGTGCTGCCCATTTATTTATCTGCATGAAAGTTCATCATAATCCGTAAATAAATGTTATAGGAAGCACAATGTCTTAAAATTGGATAGAAAAGGGAAGGAATATGTCAAAATTTCCCTTCATAAGGCAATGACACTAAATGCTGTTAAAATAACATATACGTATACAATTTTGCAAACAACCTAACAAGCGAACATAGATTTTGCCAGCATTACAGCTTGAATATTTTTTTATTAACAGAACAAGTCCTACAAAGAAGAGAGGGAGGGAGAGGCGCAGATGGGCAGCAGACTTCCAATAAAGCTGTACATTTGTGACCACACATGCTTCAAAACCAAGGAACCGATCTCAGAAAGCATATGTTACTGTTTATTTTTCTCAGAATGCGTAGATATGCAATAGCATTGGGATACAACAGAGGACTCACCACAGGTTCAACTTCCACAATCTCGGATACTACAGTGCTTGGTCGTCCTGAATCCCCAATTTCCTCAAGCATATTTAGCTGGGATTCCTTTTCATGCAAAGTTTTCTGAAGAACTTCTTCTCTGCGTGTTAACTCATCTACTTTGCTCCTCTCCACTTGTAACAATGAATCCCTGCTCTGTGCAACTGCTTGTACATTCTCCAATTCCGATAAAATAGATGTGATCTTTTTTTGAAACAAATCCTTGTAATCATTCACATGACTGCTATCATTGAGATTCACATCTTGGATCCCAACTGGAAAAATCAGTGAATCTAACCACTTCAATAACTCATGAATCTCATCTGAATTTCTCATACTAATCGCTTGAGAAGCAACAAGAGCATCATTTGTGCATCGTGTGACTTCTTGTCTTAAGAATGAGATCTCAGCATCACGATCATGCAACTGAGATTGAAGCCTTTCAACTTCCACAACGAGACCTTCTGAAAAAGAATGAAGCTCATCAAATTTGCTCACTGTAGTGGAAAGTTTTTTGAGGACCTTCGCGCGTGATGTTTGAAGAGTTTCAATATCTGCATCTTTATGTTTGACAACTTGTTGCAAGCCCTCTATTTTGTTATTAAATTCTTCCATCTGAACCTCCTCTTCATCAAGAGCTTGCGTAAGATCTTCAATTTCTGTTTTTGAAAAAAAATTGCATCCATTATTAGTAACATCAAGAAGTAATACAACAATTTGGAAATTGCAAAAACTTATAAAGCTAACCTTGGTCCTTAGCAGTGAGCACATCAGTCAGTGATCGTATACGCTCCTCTAATTCTTTTGAAATCACTTGGCCAGCTTCAAGTTCCCTTATTCTCTGCTCCAATGTGCTTTGCTCTCCCAACATTATTTCCACCTGTTTCTCCAATTCAATTTCATGAGCCTTTGAAGATTGAAGATCTAGCAAGTTGCTTGCCATAGAGGATTCAGCTTCCTTAATTTGATTGACAAGGTCCATGCAAATCCTCTCTCTCTGAATGTCTTTCTCCTGCAGCTCTTTCCGCAGATTTGATATCATAATTTTCATTTCATTTTTCTCACCTTCTACAATTTCACTTCTAAAAGAAGCAAATTCCTTCACAGTAGTCAGTAATCTTTGCGATAACATCTTGACATGTTCCTCAGATGAATCATAATTTTGTAAACTTGAAGCACGTTCACCATCAACAGATGCTGTCAGTTCTAAATTCATTCCAAGATCTCCGGAGATCAAATTGTTCGCTAGAACTTCAGCTTTTCTGTTCTCAATTTCAAGTAAGGAACTGGTGCAGGCTTCATAGAGCAAGGCATTCTTCCTGCACAACACAAGAACTTCCGCTTCTTTTTCCTTCTTGATCGATTCTATGTTTTCAATGTCCCTCCTCATGGACTCAAACAACTCTTTCTGAGATGTCAATTCTCCGAATAATATCCCCATTAGTTTAGAAAGAATGCTAGCTCTTTCATGCAATGCAACTGAGTGTTTGTTTGACATTAATTTCAGACCATCAATTTTTTTCAAAAATTCTTGCAAAAATCCAAAAATTTCTCCAACGGAGTGATCGTCAAAGTGATCTGGTGTCTTGCCTTCTGAAGAAGTTTTTGTTGGCTCGAAATTCACCTGAAAAATAATGAAAAGTGTTATGCATGAAATACACATCTTCAAAACAAAAGGCTGAAGCAAGCAGAGTATAATCTGTGTGGAAGAGAAGTTTTAGGTTGGACTGGTACAGAAAATACCTGGCTCTGAGAACTATCAATGGCATCCAATTCACTGAAAAGTGGAACAAGAATCGAATGATTAGTTTCTAGACCTTTAAGATATGATTCCGTCCCAGCCTGTAGGCCTCGTAGAAACTCCAACACTTTAGAGAAAACATTGGCTAGGAAATTATGAATATCAATGAAATTTCTGTCTAACTGAGATGCAGCAGATTTTAACTCCATTAGTTCAGAATGAAGTTTCTTTTTCTCCTGAGCATGAACAAACGACAATTTTTCAGAACATGAAAGGGCTTCAGTTTTGGCAGCTTCAAGTCCGTCCTTTTCCTTGGCAAGTTCCGCAAGATCAAAAGTGGCTTTTTCCAGCTCCTCCTGAAGATCATCATTCCTATCCTGAACTTCCTTCAGCTCTGCAAGCAAAAGCTCTGCTGCTCTTCTAGATTTTCTAGACTCTTGCTCAGAAGATGCCACAGCATCATGTAAATGTTGACATAGATTTCCAATATGTTCCAACTTCCCAACTGGATCATCATCAGATATTGCACCGCCAGTATCAATGCCTCCTAGAGTCTTCAAAATCATGGATAAGGTATGGACCTTTTCCTGCAACATTTGCTCTGTTTCAGCTAAACGATTCTGCAATGAAAAGCTTTCAGATTCCAGAGCTTCTACCCTTCCACAGTAACTTGTTAAGTCTCTCAGCCTTTGCCCACATTCAGCGAGGGCAAGTTGTTTGTCCTTGATATCGGATTTCAGTTGGTCAATCTCCGTGCTCATCTCTTCAATCGTTTGTTTTAAGCCATCACGTTGTTGTAGCAAAGTTTTTCCTTTTCTCACTGCAACGTTCAATTTCTCTCTTGTGGAGGTAGATTTCTGCTGCTCCTGACTAAGAAGCTCCTGCAACTCCATCCTTTTTCTATCAAGTGTTTCAACTTCACAAATCAATAATTGTTGCTTCTCTATATAACTATCTCTTTCTTCCTTTGTGTTGATCAGTTCATTCAAAGTCTCGTCAAGTTTTTTCTTCAGACCAACCAAATTTGGGTCCTCTATCTCCAGTGTTTTACTACACATAACAGAGTCGTCTGATTCATCAATATCTTGCGCATCATTGTTCCCTTCCTCAACAAGATTTGCATTAGAACCTGGAAATTTGTTTGTTTCTACCGTATCACAGTGCACTAGCTCAAGATAATTCTCTATTAGCTTCTTCAATAACCTCTCCAAGTTTTCTGTACTGCTTTCACCGCAAACGAGATCTTTAGTACCAGGATCCTGCAACACATTACAAATCAAATTCTGTAATTGGCCCATTTTGCCATTAATCATCTGTAGATCTGCCTCACTATCAAGCTTCTCAACCAATTTATCCTGTAGAACAGTTACTTCATTCTGAAGTTTCCCACAGTCAAGTTCAATCTGAAATATCTTTGACGTAAGCTTACTGTTATCAGACATCAGATTTTCCAGTCTTTCAGAAAGACTCTCTCTCTCATGAATAACTTCTTGAAGTTGCATTGCCATATCAGATGTTCTCTTTTGGGACTCCTCCAACTCTGCATTTAGGACAGATATTTTCTTTTGTGACTCTTCCAAGTCAACATTCAATGAATTACATTGGTTTTCAAGTTGATCAAGACTCTGCAGGAGAGAGAGTCTCCCATGGTTAGCCTCCAAAATTGCACTTCCCAGCCACTCAATTCTATCCTCAGTTTCCATGGAGCGCAAATGTGAAGGCATACTGATCCTGTCCAACAGTACTTCCCATCTCTGCACCATGTGGTTCCTTTCCAATAAGGATTGCTCCAGCATTTCATTCTGTTCAGCCAACCCGAAAAACTTACTTTGAAGCTCCTCATACTTTCTTCTAGTATCATCTGCTGAATTTGAACTGGGTTGCGCATCATCTTTCCAGTCTGTTTCACCAAAACCAGTATCTTGATATGAACCTCCTACAGAGCTTTTCTGTTCCCAATCAACGCGAGGAAAAGGGTGTCCAGTAGCTGACCTGGCCAACCAATCAACCTTCTCAATTATATCTCTTGCATGAAAATCCTCTGGTAAATCCAGATAGTCTAAAATTTCTTCTATCCTCTGGAGTACGGAATCTTTTAGAAGGAACGATTCCCTCAATGTAGTAGCTGAGTTTCGAATGTATGAAAGCTCAGATTCCAGAGCTTCCACACGCTCACCTGCCTCAGAATAGGTCTTCAACTTGACTTCTAGCTCATGCAGCCTGGCATCTTTCAACTGCAACTCCTGCAAGCATCTTTCTAGTTCACTTGATGTCTCAGCTAAGGACTGTTTAAGATTGTCACGTTGCACAATCAAACCCTTCCCTTTGGCAACAGCAATGCTGAGCTTCTCTCTAATAGACGACACCCTCTGCTCTGATTGTTCAAGTTCACTTGCTTTCTCCTGTAAATCAGATTGTGTGGCAACGAGGGCACCCTCAACCTTGTTTATGTGTTCCTTTAAGAGCTGGATTTCATTTTCATGCTGAAGTTTCAAAGCATTTAGCTCATTCACTGATTCTTGAAACTCTGTCAGTGTCATCTCCTTAGACCCAAAGTCTTCTCTGGATGACTTAACCTCTTCATCAACCTCCTTGTACTTGCAGATAAGCGAGGACACCAGTGACTCTAAATACGAAAAGGGAACCAAATCCACCTCCACCTGAGAACTTTCCAGCTTCAACACAATTTGAACATCTTCAATCAATTTTTTCAAAGAACTTAAATCAATACACCTTTTATTCAATTCCTCAACATCTTTTATTCGACTCGCCAATTCCAGATTAAGATCGTTATTCATTGACTGAAGCTCTATCCTCTCAGCCAGGAAATTATGCAGTTGCTCCAAAAAAATTTCATAACTTGCATAATATACCAGATCAGGCAATTTCTCATATTGTACACTGACTCCAGTTTCAACCATGGAACTAGATGAATCAATCAGAAGCTTGCTTAGCTCATGATATAACCGGTTCAACGTTTCATTTGCAACTTCATTCTTTTCAAGTAACCAATTATTCCTTCCATTCACTTCTTCCAACAATTTCAAGGTCTTTTCACGATCTAAGCAAGTATCATCGACTTTCCCTTTCATATCTTTGATCACCTCAATAGCCAAATCAACAGAAGCAACAACCTGTTTAACAACATCCACAGAACCATGATCCCCAGTTAATAATGTGGAGATTGAGAATCCCATGGAATCACCAAGCCTTTCCATTGCATCAGAAATGCAACTAATACTAGAATCCCATTGTTGCTCAGCTGCCAATGCCTTCTCAGCCGTCTCCTTTTGGACATTTTGCAGTTGATCAAGAAGTATAGAAGTCATCTCAGAGCTCTGCTGCGAGTCATGCACCTGATTCTGTAATTCTTCAATTTTTGATTCATAATGAACCACTTTTTCTTCAAGCACACTGTTTTCTGCTTTAAGAGTGGTGCCATGCTGTTTTAAGGTTTCATAACGAACATCATCCTCCTTGGCCTTCTCTTCAACAGCCAACAAATGTTGCTTCAGAGTTTCATAAAGAACCCCAAGCTCAATGTTGGTTGATTCTAAATTGCTGCTATGTACCATTAATGCCTCATGCTGAACCTTGAGTTCCTGCATTGCAAGATTGCTGGTATTTCTATGATTCAGCTCCACCATGAATGCTGAACTAACCTTCTCAACATCTAGGAGCAACTCCTTCAGCACTGCCTTCAAATTTCCTGTATGCTCTTTTGTTGATGCAAATGAATCAGTTGCAGAAGATTGATCCTCTGCTGACGCACCATCACCTGCCTCATGTTCCTCATGATGCACCTTTGACTCAAAAGCTTGAATCAGTTTTGATACTGCTGGAGCTGCAACTTTCTCACTGGATCTACTCAATGCTGCTGGCATTCCTTGAATTGCCTTTTCGAGTTTAAGCAAAACTTTATTTGCATCATCTATGTGTCTCTTTAAGATCACTAAACCAGAGGAATCATCAGAGACTTCTTGTTGAATCAGCTCACCAGAAACGACATCGTGCAAAATGGAAATAGTAGCTTCATAATCTTGTTTTCCATCAATCTGAAGAGGAAGTACCTTATCAAGTGCATTATCACAAGCCCTGCTCTGTTGTTCAGAACTTTCAAGTTGATTCTGAGCTCCAACCGGACATGATATTTGATGCCCAGCATCAATATCCTTCAACTTAGTTTCACGTAAATCCAAGTTGCTTTTAAAAAATATATTCTCTTCAGTTAGATGTTCAACACACAATCTCATTTCTCTTAGTTCAGCCTCAAGCTGCATGTAATCCTCCTGATCTTTAGCCAACCTCTCGTGAAGAACAAGAATCTCGGAAGAAAGTTTCTCATTCTCTTCAACAACATGCGTTTTTTCCTCTTCAAACTTCTCTCTCTCAGATGTTGCGAACACAAGTTTCCCAGACAAGTTGGCAGTTTCAACTTGTAGATTTTCGACCAGACTCTTACTGTCTGACAGAGCCACAGATAAGTCCTCATTCCCAGTGGCCAGATTCTGGTTTTGGTCTTCAAGCTTCTTTCTTTCATCTGTGACAGAAGTAAGAGTTGCATTTAAATTTGATATTTCCACTTCCAAAGTAGCTACTAGACTTTTGCTGTCAGCTAACTCCTTGAGCAACTTCTCATTCTCATGCAGAGAAGAATCTTTTTCATCCACAAGTTTCTCTATCTCCTTTTCTCGTAAATCAAGAGTCATCCTTAAGCTCTCTTTTTCCATTTGCAATGATGCAATCACATCCTCATGCTTTGCTGACCCCTTTGACAGGTTCAACATATCCGACTCTGACTTTTCTAATGTCTTCTGCAGCTCATGTGCTCTAGATGAAACATCATCAACTTCTGCCTTTGCAGCAAGAAACTGGATTTGGAGAGCTTCTTTCTCACTGACACTGGCCTGAAGTTCAGATTTGCATAATTCAAGCTCTTCAGAAAGGTAGGTACTCCTCTCACGAGCTTCCCTGAGTGAATTGCGTAACGCACAGATTTCTCCATCAAACTGATGAAACCGGCGGTCGTACTGTGTTTGCAGATCATATGTTTCAGTGAGTTCTACATGGATAATATCCTTTGCACAACTTGTAATGTATAGTTCTTCTGTGAGTCGCTCCAATATATCTGGAACCACATTCTGTGAAGAGATCAACCTGCTTTTCTCAAAATCCAATGTAGGAATTGATCGCCTAGAATTCAGTAGAATTCTATACTCATCTTCACTGAGCCCTTTTATCACTTCTATAAGGCGTGGGATATTGACTGGGCACTCACCATCAGAGACGCTACAGCCTTCAGACGGAATTGGTAGACTAGTTAGCAGAGGTTCTTCATTGGTTTTACTCACAAATATAAAAGAATCCTCAGGCATATACTGCTGATTAAATGCCTCCGCAACTGTAATATCAGCTTGGCTACCTTCGTCATGGTTTATGCCAGATTCAGTCAGCACTTCTGATTTTTCTGCAAATGAAGAAGTCAAATCAACAACTTCATCCTGCTCCGTCATCCCATCATGAGAAATAAACAAAGGAATTTCAGCATTTAAAATCAAAGATTCAGATGCCAATGGGCCATCTGACACATTAGTGGTACCTGTAAATGAATATGAGTCGTCTTCCCTATCAGCTCGCCGCAGTTTAGCGGATGCCCCAACTGCACTAATATGTTCTCCAGCTGCCACGCCTACATTTTCTGCAATTTCATTGCAATCAGATAGAGTGACTCTCGCATCTCCTTCATGCCTTATGTCACAGCTTCTACCAAAGTGCTCTGAACCCAAGCCATCAGCTTCCTGCATTGCCCCTACCCAGCAACAAATGAGAATTTAATCACACGTCAAATTCATTTATTGCAAGTCCCAATATGCCCAATAGACTCCCCCAAAAAATGAGAAAGGAAAGCATAAGAGGAGGAGAGGACAACCTACATTGGTTACCTCATCTCCCTTTAGATGACTCAAAGATGCGTCAGGAACATCTTGTTGTGAAGGCAATGAATCCTCTCTCCATGTTTCTCCTGTAATAGAAGTTTCATCCAGAGTGCGAACGGCAGTACCAGAGGCTGAAACTTCAATATCTGCAGACATATCTTGTTTTTTAGTCTGCTCAGCAGTCTCCCCAGCAGAAATATTTGAGACACCCAAAGAAACAGCCCTTTCAACATCATGAGTAACAGATTGCTTGGTATCTAGTAAATTCGAGTTAGAGTAAGCAGAATCATCATAACGAGTGCCTAGTCCCTCTGAATAGCTCTCAGAATTTTGATTCAACTCTATTTCAGGTATGCCTACATCAGGACTCCCGGAAGTTGATGATTGATCAACAACTTGAATATCAGAGGTTTCAGAAGCCACAGTATTGTTCGTAGTATGAAAGACTGAAGACTCTGCGAGTTCCAAACTGGAATTGCTTTCAGATATAGGCTCTGTATCAGGAACCTGTGGCAATGATATTGCTTTGGTAGCTGACAAAACATCACCATCAGACTCATGCTGGTCAGGTTTGCCAGACTTCTTTGAGGATTTTCCTTGACTAACACTGCCTTTAGTGTCCTTCTTCTGACGGAATTGTTGAAGCTGGAAATAAAATAGTAAGAATGAGATATCCACTAAAAACAATTGCACTTCGTTGCTTAGTTATTTAAAGAGAAGGAAAAGAAAATGGCTAAAGCTGTAGAATGTATCGACAAAAAATAGGATGCAGCAAGAGCGATTTCCATCATAAGTTAGGATTTCTTTATTTGACTACTTTTCGTTTTTCTTGTTTTGGTCAAGAAAGTAAATATAGAAAAATATACCATCAAATTTTCACCTTTCACTTTTGATTCCACCTAATGCTCTCACTACATCTTGAACCCAGCATTACACCAACAAATGAAGAGCCAAAGATTCTTGTAAAAAGAAGAACAAGAAAAGAAAAAGAGAAATAAAAACCTTGACCACAGAGAAACAACTTCTGGTTTTTCTCCAATCACCAAAAGCCAACTTCCAAAAGGAAAAATCTAAATTGCCTAGCTAGAACAGTTGTCATTGCTTCACTTCCAGGAATCCTGATTTGATTCACCCAAATCCAGTGTTTTATTTTCTACCATTCATCAGATTCAGTCACAAACTCAAAATTCTGCAACTATCAAGATACCATAGAAGCAAGGCCTCGGAAGCTAAAATGCAGGTGATGAAACGTATTACCTTTTTGCGACCAGCGGCGAGCAGATCGGTACGGCTCTTGTTCTTGTC
This sequence comes from Erythroxylum brevipes, assembly GCA_027479065.1. Lineage (NCBI taxonomy): Eukaryota > Viridiplantae > Streptophyta > Magnoliopsida > Malpighiales > Erythroxylaceae > Erythroxylum > Erythroxylum brevipes. Next base: position 56,607,586 of record JANIHY010000003.1, read on the forward strand.
CATCCGATCCACTCCGTTTTTGCTTCCCAGTGTACGTCACTTCCAATCACGACCACCTCCTCCAAGTATTCATCACCACTGAATTCTTCGTCCTAGCCTTTTTTTTTTTCGAAATGAGTAATCTTAAATCACTCGTAGAAGAAAACGCCTAATCACATCTACCACACTTTTGTCACTATAAACGGTTGCAAAAATTAATAGAGCACCAGCAACTCTCTCGTATAAAAGCATTTAGTAATCAGAACCTCATTTTTATTCATTTTCTTGTCCCGCATTACCAAATCAACCAAACACATCACGTTCCCGAATTAACTTCCCTTACTTTAACATCATAACGACAAATCCAAATTAAAACATAAATCAACGAGACGAAAAGCAACAAATTCAACAGAGGCGGATTCAATCATAGCAAAAGAAAATCAAGAGAAATGAGAGAACTGATAGTACCTTCTTGATTGGGCCTAGATCTGGTGGCTAAGGGCGTCAGCGTCAATCGTTCGGTTGAAGAGAAGAAGAAGAAGAAGAAATTAGCGTGTGTACATATGTTGCTTGCGTTGTGCTCTCTTAGATCTAACGCAAACTTCGTTTTCGTTTGCGGGTGAATTGTCGAGTGTTGTGGCGAATATAATATTTACCGTCTCTTTCTGGGTCACATAACGGCGACGTTTTGAACGATCCGACCCGATAAAGCCTATGTGGATGTGGATTTCATATCCGGGTCGGAACCATGGACCAAAACAAACAGACCTTTAAAATTCGGGTCCAGAAAAGGAAGGAAGGAAGAAAGTTACAAATGAAGATAAGAAGTGTGGATTTAGGTCATAGGCCCAGTATCTGTTTGGAAGGAGTCTTTATAGTATGGATTCAGTGACTGTTCAAAGCCTGATGTTTTCAGTTTCACCTTCTGGCTAGTCCAACTCCAATCCCATTCAGTAGAGATTCTAGTCACATTGAAACCGTCTGTTCCAGTTTCACTCTTGTGCCCTAATCTAATCTCATCAGGTTGAAGCCTATTTTAGGAATTTTATTGTGCAGAAATACGTTCTGACGTATAGCTAATAACAAGTTCAGATATGATTAGCCAGCCCTGATCGGTCTTATTAAAATTTTTAAATTATTTTTTTAAAAATTAAAAATATAAAATAATAATTTTTTAATTATTATTTTAACCAGATTTCTTGGAATGGTTATATTGAAAAAATTTTCCTTTCTTCTTTAACGACGAAACCTTCTCTAAATAGACTCCTTTCACTATCTTTTCATTTTTTTAGTTTCTCGTTACCTTTCTTTGCTCTTGAACTTACAAAATATTAATCACTCATTATTCCCTCAAAATCTTTGAGAGCTCTAATGTCATGTTTCCAAACTTTCTAATAGAGCACATCTTTCCAAATTTTCTAATAGAGCACTTCTCTCTATTTTTCAACATGAGCACTTTCCTCATTACTTATCTCCATAGAGCACTTCTCTTCAAATTTCTTATTTGTGAAACACTTCTCTTCATTGTATGATGTACTTCTCATCATCTTTTCATTGTTGAGTACATTTCTCAACTAATTCAAAAAAAAATTTCTTCTTCAGTCACTTTAACCAAATTTGCATGTTTTTCTTTTTTAAATCTGCAATTCTTTTGCAGATGACTAAATCTTTTGCAGTTATAACATTGAGGCTTTCCTTTGTGTCAACAATAATCTTCTTCATAACCAGGTTTCTTGCAATGGTTACATTGAAAAAAAATTCCTTTCTTCTTTAATGACGAATCCTTCGCTAAATAGACTCCTTCCACTATCTTTTCATTTTTTTAGTTTTTCATTGCTCACTAATAGGTCCCTCAAAATCTTTGAGAGCTCTGATGTCATGTTGGGTTTTTGAATAAAATAGAATAAGATGAGATAAGATAGAGATTAAAGAATAAGTAATTTTCGCTTGCCTAATTATTATTAAATTTGGTTGCTTTATATAGGTAAAATATAAAAATAAAATAAAATAGATATTTCAGCCAACAAATCTGGCTTATAAGATAAGATTAAAGATAATATAAGATATATTCTAAGATAATCTAAAACCTATTTTAAAGAAATTTTATCAATTCTAAAATTTTGAATTAATTCATTAATTGTTAACACCTCGCACTTCAAATTTAATATTCTTTAAAGGTTAGTAGGAAGAGATAGAACAAAGGTGGAGTTAAAAGGTTGGTTCCTCTATGTAACCGGCTCTACTACTTTGTTCTTGAATAACTAGTTTGGTAGGGTCCTCTCATTTTTGTGATCAACATCACCTCCTCTTTCATTTATGTGAGATCGGGAGACGGATAATGTTAGCTTTCAATTTGGCAACCTGTTTATCACAAGGGAACAAGATACATGCAGAACGGGAAGAATCAAAGTCCAAAGTTCTAATTTCTCAACATTAAATTTGGGGTCAATCGTGGGTTACAGAAGATGCATGAAATAGCTGACTCTTATAACTAAACCTTTGAATCCAAAACAGACGGGAATTTCAAATCACGTGTTTTTTTTTTTCTTCTTTTCCTTTAAGTTACACAAGGGCAGAAATAATCTTCTGAGTAAAGGAGTTAAATCATTATTAGTCCAAGTGATTTAACGTTTTGAATCTTAAGCTACTAAGTTTCGTTTATCACTTCATGAACCAGTGGGTGAAAGTTTTGCTTAGCGTTCCGTGATTTGCATTAGCTATTAATTGACTTTGTTAGCAGGTAGCTAGTAGATTATATTAATTTATTTAACTAGTGAATAATATTTAAAATATTTAGTAAAATTAGATGTTTAATATTAGTTATTTATGTATAAAATGATCTATGAGGATATGATTTAAAAAATATAAATACATGAGTATTATATTTTGTATTTCTTTTTAAATTTTAATATAAATTTTAGATATTTAATTTTACAAAAATTAAGTTTATAACTGTAATTAAAAACATAGAACACATGATGATAACAACAATAATAATAAAAAATGACTTGTAATAACTTTTAGATACAACCGTCTTTCATCTCTTAATTTCTCAATCGTTGGAACAAAACACTCCTAATTTCAAAAACAACAAATTGACTCCATTCCGTCAATTCAAACAGTTAATTACCAAAAATTATTATCAACTGTTTGACCATCTAAATACCTCTTAATCAGTCAAAAAATAGTTTTTTTAAACTGATATTGTATTACTAATAAAGCGGCCAGAAAAATCGAACCAACTAGACCAATCTATCCCTGAGTCAACAGACTGTTCCAATACACCCAACCTAGATTCGGAAGATTGATGAAGAAAACCTGGTTGAATTACATCTGGAGAAGGACATTCAGAACAAATCATTTACCAAATAAAGCCAAAGTCTAATTCTTTTGTACACCTTACATATAATATAAAGCATATTTTTCTTAGTTTAGACTATTTTTTCTAAATTATTAATATAACAAATTTATTTCTTACTAATTATGCTAACTTAGGAAAGTCAAAAACAATTCAAATTGGGCCGACTCAGCCTAAGATCAACAAGCAAAACGCATTATAATAGAGAATTAAAGTTAACATAATAATCTTTAGCTTTCAAATCGAAGTCACACTTTAAATTTTGATTTAATTTCAGTTTAAAATTTGGCCATAAAAGTCCAAATTTAATTAAAATTTGAAGTCATTTATAAGTTAAAAAGTAGTACAAGTTAAATCCTAATTAAACCGATTAGATCCCTACACCAAAAATTAGGTCAATAGTTTTACGGAAAGTGATTTCAGTAACCTGTAGGCGATGCCTGCACGGGTAGCTTGGTTGGCAAACTAATAGAGTTAATTAGAATAAGGTCCTAGGTTCGACTCCTGGCAACAACGAGAAGGTAATGGACCGCTCTATTAGGAAGTTGACCAAGATTAAACCGTGATTCAATCTCCTAATGATAATCGGGCCTGCGACTGGAGGCCTTTGAAGTTAGAGATCAACCTTGATTGGAACAAGTAACCTGTAGGCGATACATTGATTCTTGTGCTCCATTGCTCAAAAGTCATCGTTCTTCTACCACGAGCTTGCAAGGCCGAAGATAACTCTCGCAAGCAAACAAGACTTGTAAGCAGTCAATAACAACAGCCATTAATGAGCAGATACAATGCTCCGGCCAGTGATTCGTTAAGATCTATCAAGATCACGAAGACAAATCTCCAAGCGATCTCATTCCCTCTAGTCACGCCTTTTAGTCAACCTAATCTTGTTTTATATCACACAATAAGAGGCAATTAGTCATTACTTTATGTCAGGTCTAAAGCAAGCACTATGAGCATTAATGGTGCAGCACAAAGTTGATGGTGATAAACAAGTGAATACACAGCTAATAAGATGTTTATAAATTAAATAGGTTGGTATGAGTAGTTCAGCACTCTCATCATTTAATTAGAGGTCTCGAGTTCAAATCTTAGAAATGAAAAATTTTATTTGGCCAGCACTTTATTCCTTACGAGCTGACCCGGTACGAACAAAAATTAGTCTAAGAGTTGATGGCTTAAAGGCGCCTTCTCATATTTGAGACCCTCCTAAAATACTTAATGGGCTAACAAAAAAAACAATGTTTATAAAAGGTAGGCACGGAGAATAAGAATTGATATGTGATAATGTTTCAAAATGTCGTGAACAGGGAATCGAATCCAGCAAAGCAAATCCTATGTGGTGTCGTTTAATTGTACCGAACGTTTAATAATAATGGGTTTGGTCATGTTATTTGATATTATATAAGGAATTGAGAAAAGTCAAATGTAGAAAGTCAATAGTGGTGACTGGTTTAACAAATAATCTTCTAGATACATGAGCGTGAATCATATAATTCCAAATGGGGTTTTCGCTTTTATAATGTACCTGGACCAAAATTAAACAATAAAGAATAATTTAAGCACGAGTGACTCTGAATGTGGCATCTCTTCTGACTTTCTGCTGCATCAAATTTATTCCAAGACTTTTCGATTTTCAATTAAAGTCGATGTCAATATCTAGACCCTCTTAATGGGCATTCATTTGGGTGACAATTTACAACCACAATTTGTAGCTTGCTTCTGTCAATTGTTTGAATCAAAATAGATATTCTTACCCAACATTCATCACATATAATATTTTAAAGTAAATAATTTAATGAATTAATGATTAAAAGTTAAGTGATAAATTTGTAAAATTCATCTTAAAATAACTTTTAATATAAAAAATCGATTTGAATGTTTAAATTAAAACATTGGAATTTACTCATAAATTTAAAAATTTTGAAAAAATGTTTTAAAAACTAAACCAAAAGTTAAACTGATATAATAAGAGATTTAAGGTTAAATGGCTTAAACGGTATTAAATCGTCATAAAACAGATTCAATAAAATTAAAGAATTTAAAACATGATTGAAAAATATTGTTCTTATCTATTGACCGTACCGATTGGTACTAGCAATTTTAAAAATTTTTTAACCTAAAAATTGCCTAACCTCCTCCCATCCTCGCCGACCCTACTCTTTCGGTCTTCTACTCTTCTCTCATACAAAATTTTCCTCCTCTCCTTCTTCTCTCATCTCTCCACCGCCCCGCCTGGTCCTCACCGTTGTCGCCCTCCTCTGCTCTTCTTCTCATCGTCGTGGATGCTCGCCTCGTTCTCCCTTCGGTGCGTCATTCCTCCACACAGACTTGACGCCACCAACACCTTTTCCTCTCCTCGTCGTCGCACCGTGACATTGCAGGGAAGCTATTGAAGACAAATCGACACTCTGACCTGTGACAAAACCCGAAGACTCACCAAGACCTGATGTTCGTTTTATGAATTTTGTTTTCGATTTCGAAAATTTCATACTTAATTAAATTTATTGCTGTATTGGAACGTGAATATCTGATGGATTTTGTTAGATCGGTGTTGAAAACTTGGATGGTGTTTTTGTGTTGTTGGCTTCTTGCGTGATCTGGGTTTTCGAATTTTGGTTGGAATTGGATCATGGATGATGCACTGTGTTGGTTGAATGATGCATTGTATATGAAATTATTTGGTCGGACTTAGACTTGGAAATGTGATCTAAAATTTTGAATCTGGAATAAATGTCATTTGTGTTGTTTTGGTTCATGGATGTTTACTAGTTTGCGGTTTGATTATATGAAATTGCAAACTATAAATTAAGGGCATAAATTTTCGGGATTATTTTGCAATTTTTGAAAATTTTTAAAAACTATTTCATAAATTTAAAAAATTTTCTGAAACAATATCTAATATCTGTACAGCTTCGTTCCAGAGCTTAATCCGATATCAAACTCGATACAGTATTCATATCTTTCCCTGACCCATCAATCATATAACCTAAAGGAAAGGCAGAATAGTACGACTTCCTAAATATATTTATATCTAACTCAACTTGTTCCACGAGGACTTGTGCTTCCCAATTTAAAATTAAACCGTACACTTCAGTTCTGATGAGTTAATTATTATTATTTTCTATATGACAATCATTAATTATATCAAATCCCTATCTCCACCTTGTTTTTTAAGAAACAAAGTCAACACTTGCAATATTCGATTCCTCCGTGCGAGATTTTTATGTCACCTAATTTGTTTAACGACACATGAATAGAGAACATTAGAACAAACGATGAACGATGCCGTTTGAAACTAGGTCAAGATATCGTTTTGAACATTAAAAATAAAACGACATCATTTGAGCTAAGCTAGAGAAAACCAAACTGGAAGCACAACTTAACCTGTTAACTTGAGCCCGATCCTTTGACCATCCCTGCATGTCCGGGTTCTTTTAACTAGTGTTAAACCAAACCTACATGGACCGGGCAGCCAGTCCCGTATCACATCGTCAGTCAACCCCACGTTTACGTTACCCAGTGATCTACTCCGGAGACATCTTCCACTGCATTTCTGTTGTACCGATGGTCAGTCAACCCCACGTTAACGTTACCCAATGATCTACTCCGGTGACATCTTCCACTGCTTTTCTGTTGTACAGATGGTCAGTCAGTCAACCCCACGTTAACGTTACCCAATGATCTTCCCCGGTGACATCTTCCGCTGCGTTTCTGTTGTACCAAAACCAAAACGTGAGGCTACAAAATAAATCATTTTCCAAAGTAGGTCAATAATGTTAAGTATCACTTTAAAATGAACACTAGAACGTGTTCTTTATTTTAATCTCTAAAACAGATTCTAAGGAAATTTTCTTGTATTCACTATTCAATTAAAAGATTATATAAAATATCCCAGGGCACAGATGAGTTGATTAGAGACTCGCTCAATTTAAATGAAATTGTGAATTCGAATCGTCTTCGTATATGCAGCCGTTTAAAATTTGATGTTAGAGCTTTGATTTCTGTAAAGTACCTATCCAATTTGAGTGAAAATTAGTTTGAGAATAGATAGTTTAAAGATATTTTTTTATAATTAAAGACTTCTTGAAACACTTTCGTAAGAAAAAAAAAATAAAGACCATATAAAATTAAAAATAATGAAAATTTAGTATTTGCGATGTGATTGACAAAGCTGTGCCGTCTGATAAGTGTTTAAAAATCGAAAACACGTGGCGGAATTTTAAAAGGAATCCTTCTTCTACGTTGAGGTCTCCGAGGATAAATAAAGCTTGTGGTCAACTCTCTTCATCGTATGTGGACCGTTGGATTAGGATGGTACTATCGAACGATTCAGATCATCTTTACAGGCAGCGAGCGACCGGTTACCAAAGAAATGCAAAAGGTTGGTCAACATGAATAAAATAAAACTAAAGGAAAGAAACCTACCTCCCACGTGAACTCCACTTATGGTCAGCTCTTCTTCGCAAATTTAATTGTATTTTTCTCAATAGCTTCTGGATTTTGATGACACCAACTTTGGTTAAGTATGATATAAATATTGTGTTTCGTTGTTTATTTAGAGAGACATCATAAGTTCTTTTGTTGATTATTTGAAAGAGTTTAAATTAACCTATTTAAACTTCGGAAAATATCATATTGATATATACAGGGTTTGAAAAACTTTAATAATAAATGACTTACTTTTAATTAATAAAAATGTTATTTTCAAATGACCGGATAAACAAAAATAATAAAAATAAAAAATCTTTAATAAATAAAATATAAAATATTAAGATAAATAAAGCTATTATTATGATTCTAGAACATAGTTGAACTTTGACTGAGCTACCATACCTTTATTCAATGTATTGTTTCCCACTCCTTTGCTGAAAGTCAATCAAATTAAAATGAAAATTACAATGTTAGTGATTAGGTTTGGATTTTAAGTGATTTCTTCTTTTACCAACAATGATGACCATGTATTGCTAGTTGACCATTTTAAAACTATGCTGTGTTGGTCATGTATTATGGTTAGTAACCATCCTTTTCACTTTTAAGGGTAATAATATTTGAGGAAATGCTCCCAACTAATTATTTCAATTGTGGAATATGGAGTCCCATTGACGTATGAACCAAATGTTTAATTTACAAGGTAGATTTTCCCTTCTTTTTTTCCCTTTACAATATGATATAATCTTTAAATAATCAAGAAAAATATATTTAACAAAAGAAGCTTTAGGTGAAATTTTAGTGTGACAAAATTAGACCTCTCTACATTGTCAAGTACTTGAAGAACTAACTGAAATTTAATGTTTTAAACACATGACTGAGAGTTAAATCGATAGAACAAAATGTTTAAGATTTAAAAGATTCAGCTAGTATTAGATCATTATTAAATTGATTAAAAATTAAATAAAATTAATTGAAAGAGAACGTCCTTGTGTATCGAAGAATTTGAAGTTTAATTAAAAAATATTGTTAAATAAAAATTAATTGATTTATAAAACTTATTAATTTATAAGATTTGACCAATTATTTAATAAATTAAATGCTTTTTAACAATAAGATTTATTAAATTAAATCAAACTAGAAAATTGAAATGAAACCAAAAAATTAAATAATTTAAAATATTTACGGTTGAATTGATCGACCTAATTAAATTTTTAATCATTATTGCTAAACACATGAATAAAATGCAAATTATCTCTAGATTATTAAGGAAAATAAGACAAGTCTCAAAGATAAATTACTAAGCACAATGTAACAAGTAAAAAAAAAATCACATCTCAAAAAGGAATTCAAATTAACGTAAAAAGATACTGCGTTGAAGAGCCGAGACAAGTTCTTCTAGTATCGTCAAATTAACTTTTTCAAACCTCAAAAAAAAAAAGAAAAAAAAGAGACCAGTCCTTTTTTCCAATGGAGCCCCACCACTTTCTTTTCTTTTAGTCTTTGCTCCCAACTTTTTTTTATTCCACATCCAACTGTCGTAATTTAGAAACTTTCAAACTCATCTCGTCCGTCCGATTGTAAGCATTCTTTGACTTTAACTTCTTTGTCACCCGGTCATCCGGTCACCTCCCCGCCTATATCAGCCCAACCCTGCTGCGTTCTTTGTCCCCTTACCACTATCTTCTCCGCTTAAGTCTTCAGAGATCTCCTAGGGTTCTCGGCTCTGATATGCTTAATTGACTTGTATTTTCTACTTTCATCGTTTCAGCAATGGCCGTGGATCTTGTGAGCTTCTCCAAGATTGAAGATCAGATGGCTATACAAGAGGCTGCATCCCAAGGCCTGAAGAGCATGGAACATCTAATCCGCTTCATGTCTCAACGATCCAACAACCTTGACTGCTCCGACCTCACAGATGTTACTGTGTCCAAGTTCAAAAAAGTAATATCTCTCCTGAACCGGACCGGTCACGCCCGATTCAGACGAGGCCCGGTTCAACCTTCGTCATCCTCGTCGCCTCCCTTTTCATCGCAACCGTCTCTCTCTACCCCTCGCCCTCACTCTATAACGGTAACTCCGGCACCGGTCACTGTTCCGGCGACCGTGCAGCAGCCCTCGATCATCCAAACGGTGACGGCCCCTCAAGTTCAGATGACAGTCCCTTCAAGCTTTGTCCAGTCACAGCCTCATGCTGTGACTCTTGACTTCACGAAACCTAGCATTTTTGGCTCAAACGCGAAGAGTACTGAGCTTGAGTTTACAAAGGATAGCTTCAGCGTGTCGTCAAACTCATCGTTCATGTCGTCGGCGATTACTGGAGACGGCAGCGTCTCAAATGGTAAGCAAGGGTCGTCAATCTTCTTGACGCCGGCGGTTTCTGCCGGGAAACCACCACTCTCGTCGGCGCCTTACAGTAAGAAAAGATGTCACGAGCACGACCACTCCGATAACGTCTCCGGCAAGTTTTCCGGCTCAGCCAGCGGCAAGTGTCATTGCTCAAAAAGAAGGTAACTCCCAACACTCAAGACCACTTTGGTAGTCTTAGTCTTTATTGGAGAAGTTCGTTTATCTAATCTAAACTGAGTTACGTAAATCAAACAGTCTGTCTAGGGTTGTGTCTGATTCACTTCTGTAGTAAGACCTTTTGGGGAGCGAATAAAGATATGGTCGAGATTAGGGCGAGTTATCTGAGTTGACTCGGTGTGTTTCATTGTTCATAACGTATGGGTCGGCTGGAAGTCAACGAGTTTTTGGTCGTCTAATGTGAAAATCACTATTTTCAGAAGTTTGTAATTTAAGGCAACAGTTTTGTCTTTCACGAAACTTAACCAACCGACAGCTAGTAAAAGCACGCACTCTACTTGTCGGAATCGACGATTTATAGGGCTTTTATTTCATTGATCCAGGAAAAATCGGGTAAAGAAATCGATTCGGGTCCCGGCGATTAGTTCGAAAATTGCCGATATTCCACCGGACGAGTACTCATGGAGGAAATACGGTCAGAAGCCGATCAAGGGGTCACCATACCCAAGGTAAACCATCATGATCCCGCTTTTTGTAACCGTTGATCTCGTCACAAACAAATACATATTCGGTTTCGTTTCGTGTTCTAAATTGGGATCCTTGCAGGGGATATTATAAGTGTAGCACTGTGAGAGGGTGCCCAGCGAGGAAACACGTGGAGCGGGCCACAGACGATCCGGCGATGCTGATTGTGACTTACGAAGGGGAGCACCGTCATACACAACCGGGGATGCAGGAGAACATGACCGCCGGGTTGGTCTTCGAGTCAACGTGAAAAAGAAAAAAAAGAATAAAGAAGTAGATTAGGATAAAGATGATAGACTTTTGTAATATCGAGGTGGTTGGATTGTAAATTTTTTTTTTTAATTTTCTCTGATAATTAATTATTTGGGGAAAAGAAAAGAAGAGTGCTTTGCCGGAATCTCAATCTGCCCACCAATTTTCAAACTAAATTAAAAAAAAATCTAATCCTACACTTATTATATTTTGTCGTTTCTTCGATTAAAGTTCATCTTGCTTTTTTTATTCATTGAGTTCATCGCCCTAACTAACGATGCGGTGTCGTCTTTGATGTGACTAGAATCGGTCCATCCATAGACTCGTAACAGGATTGCCGGATATTAGACGGCTTGACCTCAAAAAATCAGGCCAATCTTGACATTTATTCAGCTTGCACCTTCTGTTAAGCTTGTGTTATCTTTTTCTTCTTCAACATTAATCACCAGCTATAAATATATCACAGTATAAATGCTTGGGTTGGTGTGGGTCAAATAATCTTCCTTTACTGCATGATACATTTCATATCTGAGAGTAACAACTAACTCAAGAGTTTCACTACATTCCCAAAGGCAAGGATCGGAATCACTTGACAAAAAAAAAAGGAGTATAAATGCTTTTTACTTGTGTTGTTTGAGGCTTAATGTCGCCTCTCAGCTTCTCATTTTCTTCCTTTTATTTAGTAGCTTATTTTCTGATTTGTATGTTAAGACCTCCGTCTTATCATACGACTATGTACTCTAATTTTTCTTTTATTTATTCAATTTACCTTTTCATAAAAAATATAAATGCTTTTTATTTAAACCATCAAAGCATCATTATTTTATATTTTATAGAAATATATTAAAAAGAAAGAAATAAATTAAAAAGGAAATAAAAATATGCGTTTTATACGGATATATGGAAAAATATTTTATCCGCATCCAATAGCATTTGAATGATTTTCAATTTTTTCTTTTCTTAATTATTTCAGACAAAATATAGACAAATTTTGGGATAAATGGTTACTTAATGTTTTAAAAATTAGAAGTTAAATCAATAGTTTTAAAGTTTAAAAAATTCGACCGGTATTAGGTTATTATAAATTTAGTTAAAGATTAAACAAAATTTTGAAATTTAAAATATAATAAAAAGATTGTGGTCGGGTCGGCCGTTTTGGGCCCGGATCCAGTCAAAACGACCCGTGGGTCGATCGGTCCATTCTTCAGAGGTCAATTTCACGTCTAGGCCAAGCCCAAGTCCAGCCCACGCCTTCCTTGACCCATCCGAGGAAGGAAGTCTCCCATGCAAACACGTAAATACCTAAACATAACTGCAAAACCGTATATAAGATATAATTCTCCCATAACAGAGGTATGCACAATCATAACTCTAGTTTTTTCCTGCTTACAGCAACCTCACCTTCACAAGAAAACTGACTTGAGCGTCGGAGGGGTCAATCGAGACACAATTCCCAACAAGCCTTCTTTATTTTGCAGGTATTATTACGTCGGATTCATCACTGAAAATAGCCGATCACATGGAGCATAACGGCAACGTTCCGTCCTGCCAGAATCTGGCAGAACTAGATTATAATTTTTCTTATTTATCGAAAATTTTAAAGTTTAATTGAAAAAGATTATTAAATGAACATTAATTTATTTATTTTAGTTTATAAAAACTTACTAATTTATAAAAATTGACCGATTAATTAATAAATTGATCAAATTTTAAGTACATGAGTTATTAAAATAAATCAAATAAAAAGTTAGATGATCCAAATTTTTATAGTTACACTAATCAAATCGATTGAGTTTTTTAAATCATTAATTTTCTTAACTAAATGATTGACAATTTAATACGTTTTATGTCGCAATAAATTGGAATTAAATGGCTTTTTTAAAATTTAAATAAAAAATATCTAGAAATCCTTATAAAAAGGTTACAGGGGCAAGTTTACTTCTTCAACGGCCAAGTTTACTTCGATTTGGTGTGAATGATTGAAAATGGGATCCATCCATGCCCTTCTTTTCTGCAACTGGGTTGTACTCATCCATCATGAATATCGGGAAGGAAATCGTTGTGCGGACTGGCTTGTCCATTCAGCTTTTCCGTATTCCTTCGGGATCACCCATCTTGAGCATCCCCCAGCAAATGCATCCCTTTCCTCTTAGAGGATGCGGCGGGACTCTGTCACCCACGACTTACCATGTAATTTTGTTGTTTTCCTTTTATCAAAAAAAAAAAAAGGATGATATATATATATATATAATACAGTCAAAGCTTGGGTTGGAATTTAGGGTAGGATCTTTCTTTCTTTATTTGCGACGTGTGAGCTGATCCGGACAATGCATGAATGTTACCAGACGCCGTAAACCAACCGACTTAGCTTGGTGGCTGATCACCATCAACACTTTGATGGGTCAGCGCAGCTGTTTCAATTCAACTCAATCACTCACTCGGGTAGCTTTCGATGTTGGAACGATGAACGTTTACTTTCATTGACCATAACAAGTAATCTGTTTCGATGGTCAAATTTTGCTTAGGACACACGTTCAACGGACCCCTCAAGCACGGCCCGGGTGGTGCCAATTACGTCCAGAAGTAGATAGTGACTTCGTTGAATAGGACTCTAAGCCTGATTGTTCTGATTCTAGAGCCGAAGCAAAACATGCTTCTTATTTCAGTTTTATCTAATTGAAAGGTATCAGACTTAAATCTCATATTAATTAAATATAAAATTGATATGAGATTTATAAAAATTTTGGGCTCTCTATTTTTATAAATTAACTTTTAGGATGTGACTTTTCTAAAATTCTTATCAATTAGTATTAGAGTCGGTCTTAGAGTGGTGACCTACGAAGTGATAGTCTGGGAGCGTCAGCCGTGACCAACAAGAATCTTAGAATGGTGATTCATGGAGTGATGACCTGAAATTGTCAACCGTAACCAACATAACCGTGACCAATAAAAATATTGGTCTTTATAAAGGGACGAATGTTACGATTTGATCTAATTGAAAGATACGAGACTTGAATCTCATATTGATTAAATATAAAGTTGATATGAGATTTATAAAAATTTTCGACAGTCTACCCTCATAAATTAACTTTTGAGGCGTGATTCTCTTAAAATTTTTATCACTCCTCCTCCCCAGCCCTCACGTGGCAAAACAAATGCAAGTCTCTCTTCTATCTCCCGTGTTTTACATATTGGTGCCCTTTTTATGGATGCAAGTGTTGGCATTAGCGTAATAGCATATAAAGTAGAAAACACTACAACATTCTTTGTTCACATTTTGCATACTTTACACGATGGGTAAGCATGTTTATGTAATTCAAGTTGGTTTTGTATTTTATTATATGTAAAAAGTTAAGAAGAAACTTTGATATTTTGAGGACCTGATCAAGTTTTAGATTCTTCTTAATGAGATTTTTTAACAAATTTTGCATCTATTAAATAAGGTAAAGAAAAAACTTCTTACAATACTTATGTTTCCTACAAATAAAGAGTAACTTTTATAGTCTTTCTATGAAATAAAAGTAAACGTATTCACAACAGAATATATATTTATTAACGCAATTCGACATATTTTATTTATGTTTGCAAGGTCCTTATCCAGCTTAATATTTTCATTAAAGGACGATGATATTTTTATACAAAGTTTTAATTAGCCGACTCTACTTAACCCTTGATATTATCACTATGCCCCAATATTCTGAAGTCTGAACACTAAAAGCCATGTGATCTGCCCATTCACCAACGATAAAATGCACCAAGAAAATAAAGAGCCTTACGTTGACTTGCCCTGCCCGGGATCAGTCTCAGCTTCCAAAAAGTGCCTTCTGAGTAGTAGATAATTCAACCGTAACGTCGACCATTTTCATCCTTTCACTAGGAGATTGGGCAGAACAAGTCAGTCCAAGCTCAAATATCGAAACTATGCGTTCCCAAACTTGAGATATTCTTCTATTGCTCGAACTCTCAGCACGGTCTTGGTCCATCTCTCTCTCCCTTATTTCCTGAAGAAGAATTGGATCCAATAGCTTCTCCACTTGTTCTGGCAATGCTGCCTCTACAAAACTATGAAGGCTCAGATCATCTGTAAACA
Source organism: Erythroxylum brevipes (assembly GCA_027479065.1). Lineage (NCBI taxonomy): Eukaryota > Viridiplantae > Streptophyta > Magnoliopsida > Malpighiales > Erythroxylaceae > Erythroxylum > Erythroxylum brevipes. The sequence goes on from JANIHY010000003.1 coordinate 56,622,747, forward strand.
GGTCATCGGTCGGTTTCTTTCCCGTGAACATCTCCAACAACAGAATCCCATATGCATAAACATCGCCAGATGTGGACACTTCGTTCCCAGTGCCGTATTCTGCAGTTGCAAAGGTTGTTGTTGTTATGAAAGAAAGTAACGACTCTTCATTATATTTAGCTTTTTAAGGTTTCAGATCGATACATACCTGGAGGGGCATAACCAACAGTTCCTCCTATGCCGATGGTACTCGATGGATCCAAATTATATGCAGTAGCATTCTCTGCAAAAAATCTGGCCAACCCAAAGTCTCCAACGCGTCCTTCAAGCTCTTCGTTGAGGAGAACATTGCTTGGCTTGAGATCGCAGTGAACTATTGGTGTCTGATTACCTTGGTGAAGGTAGTCTAGAGCACAAGCCACGTCCATGGCGATGCCAAGTCTCTGGAGAAAGCTCAAACTCTTCCTCGGTGACTCCTGTGTCTCGTCGGAGCTATGAAATGGATGCAACCAGTCCTCTAAGCTCCCATTTACCATGAACTCGTAAACCAGAGCCTTGAATTCGTTTCCTTGATAGTCAAACCCAGAGCAAGCTGTCAGTAATTTGACAAGATTTCGGTGTCTGATGTTTCTTAGGACCTTACACTCTGCTTTGAAGCTCTTGGAAGCTGCTGGGTGGAATACATTCAACACCTTCACGGCTATGGTTGGCCCATTTTCTTCGAGTACACCTTTATAAACAGACCCGAAACCACCTACACCAAGCAAATTTGCATGCGAGAACCCATCAGTAGCTTTAAGCAGGATCTGGTACGATGTTCGGAGAGATAAATTTAATGAAGGATTTGATTTGGGTTCTACTCTTCCCCTCTTGACGAATAAGAAACACAGAGAAGCTACCATCAATACTGCACCAAGTAGTCCACAAATAGCGATTATTAGCTTCAAAGAAAGGGACAGACCTCTCTTCTCAGTTGCCTTGATATTGCATGAAGGTAACTGAAATTCAGCAATTCCTCCACATAATTTACTGTTTCCTTCAACTGACGTTGCTGTTGAATTCTCAAAGACTCCTTTTGTCGGTACAATGCCCTCCAAATCATTGAAAGACATATTCAATCTCAACAAAGAATGAAAACTCTCGAAGAAATCTGGAATATTTCCAGTCAAATTGTTATGAGAAAGATCCACAACTTGAAGGCCCCTTAATGAACTTAAGGATGTAGGAATACTTCCCCGGAACGAATTCCTCTGCATGTACAAGAATTCTAGTTTTACACAGCTGCCCAGACTGTCAGGTATTCCACCACTCAACATGTTATCAGAAATATCCAATTCCCCAAGGTTTGTCAACACTCCTACTTCTGCAGGCAGCTGACCTGTCAGATAATTTTGCGAGAGGCTTAAAGAAATTGTCAGGGATGTGATTGTCATGAGTTCTTTGGGGATTGAACCACTGAGGTTGTTTTGACTAAGATTTAGTAATAATAAACTCTGAGATTTCCCAAGACTTGGAGGAATTACGCCGTGCAAAGAATTTTCTTCCAGCTTCAGGTGCGTCAGCAGCGATAAATTCCCAATTGAGGACGGAATAGTGCCTGAGAAATGGTTGCTGTACAAACTCAATTTTATTAGCTGCTTCAGGCTTCCAATTTCAACAGGGATTTCACCTGTAAACCTGTTGTTTCCCATGTCTAATTGTCCCAAGTTGACCAGATTTCCTATTCCCGATGGGATGCTTCCAAATATCTGATTAGAGTCCACAGTCAATGTGTTGAGACTAGTCAAGTTGGTGATGGAGCTTGGCAACGGCCCACCAAAATTGTTAGCACTGATAGATAATAGTTTCAAGCTAGTCTTATTGCTCAAGGTGTCCAAGAACCTCAAATCTCCGTATTGTCCAGTTCCAAGGTTGTTGGTGGAAATACTGAGCCAGAAAAGACCTTTCATCTTCTCCAGAGAAGGCAGCAACCCACTGAACCCATTAATGGCAATAGTAAACATTTGCAAGTTTGAAGCATTTGATAATGAAAGAGGGATGAATCCTGTAAATTCATTGTCACCAACACTAAAGTTGACAAGGTTAGGAAGCATGTTTCCCATCTCCGGGGGTAGAGTCCCTCGAAGCTTGTTGACTGGTAAGGACAACACTTGGAGGGCAGAGATATTGAACATGGACCGAGGGATTGTACCAGACAGCATATTTCCACCCATTGAAAGGTAAGACAGTTTCTTTAATTGTCCGAGGCTGTCAGGTATGCTTCCAACAAAGTTGTTTAACGTTGCCTGGATTAGCTCAAGAGACGAAAAATTGCCAAAAAATGCCGGAAAGTCTCCACTTAACTTATTCATCTGGACATTGAAACCCTGGAGCTTCACCAAGTTACTAAACCCTGCTGGAATTTTCCCTACCAAGTTGTTGTTAGCAAAACTGATGGCTACGAGGTTAGTGCAACCGGAAAGATTCGCTGGAAGTTGGCCTGTGAAAAGATTTTCGTACAGATACAGTGTCTGCAGCCTGCGTAAATTACCAATTTCAGCTGGAATCTCCAGACTGAAGCGGTTGTTCGATAGCATTAGTACCTGCAAAAAGCTCAAATTTCCCACGTATGGTGATAGAGACCCTTGTAGTTTCTGTGAGTTTAGGTTCAATCCGGTGACTCTCTGGTGGCGTTTGTCGCAGGAAATCCCGCGCCACTGACAGAAATGTACGGACATGTTCCACGAGTTCATGATGTTGAGTGGGTCACTGGTAATCTTGGCTTTAATCTCAAGCAATGCCTGTCGATCTCTGTCAGTTCCACTTTCAGCCACAGTACTGTCGAGACAGAATAGAAGCACAACAGCAAGAATAGAACAGAATTGGCAGATAAATTGTGTTATTGCAGGCCCTGCTTCAGTCAGGAAAACCGCCATATCTGTGGAGCTTACAATCAACAAGCTGATAGGTGTTGATGTTGGTCCACACTGACATAAGGGATGATCATGTTGGGAGTTGGAAAAAGAGAAAGAACCAACTTCGCTGTCTAGCTTGCTGTCCCTATCCATAATATAGGGAAAGTTGACTAAATTATATCCGGTGAATCTTATCTATTTATTGATGTGAAATTTATATTTATTTATATAAAATTTATATAAATAAATAACTAAAATTTATTGAATATAATAATATATTATAAAATTAGATAAAAGATATAGACTAGAGTAAAAAAGGCGCGAGTT
>JANIHY010000003.1:56633653-56644384 GCA_027479065.1 Erythroxylum brevipes
TTAATAAAATGTCATTATAAGTTAATTTTTAAATTAGATATAAATCAATTAAATTTAACTTAAATTATTATTTTAAAATAATTATAATAAATTATTAATGTGAATGTATTTTAATTAACTTGGTTCAAATTTAATAGTTAGGCTAAATTGACTTATAAATAATATTTGTTTCATCCATATGTAATATTTATGTATCATGTATTTTTATTATTTTTTAGTCAAACTCTAAAAGAAAGAGTTTTTTTAAAATAAAATTACCAAAAATCTAAAGATTAAAGAATTTTTTAAGTCTCTTAAATTATAAAAGATTTTTTAATATATTTTACCCTTTATTTAGGGAATGAGATCAAATTTTAGATCAAAATCAAACTGGAAAAAAAAAAGAACCGAATCTAACTCATGTATTACTCTTTTTAATTTTGTGTGTTCTGATGTCTATTGGGGCCTAATTTCTATTCTATTTAAAATATGGCTTATGTGTATGTATTACTCTTTTTCATTTTGTGTGTTCTGATGTCTATTGGGGCCTAATTTCTATTCTATTTAGAATATGGCTTATGTGTATAACTATGACATTGATTAATAGAATTATGATCTTCTTTATTCAACAAATATTTTCCCAATGTCGTTTGAAAATAAGTTTCTTGTTTTGAACATAATAATTTTGTTTTTCATGTATATTATCAACAAATTTTAATACTTTTGAAGTGGAAATTATCTTAAAGAATTTCATAGTATAATAACTTAAATGATATAAATTAAATAAAGACTATTAAAATAAAAATAAAGAAATCGTAACCTATACATGATTTTTATTGACTTATAAAAGGCTTCTAACAAGTACTTAGAGAAATCATACGGAGGTGTTTAAAAGTTGATGGAGTTCTTAAAACATATATATGTACGAGTTACTAGAGATATGTATGAAGATGTAAAGACTAAAGTAAGGATGATATGAGGGTATATAGAACATTTCTTTATCAATATCAAGCTATACCAGGGCTCTTGATTGAGCCTCTTTATGTTTGCAACAATGATGAATGAGTTCACCAAGAATATCCAATGAGATGTGCTTTGGTGTATGTTATTTGCTGTCGACATTACTTTAGTGAATGAGACAAAAGAAGATATCAATATTAAGTTAGAATTTGAAAGGATACACTAGAGTTGAAGGGTTTTAAATCTAGCAGGAGTAAGATTTAGAATGTAACTCTTCAGGCCAAAGGATGGCTTCCAATGGGGAGATAAAGATTGGTTTAAAAGTTATACCATAAAAAGAATGTTTTAAGTATCTAAGATCTATTATTCAAAACAATTGAAAGATTAATGAAGACATAGTTCACATTGTCATATCAAGGTAGCTTAAATGGAGGAGTGCATCATGACTTTTATATGACAAGAAGATGTCACTCAAGTTCAAAGGTAAAATTTATTGTTTAGCAATTAGGTCGACCACGGTCTATAAGATGGAGTGTTGATCCATCAAACATAGTCATAAGTTAACGATAATAGAGATGAAGATTATTCGCTAGATGTGCAACCTTACTAATGTAATAGTTAGAGAAATATTAAGAGTGGCCAATATTGATGAAAAATTAAGAGAGACAAGGCTTAGGTGGTTCAAATATGTTAAGAGGAAACATCCTGACATTCTTGTAAGAAAATGTCAGAAGATTATACTTAGGAATTATAAAAGGAAAAAATGAAGCTTGAGAGAAGGTGATTAAGAATGATATGATTTTGCTAAAAGTACTATGAACTTGGCTCTCTATAAAAACTTTGTAAAAAAACCAAAGTAGTTAATTAAGTCGTAGACTTTTCGAATTATCCTTTGCAAAAAATAGAATAAAACTACACAAAAGAAAAATAACAAAGACACCGAAATTTGGTAACGCAACACTCTGTCTATATCTATAGGGCCCTCACCCAGATTAATCACTTTCACAGTAGCTCAATAAAATTACACTAGATTGATCTAACATAATACCACTCAATCTTTGTAACTGTCGCACAACCTAACTACCCATGAAAGATTTTCATATATGATAATACGACGGACTCGTGTTAACCTCGTCAGAGGATTTGTCTAACTACTTTCACTTAAAAATAATAATAAATAAAATAGCTCAAGTATTTAATTAACTGAAAATTAAATACCAAAAATACTTGAGACAAAGAAGACTTCCCTATGAGTTTGTCTTCTCAAAATAATCCAATTGAAACTTTTCGCCATAGCTGATTGCGCACCGCCTCCACCATAAATCCAACATCAATACAGTATGCGTTATTTTCCTTTCACCGTATATGAAACATAAGATGCAATATTCAGGTAATGAAGAAAAACACCATGCGCAGCCAGCCTTTCCAAGACACATGTGACCTCCACTGCATCAAATTAACCCACGCAGACTCCTTCCACTTTCTATCGAAAGTGAGACACAATATTCAAATGCTAAAAGAAAAATGCATAGCCAGCTAATCTTCAGGACCCACGTGATCTTCACCTTAACCCCATAAATGACGCAGACTCCTTTACTGTAAGCCCAAGGTGAGACACAATATTCAACTCATGCAAAATCCCAAGTGCGCAATATGCCCAGAATTTTTTAAGGACACAAATATTCAGCACCCAAAAGAAAGTTGCACAACCCCACAACCTTCACATGTGACCCACACCACTTCAATAATACACACTAAAAATTTTTTTGTCGTAAACCCCTTCTAGGATTTTTGTAAGTTACGTAATCACATAAACTTCATTCATAACAAGGAGATATGCACGTATATGGATAGACTTCAAAAGTTTCACCGTAAATAAGATGCATATTTTAGATAGATTTCTTCAGTGATAAGGATATGTAGCAACACACACATTTTGATTACTATCGTAGATGCAATCTTCAATCCATATAATAATTCCAATTATCTTATATGTCCAATTTTAAATGCCAAAACTAAATAAGATATATATACATAATATATCCTAACAATCTCTCCCTTTTTGGCATTTTTGTCTCAACTCAAGAACTACACATAGTAATGATAATTGGACATATAGAATAAAAATTCTTGTTGCTCCCTTAAAGCAATAATCAAGTACATAAGCATAAACCAAGTTCAATCAACACAGGCCAAATCTAATCAACAAAAGATTAAAAAAAAGCTTATCTTTTTTCTCCCCCTTTGAGACAATAGATGGCAAAAAGTCAAAAATTAAGAAGCGCTCGGAAACTGAAGAACGTGTTGTTTCAAGTTACAAAGGGCTTCAGTGGCAACTTGAACAACACCTTCAATCCTCTCAATCTCAAAAAAATAAGGCGGCATGGGGATTGACATTTGAGGTTCCCGGGGTATCCGAAGAATCTGAAATAACATACGGCAAGTCCACCACCCGTGGTTATCGGAAAATTCGTGGAGAAATATTCATTAAGGGGACGGACTCCAAAATGCTTGATTCAAGCTTAGGTACCTCATGGAAATACATAAATTGTGATATTAAACACGAAAAGTATAAAAGAGAGTGGAGCTTACTTTCAATGGCCAGCAATGTGTCGATAATGAGACGCCTAAGATTGAAATTGACTCTCGTTCCAATCGTATAAAGAAGCTTGGCCTAGGCCAGATAAACTGTCACAACATAGGTACTTGGCATCCAATTAGCCACAATAAACTTTAACAGCACAAAATATTTCTGGGTCAGTATGGATGACTGAAGAACAGAACTGGATGGCCATGCAGTAAGTTTGTCACCAGTTAAAACTGTGGCAATCAGATCGATCGAGAAATCCCACTCATCATCATGTAATAAGTCATCAATTATATTATCAAAGCCTAAAAACACATTCAACTGAATAGCATCTAAATTAACTACCCGCCCCTTTACATAAACAACCCCAAAAGAGATAGCATCCACATTTAGAATATCACATGTCAAATTTGAGTAAAACTCTTTTATCAACACGGAGTCATAATGTTGAGGAAGGAGGAAGGTTTGTAACAAGGAACGTTCTAAAAGTAAAGTATGCAAACCATGACTCTGAAATTCATCCAAGTTGATTGGTCGATCTATCACAACCCCGATATCTGACAGTCTATTTCATTTATGCTCGGTGGTTGAATTATAGAAAGTGAAAGAAAGCGCTTTATCTACTGGCAGTCTAGCTGAGGGACGATATCGAGGTGATCGTATAGACTTGTGACATTTCATCTTAGTACGCTTTCTTGGAGCTGGAGGAGGTACCAGCAGTGGATCAGATTGAGTTGGAGGAGGTGTTTTGGAATCTGAAAACGAGTCTTCCACCATGGACTTGATCACTCGAGTAACATCATCAATAGGATCATTTTGATCCTGGACATCTAGGATGTCAATAGGCACTGCCAAAGAGGACCCTGCGCCTGTAAAACTTCTGTCAGATCCAGGATGAAATTGCAAGCGACTTGAACGTCACGTAGGAGCTGCTATCTTTTTCTCTGAAACTAGGTATAAAATCTTTTCTTTGTTTTTGCACATACTCCAATATCAATTGATTAGAAATCGGCAATACAATAAATGCAAAGTTCAGATAATAACCCAACCAGCTCAAACACCAGCAAGTACTGAGACTCAAATTGAAGAATTTACCATAAATACACAACCCACAATTAGCCAAAAACGCAATCAATAAACTAGGAAGCTTCAATATCAATTCAACTTAGATTCAATACTACAGATACCAAAATAGTAGTAACGCACGCAATCAATCAAATATTCCACCAAAAACCACAAACCCAATCACAACATAAGAGAGTTAACCACTTCTTCAGCTTCAAATACAACCCAAGTAGTTAATGAAGTGAAGAGAAAAACAATACCCGATGCTGAAAACCACCAAGAGAACAAGGCTAGGAAAATATGCGTGACACCAACACCGTAGGATTGTGGAGAAAAAGAGACTAAGAAGATGAAGAGAACACCGCAGGATTTTGGAGAGAAGACTTGCGTGGAGAGAAGACTAGCTTGGAGATCTTGTGAGGAGTGCTTGGAGATCTTGCTGGAGTGGTTGGCATGCAGCAACAGTAGGAAATAAAAGAAGAGGAACAAAGTTAGGGATTTAAATCCCTTACCCAAAAATGTTGCGTTCTTTTAAAAAAAATTAAAAAATAAAAAAGAGGCTAATAGGGAAGAGCACAAAGTCCCAAAGCTCCTCTAAGTAGTTCAAACCCTACCACATCAATAGGTTTCGTGAAAATATCCGCTAACTGCTTTTCGGTAGATACATGAGATAGGATGACGGCTTTGCTTTCCACGAGCTCTCGAATAAAGTGATATCGAAAATCAATATGTTTTGTCCGTGAATGCTGAACGGGATTCTTCGAAATATCTATTGCACTTTTGTTGTTGCATAAAATTGTTAACTCGTTCTAATCAATTCCATAGTCCTCTAACATTTGTTTCATCCAAAGCAGCTGCGAATAACAACTGTCTGCAGCTATGTATTCGGCCTCAACAGTCGAAAATGAGATTGAATTTTGCATTTTGCTATACCAAAAGGCCAGATTGTTTCCCAGAAAAAAAAAGCATTCCCCTGAAGTACTTTTGCGATCATATAAATTTGTAGCCCAATCCACATCACTGTATCCAATTAGATAAGATGTTGAATATCATGTATACCATATTCCAAAATCTAATGTTTCGCTTATGTATCTAAAAATTCTCTTGACGGTTGTCAGATGTGTTTCTTTTGGATTCACTTGATAAGATATTGAGTAAGTCTTTCATACCATACTCTCGGTGCTTGTTTGAGTCCATAAAGTGCTTTAAATTTGTAGATATAATCTGCATGTGTTAAATCAATAAAACTTTTCGGTTGCTCCACAAAGACTAAAAACACTTTTTACATCCATCTGGTAAAATTTGAAACCTTTTATACAAGTTATGTCCAATAGTAATCTGATCGATTCAAGTAGTGCCACAGGTGCAAATGTTTCATCAAAATCTATTCCTTCCACCTGAGAATATCCCTGAGCTACTAGCCTTGCTTTATTCCTAGTAACATTACCATTTTCATCTGTTTTATTTCGAAACACCCACTTTGTACCAATTACATAGTAGCTGGTGATTTTGGCACTAATTCTCATACATCATTCCGGGCAAACTGAATCAATTCTTCTTGCATAGCTGCTGTCCAGAATTCATCTTGTAGTGCTTCTTTGACTTTCTTTGGTTCAAGTAAGGAAGTATAGCACAAATATCCTGCAAGTTCTCTATAATTAATCATTTTTCTCTTCCTTGTTTTTCTTCTTTCACTCATATCCCCAATAATATTTTTTGCTGGATGATTTCTTCGACGTATTGACACATTCAGATTGAATATGTCCGAACCCCTGAAATTCATAACACTAAATTCTTCGTGCCTTTCGTTCTCCTTTTCGTGTCCTGACTTGTTGTCTTGGGTTGTTACTTGATGAACTTCAACCATATTGTTTAAAGTCGGGTCTATCCTTTTTCATTCTTTTCAGTCATTTACCGAAATTTCGAGTGAGTAAAATCATGTCTTCATTTTCATCTGATTCATCTTCCGCATTGTTCACACTTTTTGCAGTTTTCACCTGTAATGCCAATCTTTTGCTTCTTTCTTGCTTACCTCTTAAGAGATTTATCTCAAAATTTGTGAGAATCTCAATAACTTTTTCCAATGACAGATTATCAATGTCGTGAGTCTCCTCTATTGCTGCAATTTTTGGGATAAACCTTGGTGGCAGCGATCTCAGCATTTCCTTGACTAATTTCACATTTGAGTACTTCTTTCCCAATTGATGAGCTTGATTTGTAATATCTACCAGTTTTTTATGAAAATCTCCAATAGTTTCATGCTCATCCATCTTCAGCTCTTCAAATCGCACAGCTAACATTTGTAGTTTCGATGCTATCACAAACTTTGATCCTTCGTGAATGGTTTGCAATGCATCCCATGCTTCTTTGGCCATTTCACGTGCTGAAATCGTTGAGAAGCGTCCTTCATCAATAGCACTGAATATTGCATGTATTGCTTGTGAATTTTCCAGTACACTTTCTTCTTCCACTCTTATCCATTTAGATGAATCTTTCTGAATTGCCTCTCCTTTATCATCAGTGATGATTGGATGCGTCTAATCATGTAATACCGAACGTCATTCTCTCGTGCCCTGAGCTTGAATGAAGACTTTCATTTGAGATTTCCATGCTGGGTAATTAGATCCATCCAATAGCGGTGGTCTAGTAATTGATGCATCTTTCCTTGTAGCCATGTCTGCAAATATAGGATTTACATCAACTTGCTACCAAGTTCTGAATCGGTGACCTTGCTTTGATATCAATTGAAAAACTAAAGTGGTTAATTAAGTCGTAGACTTTCCGAATTATCCTTTGTAAAAATAGTATAAAACTACAAAAAAAGTAAAATAATAAAGACACCGAAATTTGATTACGCAGTTCAGCAAACTCTGTCTGCGTCTGCAGGGCCTTCACCCAAATTAATTAATTTCACAACAGTTCAATAAAATTATACAAGATTGATCTAACACAGTATCACTCAATCTTTGTAACTGTCTCACAACCTAACTACCTGTGAAAGATTTTCACACTCGTTAACACGACCGACTTGTATTAACCTCATCAGAGGATTTGTCTAACTACTTTCATTCAAAAAATAATAATAAATAAAATAGCTCAAGTATTTAATAAATTGAAAAATAAATAACAAAAATAATTGAGACAAAAAAGACTTCCTTATGAGTTTGTCTTCTCAAAATAATCTAATCAAAACTTTTTGCCATAGCTGATTGCACACTGCCTCCACCATAAATCCAACATCAATATAGTATGCATTATTTTCCTTTCACCATATATGAAACATAAGATGCAATATTCAGCTCATGAAAAAACACACCATGCACAGCTAGCCTTTCCAAGACACATGTGACCTCCACTACATCAAATTAACCCACGTAGACTCCTTCCACTTTCTATCGAAAGTGAGACACAATATTCTAATGCTAAAGAAAAACGCACAACTAGCTAATCTTCAGGACCCACGTTATCTTCACCTCAACCCTATAAATCATGCAAACTCCTTTATTGTAAGCCCAAGGTGAGACACAATATTCAACTCATGCAAAATACCAAGTGCGCAGTATGCCCAAATTTTTTTAGGACACAAGTATTCAGCACCCAAAAGAAAGTTGCGCAACCCCACAACCTTCACACGTGACCAACACCACTTCAACAATACACACTACATATTTTTTTGCCGCCTTCTAGGTTTTTTGTAAGTTACATAATCATATAGACTTCATTCTTAACAAGGAGATATGCACGTATATGGATAGACTTCAAAAGTTCCACCGTAAATAAGATGCATATTTTAGATAGATTTCTTCAGCCATAAGAATATGTAGCAACACACACCTTTTAAATTACTACCGTAGATGCAATGTTCAATCCATATAACAATTTCAATTATCTTATATGTCCAATTTAAAATGCCAAAACTAAATAATATATATATATAATATATCTAAACACTTTGATCGACATACTAGGATATGGGTAAATGATCTCATAAAAAGAAGTCTTTCTCTTTCTCGTAGTTTTCTTAAATCTTTTCCTTTGAATATTGTGTCTTGTATTTAGCTTAAACTTTTAATTTCTAGTATTTTCCCTTTAGTTATTTAGCCTAATCATTTTCTTACATTGCCTAAACTTTTTCTTACAATAACTTATTTGTTTTATTATCCTCAATATATATTTTTATTATTACTTTTATTAGTTTAATATGTATCATTTATTATTATTTTATATTTATCATATATTATATATTTTTTATCCTTTTATTTTAGTTTTGATTTTTTCCCACAAGTTCTCAAAAACTATTTTCATTTCTTTTCTCTTTTTTCTTTTTTTAACGAGATCCATTTTGTTGTTGATCTTATCAATTTTATATGTTAAGTTCTTAATTAAAGAAATTGATAAGAATTGAATTTTGTTAATTATTTTGGTTGTAATTCAATTGTTATTTTCAGTGAACTAAAACAAGTGAATTGAAATTCTATCTTGAAGTGCATATATGTTTGGCAATGGGATAGGGTTGTCGTAGGCATGTCCTTTAATAGATGACTTAGTTTCATCTGAATTTCGATTGAGTTTAAATCACTCTAAAACGACATCATAGAACCAAGCTTTAAGTTTTGTTTTTTCAATTTTAGGTTAAATCGAACTTATCTTAAATTGCTTGCTTAAATTTATACATAAACATATACAGTAGCGCTGCTGGTCCTGTGATAAACAACTGCACATACGGTAATTAAGATATCCCTGTCAATGAATGTTAGTCCTGAAGCAATAAACTTAAGTTATCCGTTTTATTAGTTTATTACATTATCTAAAGAGATAGGGTTGGGATGTAGTCAACAAGAGATAGGGGTAGGTAGGTGCACTCATCGGTTATCCACGACATTGACCTAATTTCCTCCATTTAGTTTTATTATTCTTTAATTCCTTTTTTTATTGCCACAAGTAATAACGGAGTCAAAAATTTAATATAAGAAAGCTCAAATATTAATTTTTTTAAATTTTGAGAGGTCCAGTATACACCGGCCCTTAAATAATTCTATTTTTTATATATATTTATATATATATTAAAAATAATTTTTAAAAAAACTTTGGGGGCTCAGTACACCACTGGGCTCTATGTAGCTCCGTCGTTGGCTACAAGGTGTCTTAATTATAGGAAGGTACTTCTAATCCTCGCTCGAATTTGATAGATCATTTACGGGAGACAAAGCTCTAGTCTCAAATTTTAAATGACTACATATATGCGAGGGCGGTTTAAATCCGTAACCTCACTTAAACCAGAAGAGTTCCTTATTAACTTACCTACATGTTAAGGTTTTATTCTTTAATTCTTAATTAAGTTTACTTGCTAGTTGAGCCGGCATTAGAATATCTGTCCCCCATCAATCATCAAATTTCCTCCCTCAAAATATCTAATTGGTCTTCCATGTGGAAGTTGAGTTCTTTTTTAACATCCCAATACCCAATTGCTGCCCTCTTAAGCATTTATTGGATGATCCAAATACAATATTCCAGTCCGTACAAATAATATAGGCAGCAAGATATAGTTTAATTCTACGGTGGGACATTGTGTTCCATTGAACAACAGGATCTGCCCGTTGGATCTCCATCGATGTAACGTCCTTGTAATGAGATGGGTGATCATCAATGAGGTCGTGCGCATTATAATATTCTTTTCGTTGAAGTAGACCAGTCAAAACTTGCGAATTGGGTGATCCAAAATAGATTTACTTACCACCTCAAATTAACTTATCCTTTTAAATATATTTCGCGTTGGTAATTTTATTTTTGCATCAGACAAATAAAATCTGAAAACGACATCACCAACAGCCGTCGTTTTGCGAATAAACTCCATTCACCCAAGCCATAAACTCATCGGTGCCCAAGCCCTCCATTGACATTCACGTCCTGTCGTCTCATAACTCCAAGTTGCATATTTAATTAAAACTATTCGAATATTAAGTTAGAGATGATAAGAGACTCTTTTAATTTAAATGAGATTGTAAGTTTAAATTATTCTTACGTATGTAGTCGTTTAAAATTTGTGATCAAAATCTTACTTCCTATAAAAAACTTATTTAATTTAAGTAAAGATTAGTCTGAAAATAAATAATTTAAAGATATTTTCACATAATTGAAAC
>JANIHY010000003.1:56647724-56659252 GCA_027479065.1 Erythroxylum brevipes
TATTTTATTAAAATAAATTAATCAGACTTCATTCAGATTCAAAAAAAATTCTAACTCAATTTGAGTCTATTGTTGAGCGTATATTTAGATTTAGAATGATCATAATGATCAAATTTTCAGTACAATTATTTTATTCCATCGTCATATATTAAAAATTAAACAGTCTATTTATCTTTGTAAATATAATATGTTATTACTTTAGGTAATTACGTTAGTAATCAATGAGATGATCTTCCTTGTATATGTCAACATTCATCTTTTATAGTAGAGTTTCAACCATCCCTACTTTCAAAGAATTTGAGTAGAATTTCATTTCGTACCAAATCGAATATTCTCCTTTGACAAAACCACCTACTCCTATATAATTCCTTGAATGTTCAACTAGGAGGATTTTAACTATAATCATCATCATTCGAATTCCTTAACTCTTTTGGTTTAACCCAATGAATGTGAAGAACTCTTTCACGAATTAACACAACGAAGTTAACTGAAACATCATTATGAATCATTTTGTTTCGCCAAGCTCAAATGCTTTTAATTGTCCCAACAAAAACAACAAATCAGAAGATGACACTCATATTTTGGATTAGAGAAGATATTGTCTTCAACCGAACTCTTCAAACTTCGAGAGAGAAATTAAGGTCTAACATTAACCAGAGTAGAAGTGTTCCATACTTGAGCGGATAGAAGAAAATCTTGCATGACAAGTAAATTATTCTCTTCAGAGTTATAGTTCAGGTATTGGTTGGGTCAGTTGTGCTAAACTCAAGCTCAGATTCAGAATGGTGCATGGGCCGATCGGTCCATCCCTTGATGATTGACTTAATTCCTTGTATGTATTAGCTATATAAATTCATTACCTCATCATGAAAAAAGGTACGACTTTCGAGAACCCTAATATCTTTTATTCACTAGCCACCAAAACTCTCACAAGAGATTGACTTGAGCTTTAGAGGGGCCTACTGACAGTCAACCCTTGATGTGCCTTTATTATTTTGCAGATATCTTTGAACTAAAATCAGTCAATCTCATGGATCCAAGAAGCAGCGCCCAACTCCATCAAAATCAGACATAACTAGGTATAATCAACATCAACAACTCAATAAAAATCTTGTTGATAAGTGGGGTATGGAGAGATCCCATTTTATGCAGTATTACCCATAATCAGTAGAGAAGTGTTTCTGAAAACTATAATAAAAGTATAAGTTGATGATAAATCACACTTGAATAACATATCATAGGTGGGCAACCGACCATAGGCAATGCCAAATTTATCATTTTACTATATACCGTAGGAAGAGACCATTTTTCCTTGCCCAAAATAATATAGTTTTAAACTCTCCTTATTGCTTATTAAGCTGCGAAGACGGTTCTTGTTCAAACTCATCCCTTCAGTAATTGTAGCATTTTTTTTTCTCCCTACTCATGTATTGTAATGCATAGTTTATTAAAGGGCCTAGAGAGAACTAATTGTCTATTCAAAACCTTATTATAGTGCCGTCTTCTACTCTTCATTTGACTGCTTTAAGAGTTTTTCCTTGACTTATAGTATTATTTAGAGAAAGGAAGAGTAATTACTAGGAGCACAATTAAGAAAATTACGACTACCAACTGTTGATTAGTGCACCAAAATTGGTGGAAACGATTTCTATCTTTTAATATGCGGTAAATTTGATTCCTAAGTTTTGATAATAATGGATTTTTTTTTAAAATTTTACTAAGTCAATAGCATGTTTGTCTTATATTGATTTGTTTTGAATTAGGTGGCATGTTTCTACCTTATTTTTTTGTTTAGTTTCTTAATTTTAGCTTGGTTCCTATTAAGTGTAAGCTTATAAAGTAAGCCGTATATTTCCGTTTAGAAATATAAAAAATATTTCTCTCACTGCAACACACCTTTATTTCTATTACTTTTATTTAATTCCATAACAATATTTGTATTGGCGCTTTTGAGATGATATTAAACCTCAGGTCCTAATTACGTACTCGTGTAAGCATTGACGAACTTGTCCAATGATTGGCACCTGGGACCAAAGAACAAGGAAAAGACTTGCGAGTAGACAAAAAAAAAGGGCATTGTTGATGAGTTGGCATGCATTGGTGTATATTAACAAAAATCTTCGATGAGATGCAATATTCATATGTAAGACTAAAAGGTACCTTGGGATGGATGTAGAGTTTAAGGTTAGCTAGATCACATGCATAATGGAGACATACGAGAGCTCTAAGGACTTAATATTTACTTAAGTAGATGAACCAGACTAATAGACTTAACATGGGTAAGTATTCGACCGGACTAGTATGCTATGAAAGGATTTGAGCTTGAATGACTCATCATTAATAGTAGAGATTAAAGGATGATCTTGAATGATTTAGCAGATAAGATCATAGTAGATAGGCATTCAGCTCTAAAAAATAAAGACCGTATGGGAGGATTATTTAAAGATTATGGAGTTTTTCATAGATATAGATGTATCTTTTCTAATTAAATGTAATATATTATCTTGTTAGTTGGGATATAGCTAAATCCTATTAAAGTTCTATTTGGATGGGGGTATCATCCAATTGATTAGTGCGGTGTAATCTAATAATAATAAAGGTGATCTAGTTAGTTCAATTCAATTAGGATCCTGAATTATAAAGCTAGAGGTGCTTATAAATAGCTTATTTGAGTTTTGCTCCTAAAAAGAACAAATATAGAGGGGAAGATAACACATTGAAAGAGAGTAATTCTTTATATACTTTCGGAAAGTGACAAAGGTTGGTTTTTACCATAGCTGTTATGTGTTTATTATTGTTTATACTTATTTAATACTTTTGTAATATTCTTACTCGAACGTGAAAGTTAAATACTTTGAGGGTAGTGAGGTGTTCGAGAATAAAGTTTTATTTATCAGCGATCACGTAGAAAGGTTAAGTCTCGCTTAAGCAGACCTAAATAAGATTACCATTCAAAGGAGTAGGCCAAATTTGGTATAAATTTGGTGTCTATGAAAATCTTTGTAATAGGTGGAAAAAGGACATATGCATTCTTTTTCCTTCTCATATCAGGTTAGTCTCTAATTGGAAAAGGCCAAAATTTGGCAAAGTAAGAGAGAGAAAGAGCGAAAACTGCAATTAAGAGAAAATAGAGGACATGAAACACAGTAGAGGCAAACATATACTTAGTGAACCAATTCATCCATGGCTACAAATGACACCAATCCAAATTCCCATCCTCTAATTCCAATCTTCAAAAGGCAAAAATTACCACTTTTGGAGTCTTCAAATGAAGAATTTAATAAAGTCTCAAGAGCTGTGGAATTTAATAAGAATGGTTTTAAAGAGCCGCTAGAGAATCAAGGTAGAGAATTTGATGCATGATTATAAGATCCTTGTAAGAAAGATGCAAAGGCCTTATTTTTCATTCAAAAGAATTTTGATAATGATATCTTTCCCAGAATTGCAGCAACTACTACCTCAAAAGAGGCATGAGAGATTTTATACACTGAATTTTTGGGTGACAAAAGAAAATAGTAGTTAAATTACAACTATTTATTGTGATTTTGAAACTTTATCTATGAGAGAAAAAGAATGTATACAAGATTATATGTCTAGAGTGACTGACATAAGAAATCATATAAAGATGTATGGTGACAATGTAAGTAATAAAACTATTGAGTGCAAAGTTTGAGGAGTTTCACCCCAAATTTTAATCATGTAATTGCTGCAATTGAAAAATCAAAGGATTTAACTAATTATTTCTTTGATGAATTAATGAACTTCTTAGTAGCACATAAAGAGCAGCTTAATAGATCATTTGAAAAGAGCAAGAAGAAGGCTTTCCAAGTTGGGGGAGGGGGATCAAATTCCAAGGAAAATTCAAGAAACTTTGGATGTCATGGATAAAGCAAATGCGATTTTTGTGGTAGAGGTCAAAGTGATCAACTTCAACACAAAAGCATAATTCAGTGTATTGCAAAACATACAACCACCCAAAAGTTGACTGTTGGATTGCGCAAAAGGATGAACATAAGCATACCAAATTCACTGAGAAGTCATAAAAGGAGAGTAATTTGTTCTTGGCTCACTTTTTCAAAGATGCTATGCCGAATGAAGTCTGGTTCATAAATAGTGGTTGCTCTAACCACATGTGTTGCACAAAGTTATTGTTCAAGGAACTTGATGACGCAAAAATCAAAAGTTTGGCTCGAGAATAGCAAGTCAATCAAAGTTGAATGCAAATGTACGGTTGCTATTAAAACCTCACATGGTAATATAAAGCTTCTCTATGATGTACATTATGTTCTCTGTCTAACCCATGATATGTTGAGTGTTGGATAGTTGGTGATGAGTGGTTATTATGTTCTGTTTGATAATGATTCTTATAGATCCATGATAAGAAATTTTTTTATGTCCAAATGAACCTAAACAAATTGTTTCCACTTTATGTTTCAGTTTTTGGTGAAAGTAGTGCTTTGGAGGTTAAAGAAAATTTAGAAGCAAGTATGTGGCATTTGAGGTATGGTCATTTGAATGTTAGAGGGTTACAATTGTTAAGAAATAAAGATATGGTTGTTGTGTTGCCTAAAATTGATAATCTTATATTTTTATGAAGATTGTGTATATGGAAAACAGAGTAGACCATCATTTCTTATAGGCAAGGCCTGGAGGGCTTCAACCTATCTTAAACTAGTACATGCTGACTAATGTCAATCGAATCCTTAAGATGAAGTCAGTATTTCCTGTTGTTTATTGATAATTATAAGTCGCATGAGCTAGATATATTTCTTTAGATTTAAATATGAAGCGTTTAAAATTTTCAAGAAAATTAAGTCCTTTGTGAAGAAGCAAAATGAGTGTCAAATTAAGACATTTTGAAGAGACCAAAGTGGTGAGTTTGTTTCATATGAGTTTAACACTTTACGTGAGGTGAATGACATTCACAGAGAGCTCAAAAATCCTTATACACTGAAGCAAAATGATGTAGTGGAACAAAAAAATTGCATTATTGGTGAGACAAATAGAAGCATAATGAAAGGGAGAAGTGTCCCAAAGAGACTTTGAGTAGAGGCGATAACTACAACAGTCTATTTGCTAAATATCTCTCTTACAAGGTATGTCTACAATCGAACTCCATATGAGGTGTGAAAAGGTCATAAGCCTAAGGTAATTCACTTATGATTTTTCAGTTGTATTGCACAAGCCTCGGTTAATTCTCACTTTAAACTTAATAAAAAAATTAGAAAAAATGTATCTTTATGAGGTATAATAACCAATCCAAAGCATAAAAGCTATATAACCCCGCAAATGGCAAGGTGATCATTAGTAGGAATATCAAATTTAATGAAGCAGAAAGCTGAACATGGGAGAAAAAAAACACAACAGCAATAACTCCCCAATTATAGAAGGTTTTCTTGTAACTCAAAATGCAGAACCAACAAATTAGGGTTCTGGTGGCAGTGATAGCAACTCACTTTCAACTCTAAGAACCAATAATGCTTCGTCAACTTCAGGCAATAACTGTGCTTCTTCTATAAGTTGATCTTCATATTCAACTTCTAACACACCTCTAAAAAAATAGATATCTTAAGAAGATTTATGAATCATGCTCATTTGCCTTGTACGTGATAAAGCCCATATGCTTTGAAGAAGCTGCTAAAAGTGAAGAATGACAAGTTATAATGATGAAAGAAATGAGGGTGATTGAGCACAATAAAAAATGAGAATTGGTTGATCTTCTAGAAGGCAAGATTCCTATTAGACTCAAGTGGGTGTTCAAAATAAAGTATCATATGGATGATAGTATACAGAGGTTTAAAGCAAGGCTTGTTGTTAAAGGATATGCACAACATCAAAGTATTAACTTTGACAAAAAATTTTGCTTATTACTCGCTTTGAAATAGTGAGAATTCTTCTATTCCTAACTACTAAATTGAATTTTCTAATTTATCAATTTGATGTTAAGTCTTTTTGAATAAGAAGTTAGAAGAGGAAGTCTATATATCCTAACTTGAGGGCTTTGTAGTTAATAACAATGAGAAAAAGATCTCTAGGATCAGGAAACCTATTTATGGGTTAAAGCAAGCACTACAAGCATGGTACAAAAAAAAGACTCATATCTCTTGAAAAATAAGCCCACACTATATGTAAAGAAGCATGGTAATGGTGAATTATTGGTAATTTTCATTTATTTTGATGATATGATTTACATGGGGTCCTCTAAAACCTTAGTTGTTGTATTTAAGTCATGCACACAAAATGAGTTTGAAATATTAAATTTGGGAATTTTGCGATACTTTCTTGTACTTGATGTGAAACAAGTAGAAGATGGGATATTCCTTTCATGAAGAAAGTATGTGAAAGATCTTTTGTTTAGGTTTAGGATGCACAACTGAAAAGCAAGAACTACACCTATTAATCCTAATAAAAAAAATTACGACGTGAAGTTTGTACAGAGGTTATTGACTAGAGTTACTACAGAAGCCTAATAGGTGGGTTAAACTACTTAACACATAATCAACTAAATATCATGTATTGTATGAGTGTATAGTTCAAGTATATGCATAGTCTTGCAAGGCATCATCTAGGGCTACCAAAAAGAGTGTTACGTTACATTACCAGAACTGTTGATTTTGGGCTTTGACATTTAAAGGCAACAAGTTTTAGGTTTTTTGGATATAGTGATAGCCATGTTTTCAGCTTGGGGTTTCCAACAATTTTGTAGAGCTCAAAGAAACAGGATGTGGTTACACTGTCGTCTTCAGAAACAAAGTATGTTACAGCATGTTAGGCTATATGGTTGCAAAGATTGTTGGTTGTTGTTCATCATAAGTAAGATGGTATAAAAAAACATTATATGACGACAAAGCAACCATTGCAATGATGAAGAATCCAACTTTCCGTAATTGAACGAAACACATCGACATCTGGTACTATTTTATTTGTAGACTCACATCAAAAGGAGAAATAAATTTAAATTTCTGTCAAACAAATAAATATGTTATTGATGTTCTTACAAAGTCTCTTCCTTAGGTCAAAGCACAATTACTTTTGACAAAGACTTGGAATATGCAATTTCAAAACAAAGGGGAGTGTTGAGTAGTGCTCCAAAATTGATGGAACTAATTTCTATTTTTTAGTAAGCAGTAGATTTAATTCCTAAGTTTTAGTAATAATGGATTTGTT
The DNA here is from genome assembly GCA_027479065.1 of Erythroxylum brevipes. Classification (NCBI taxonomy): domain Eukaryota; kingdom Viridiplantae; phylum Streptophyta; class Magnoliopsida; order Malpighiales; family Erythroxylaceae; genus Erythroxylum; species Erythroxylum brevipes. Next base: position 56,654,892 of record JANIHY010000003.1, read on the forward strand.
AATTTTGGAGTTTTTCTTACCTTGTCAATATCACGTTTCTTTTACAATAGATTTGTTGTGACTTAGGTGGCCATGTTTCAACCCTATTTTCTGGTCTAGTTGCTTAAATGTAGCTTAATTTCTATTAAATGTAAGCCTATAAAAATATGCCTTGTATTTTTTGATAAATGTATAAAAAAGTGTTTTACTTTCAGTGCAATTCATCTTTGTTTCTATTTCTTTTATTTTACTCACCAACACCAACATATTTGTAAAACAACACATATTTCCATAGGTTATTGTCTTAATGCAAGAGGTTTCAGGATAGCTTTGTAATAAAATGATTGATTTATGTTAATTGCATTTTTTTCTCTTAATCCTCCTTTCCTTTTAGGTTTGCACACCTTTTTCCAAGTACTTGCATCAGTACCTCTTTTTATAAAAAATGATGTATTTCTTAGTTAAGCTTATCATAAATGCCTTTTATAAGTTTTATCCTCTGTATATTATATAAAGAAATAGAAAGTATAGTGACTTAATAAGAATTTCTCTCCCAACCGTAGACATGTTCTTAAATCTCCAACCTGACAGTTGGTTCGTAACCTTTTTAAGTAAGATTTCACATAGAACTTTGGTAACTTTTGTATGTAGTAGTGATACCTCTACATATTGGTCAAGTTATTTTGTAACTTACCCAACTTGAAGCTTAATAAAAAATTGGCTTGCTATGTAGTACTTAATGAGAATCAAAATTTTGATTTATCAAAAGTAACTTTCAGTATAGAGGATAAATAAACATTTTATAGGCAATTCAACATATAACTCATTTGGTGCATGGAAGCTTAACCATAAAAAAGAAGGTTATCTCCAAAAAATAAGTGAGAAATAGGTAACCTTTTCTTGGGAAGTGCAAGAGTTTCTTGCTTTCTCCTTTCCACTTCACTTGTGATTGAATTTCATGCAAAGTACAAATAAATAGGATAATAAAAGGTACTCTTGTCGAACTCTTCTAAAAGGGATGCCTCGATTATGTGAGGGATTTTTAATTCATTAAGAATACTACTTATGAAATCTCATCTAACCCTATCATAAGCTTTTAGATAATGCTATTTTGAAATCAAAAGGTACTTTCTCTCAAATAGACTTCTATAATAATAAAACCTTTTCTTCCTTTCTTCTTTTTTATAGAGTAAACAATTTTTTGAGTTATAATTATATTTTCTACTCTTGTTCTTCTAAAAATGAAGTTATTTTGATAAGGACTCACTAATTGACCGAAATAAGATTTGATTATGGTGGTTATCACCTTGGAGATGAATTTAATAGCCATGTTATAAAAGAAGGTAAGTCTTAGATCCTTGATCATTTGCGTTTGGGAAACTTTTGAGATTGAGACAATCTAAAATTTATTTAGGAGACTTGAAAAGGACATGCTTTCAAATGTTGTTTGCACCATTCAAATTACTTTATTTTCCACCATCTACCAACAAGTAGTTCAAGTCATTTGTACTTGAAGATTCTAATAAGCTCATACTTTTAACTATTATGAGCATTTTTATAGGACGACAGATTCAAAAATATCTAACCTTCCATTTATTTTTTAGTTTAGTGTCAAATTTTCTAAAGTTTTTAGTTTAGTTATTAACCTTTCAAATTTTGTACAAGTTTTAAAAGGTAGTCACTAAACAAATTTTTTAAAAAGTTTAGTATTAAATTAAAAAAGTCTTAAAAGATTAGGTATTGTTTAATTTCACATCTCTTTCTTTATTTGTAACTTGAGTAGACAATACTTATATAGTTTGAGGAGATAATTATAGAAATCTTAGTAATGATGCGGGTCTTCATTAATTTGCTCCACTTTATATAGTTGTTTGAAATATTCTTGAACTTCTTGTTTAGAGAGATCACTTTTTAAAATTTATTCATTATTATGAAGTGATTTTATCAAATTGGGCTTCTACGAATAAATAGTGATTAAATCAAAGAACCTTATATTTTTGTTTCCCAATTAAATTCGATCTTCTTTAGATCTCTGAAACCAATGCAATTCATTGTAGTCAAGTATTAAATCATATTTATTCTTTAGTTGTTTTCCAAGCTTATGAGATAATTATTGGGTTCTTCATCAATACTTAGTGGATATCACATAATCTTGCTAGAATTCCCCTCTTTTTCCTTAAAATGAGATTAAGGATGGCAATAAACTGAGTGGACTTGGGCTCGAACCTTTTATGGATTAGATTTGGCTTAAATATTTTCTCAAGTTTAAGTTTGACATGAGATACTTAGCATAAACTTAGACGTGAAACCCTGTCAGGTTGGAACAAGCATGAGTTGCCTAAAGTTTAATCAAACTTTAATTGACTCAAAACTTAATTAGGTTGGTTCAAACTTGCTAGCTTGACACCAAGTTAAGATTATATTCAAGGTTACTATCGACAATTCGACATTGTGGTAAGTTGTTGTAGAGTATCTCAATCGCTTAGGCCATGCAAATCTATATTGCTTCTCAAAATATTTACTCAGAACTGATCTATGATGCCTATGTTTTATGCTAAAAGAAAAGTTGATTGTTGCATGAACATCTTTTAGTTAAAAAAACTATGCACAAGATGTATTAATGGAGAAGTCAAAATGCTATAAGTAATAATATGAAGCAATTGAAAGCTAAGTATAAATTAGGACAAATGGAGAACATAACACAAAGTACAATCAACAAAGAGTCAAACAACTAGAAGAGAAAAAAGAGGGAAAAGCAAAAATTAGTGAAACTTGAAATGAAGACAAGAAGGAAGTAGTGATGAAAGTCAAAACATAGCATTATAATACTTAAGAAGTAAAAATTTATGGCAAGGCAGTATACGTTGCCATAATGAGGGTAAGGGGAGAGAGAAGTAGTATTGAAGGATGGCTCGAATCCTTCTTATCTTTCTCTTACAAACTAATCATGCAATCTAACTCTACTTTACTTCGATTTTTTTCTTGCTATTATTTTGTTTGAGTACAAACAGTCAAACTAGGTACTGAAAGATACAGGCTCAATCCGTTACCATGACTGATAGGATGATCAAGCAAGGCAATGATAATTGTTTCGCTTCTTTTGTTAGTTAGACAGTAAGGGATGATCTCATATTTCAATCCAAGGCATGGTCCCATGGTCCCAAATCAACACAAAACAACGTCTGAATTAATTCAATACTTGTATTTGAAATTTTCTAAATTAGTTTACCTTTTCATAAAAAAAATAATTGACAACTTAAAGTTTTATATTCTTTTTTTTTTCTGCAATAAATCTTGTGAAAAAAGTATTTCTAAATTGCTATGTAAGTAGAAACAACTCTTAATCTTGTCAAATTTATCATTTATCAATATAAAACACATGTTATGTTAAATCAGAAGTTCAAAATTCAAGTTAGGTTGGTCCAAGTATGAACTTTATTAATATTCAAATTTAAAGTATATTCAAAATCGATTTAAAACCCAAAATTTGATTAATTTAAATTAAACTCACTAATTTATGGAATCCTATTATTTTCATCAATCTTAAATAGAACAAAGACTTCTCTACACCGAATATGTTCTCAAACTTTTATCAAACGTTTATAATATCATTTACAACCCGAGAAAGCTAAATTTGAACATTCTATTGATTACTCATTTTTCTAGTTATAAGAAAAAGAAAAGAAAAGAACATAATTAGTATAATATATAAATGTTATATGGCTACCATAGGAAATAGATAAAACAGAGAAAAGATGATTGATAATAATTATGAACTTCAAAAGAAGACCATGAATGACACTAATATGTTGGATTGTTATGCAGAGATGTTTGGAAACGTACGGGCAGAACTCGTGAATCACGTTTTCCTTCAAAGAAATTGTTAGGCTCTGTCCCCTTTCAATTGGATTATGTACACCTAAACCATATTTTAATGGATGAAGTTATCCATCTTCTCTCGTCTTTTCTTTCGCTAATGATGTTGCTCATATTTTGCTGTTAGGTACATGAGATCTTCTACTGAAAGATTGAGATGTGTAGCTCACGCACGTGCTCCATGAAGGGAACCAATGAGCGGATCACCTGACACAACTTGCAGTAATGGTGAGTCAAGACACCCACATCCTTCGGAACCCTTCGATTCTCTCTCTGGCGCTGCTGCACCGAGAACGAATTGGTACGACGTACTGCCATGCCGTGGTTTAATTAGTTTCTTTTGATTTTGTCTTCCATTGTAACAAAAAAAAACTGGATGATGGCAACCGATGAATCGACCCGAAAGGTAAACTATTAAGATAATAAATTTTTGATTTAAAAGATTCAACTAATATCATATTATTGTAAAATTAATTAAATATAAAATAAAATTAATAAATTTTAAA
>JANIHY010000003.1:56811849-56825851 GCA_027479065.1 Erythroxylum brevipes
TGAGCCCCTTAAGATTTAAAAATTTTAAATTTTTGGACCCTCTTATTTTAAATTTTTGGCTCCGTCACTATCTCGAATCCAGTTTTTCACAAACACACCAAACACATTGAGCTTGATTGCTATTTTATTTGAGAACAGCTCACCGCTAGTTCTATTGCCACTGTTGGTTCAGCTCACCGACATCTTCATTAAGGCATTGGGTCGGAAGCAACTTGAGTTTCTTGTTTGCAATTTGGGTATTTGTCCCTTGTGTGCTCCAACTTGAGAGAGAGTGTTAGCGATATATCCATTGTACGTATCTATGTATTTATTGTATATATATTTCCTTAATCTTCAGTTTTGATATGTTATTCGCTTTGTAACTTTGCGCTACTATTTAAGGCTTTGATAGTTAATGAAATATGAAAATTAAATCTTCCCAAAGCTTGACATTTAATTTTTTAATTTTTCAGTCCTTAGATAAAATAATATTAGTTTTAAACTGTTCAAATTGAATCAATTTTCGTAAATTCAAATTTGATTTAAGACTATTACTAACAAGGTTAAATTGTAACAAAGTCAAAATGTAAACTCTAATAATTGAAGACTGGAGCACTTAAAAGACAAAGGAACTACCTGATAACAACAAACCTGATCTGCCCTATCTGTGACCACATTTCAACCTTATGTCCCAATTGTACACGTGTGACCCCCCTTGCATGATCTACTTCACGTGAAGCACCACAAGCCTCTTCATGACTTGCTAGCTCTTGGGGGACCCTTAACAGAATCCGATTGCTTTTCTCGGATCAAATAGAATTTAAGGTGATAGTTAGTTGTACAGGATTGGCGACTCTCAAAACTACTCGTGTTGCCTAAGGGATTCTCTCTCTCTCTCTCTCTCGCTCTTACACAACACATCTTTTGAACTTTTCCAACTTTCTATCTCTCTCTCCATAATTGGATGAGATATTTCATAATTATAATTAATCATATGATGATCATTAGACTGTAACCAACTCATTGATATCAAATTGCATCCAACGAAACGTCACTCAAGAAAACGACGTATTGTTTGTTTATGATTTTCTCTCATTGTTGGATGAATAAGTTCCTTAGGTATATATATTTAATTAATGAATCAGTGCTACAATTTATTAGTCCTCAATTGAAATTAATTAAATAATGAAAGATCTATAATTATTTAGTTTAATGGTAAGCTAAATAAAAAATTAACTAATTATTATTATTGATGGATGGATAATAATTATAATCTAAATAATTATAGGTAAAACATTAAAAAAAACGTTGTAATTATTTGTTATATTTAATTAGTTTCATTGCAGGATTTTAAACTGGGTGCGTGTGATGATGATGATGAATTAGTTTTATAAGAATACCAAAAGTCTCACATATATTTTTAATTTTGGCTTACTTAAGAAAGCTGCTTTGAAGGTTATCCTTGTGAATCCTTCTTGTTAACTCATTTGTATAGAATTGGACCGTAGTGTGAAAAGATCTAGAAAAGCTATTATGGTGCATGCTTAAGTTTCTTTTCTTTCATAAACGAATCAGGTCACTCACACCAATCCTATTCATGAGATTCTCATCTGTCTCTTCACTAGAAACATAATAATAACTAAACTACACCTTGCTAATGTATACTTATATTTTTGATAAAATTAAAATAATTTTACTTCAACAGTCTAATTAATTTGTATATCTTCAACAAGTTTATAAATTTGATTAGGATCATAATTACGAAGTTGCGGATATTAAAACATGCATTCACATGCACTCTTCAAGTGATGGACACTAACTAGATTATGTTATACTTGAACCGACTGAAATCATCTTGCTATATGAAACTTACGAAGTTACCGTTTTACCACAATAGCTTAAGCTGTTGTGTGATGTCAACTCAATTGGTTTTATATATTCTCTAACGCACCCTCTCAAGTGAAAGCTCTTTGAGCTTAAAACTTGCACATGCCTACTTTATCTTGTGCTTAATTTAATTAGAATAGGTGGTGGTAGGATTCAAACTCATGACCATTTGGTCATAGAAGCTCTGATACCATATTAAGTTACCATTTTACCACAATAACTTAAGCTGTTATATGAGGTCAACTCAATTGATTTTATATATTCTGCAACAAAACTAGCCATGCACTTAAAGTGGAATCTAACCAAAGCCGAGGCGTTTTAATTAGAAAACCACAAATGCCGGATCCTTCCTTGTAGTTATTTTATTTTATAGTACTGAACAAAGGAAGTAACTTAAACTATTATATATCGTTTTTATAAAGTACACAAACAATTAGAAGACAAGAACGTTAACAAACAAACAAGAAGAAACTAACATCGAACATGCCCTAATATTAAAGGAGACCCGGAAAGCACTAAGATTCGGAGGAGAAGCTGAGCGAACACACAAGCATGCACAGAGAAAAGTTACACATCTCGAACGTGGAAGAGATTAGGGTTCTTAATGACAATGTCATACATGTGAACCGAGTAGAACTTGGAGAAGTCTCTGGGAAGAGAGATAAGGTCATTAGAGGAATGCTTGTGGAATCGGAGGAAGTCAGGCTCACCACCATAGTACCTTTCCCAACCCAATTCAGTAAGTATTTGCTCAAGACAAGAGTAAGAAGTCACTACTTTGCCTGATGGCAAGTGCACCAGTACCTTTCTCCTGGAACTTCCCTGGGAGGATTCTATCACGCCATTTTCCTTGAAAACCCAAACACCGGACATTTTCTTTTCAGTTTCTTGGATCCACTTGGTGATTACAGTTTGGTTTGATATGAGTTTTTAGCTTGTGGGTATGCAAAGAAATGGAATGAAGAGGGTTGACAAGTGAAGTGATGAAGGATTGAAGGCTAGTAGGGGGTATTTATATTTGCGCCGTGGGGTATAAAAAACAAAAGGCTAGCTAGTAATAAATTTTTGGGGTTTAAATTAGGGTTTTGGTATAGAATCTAGATATTGTGGGACCTAATGGGTTTAAAAACGAGTGTGGGTTTAAGGGAATCTTTGTGTGGTTGCAAATGTAGCAGTCTAGGAGAACCTTTGGGACACTGATGGTGAAGGTCTTTCGTAAAACATGTTGGTCTCTGAAGTCAATCCACAAAAGATGTCTGAATGGTTAGATTGAACGTCCATGTCCCACACCCGACATCACGGGAAGTCCCACGTGAAGAGAGCGGTAATAAATTTGGAGATATTTGTTCTAAACCCTTATGCTGGTGGGTTAGCCAACTCCGTCGTCTGGGTGCTTTCCTTTCTCTTGTTGGGTCCTCAGGAAAGGAAGGTTGAAACCTCAAAATCCCCCCATTTGTTGTCCAAGTCCATGCTTGCTTTGCTTACAACATGTGGTTCCTACATGCACTATCTGGCCCTTCGACAATGGTGGTTGGAAAATTCTTCAGAAAAAAACATTAGCATCATGGATATTGATGGATTCAAAAGTTCAGTAATGTCTCTAGTTGCATGCTTATCCAATATGATTAAGCAGTATCAAATTACATTCTTTGAATAGTATAACCTAACTTATGGTTTTAAATTATAGAACACTGATAGCTTGAGGAGTACTGTTCATTCCTTATGCTTGTTAAACGCTAACTAGCAGCAACTGCTTCGGTTCAGGGCTTAGCTAGAATGTAAAACAAAGACGACCACATAAGTCAAGGCACCATTTACCTTTCAAATACGGAAACTTCTTTGTACGCCAGCTACTTAGACAGCTGACGACAGATCTCTGAATCCGACGAGCAGCTGTCAACACACACACGCACACGCAGGGTTTTATGTCTGTCGAACATATTACATGAACGTTGTGGGCTGGGGTAAATTTACTTTCTTGATGACCTTGTCCTTACTTCAGTCTTGTTTTGAAGAAACTAATATGCTTAAATGTGCACGGGATAAACCTTTAGATTAATGCAATAATCTACATTATTTAGGTATTTTGTACCGGATAAATCTTGTACGACAGGTTCAATCGAGAGAGTGTAGGTAAGAGGATTCGAACATAAGACCTTTTAGTTCCATGTCCCTCCTCCTCACTCTAGCAACTCGACCACTCCCTAAGGGGCTGCAATCCACTTTATTATGATCCTATCATCATTTGGAGTTCTAAATTTTAATGACAGTTTTAATTAATTAAGAATGATAATGAATCAAGAATAAATTATTAATAGGCTTAATTAATACATTTTAAAACAATTTTATTTACTAAAATTAATTAAATTCACATTCGATCCAAAATTTAATTAACTTGAATTACACTTAATACAATTTATAATTCTTATTTTTAGTATGGGATCAAAAAAATTATTAAAAAATATGTGTTATACACATCATTGCTCTTTAGGGGAGAGATTTCACAAGAGTTTGCAACATCAATTAAACATGCTTAGCCTCTCATATCAAGGTCGATTCAAGAACAATTCAAGCGTTATGCTCCTCTCCAATGGACCACCACTAGCTACTACACCCTATAGATCTCGAAGTCTCATCCTAGCTATCAGGCTTCTAAGGTTACAGTTGCTGCAATTGCAAAGTTGCTCATCACATGAGATCACATGGGCATAAATGGTCCACGGGTAGGACCTCAATTAATATTAATGTCAAATCTATCATTGCCATGGATGTGGTCACTGCATAACATTTGGAGTTCACGGAGATAAATGTCTTCGCATTAGGTAAGGGACAAGTTCTACTTTCGCATTATTTTGAAAGGCTTTTTGTCAAAACTTGTCGGCAATTTATTACATGCAGGGAAATATCATTAATTACCTTAATATGGAATTTAGAATATGTAAAATATTCAAATCTTCTATTCTAATTATTCTGTTCTAATTTTATCTTTGCTTCAAAATGACATTATTTTATATCATTTTAGAGTAAAAATAAGATTAGCATAAAGTATTTAGAACAGAGAATCTGATGTCGGTTTACATATGTATATAAGAAAGGAGTTGGTAAATAACTTAGTTTTGAAAAATGAAGATTAAATCATTTTCATATCAAATTCACATTTGGAGAAGCTCCATAGTTGATTACCATGATCCCAAAAAACTTATAATAATATGAATCAAATTAATTTCTCAAATTGAATCAAATTTCTTGAAATCAAAACTTATTATACTTGGAGATATATCTTAGTGAAAATGGATATCTGTGGTCCTCAAAAAACTTTATATGGCTGCTAATTCCAACTTTCCTACTCACTGTTCCTCTTTAGCCATACTTGCCACAAGGTACTGAAGACATTGGACCTATCAGTGAATCCTTGGTGGTACCAGATATCCAATTTGTATTAGCTTTTCATGCATTCTATCCGTTTAAAATATTCCACTGGTCTTGGAATTTCTTGGTGTTTATCCAAGATAACGATGACAAGTTTTGTTACTGTTTCCCATTTCTTTTCACCATTGACTTTTAATAAAGCTTTTGATAAAGACATCGAGTTCAGCTCAAAAGGAACGTGTGTGTAGTTCTATGGGAGTTCAGATCTCCTGTTTAATATTATAGTGTTTTATTATATCTAATGAATCTCAACTGTTTATTTATGTGAGTCTTATATAGGTCATGTATGGATTACCCGTGAATCCCATAAAATAAATGGTTGAGATTTCATAAGATAAAATAAGACAGAATAATATTAGACAAAGATCTTAATTTAGTTCACCGGATACCTACTTCCAACGCCATGATCGTATCAGCACCAAAATCACTTCTAGTTCTTGATGCTTCTACTAAACGTTCATTACAAGAACCATTAATCAGTAATCAAACATCATTAAACCCTCCAAAAGAACCATAAGACATGACTTGTCAAATCAAGAGATTTGCTTTAAATCCCATGTTTAAAAATCTTGTACTATTAACGAATAGATGGGACGAGGGCACCATATATAATCTCTTTTTACTTAAAGTTATATCTAGGTTTTGTTACCAACTATCGATCACAATAATTAAAAAATAAGTATGAAAATTATAATCACATACAAATTTTGTACTTCATCAAAATTTGACTACTTTTACGGACGATTAGAATTTTTATTTTACTGTGAATTATTTTTGATATATATATTATCAAGTTCCATACCTCAACAACTTAGTCTTACACTATTGCGTTTTTCTATCTTCTTGCAACTGGATTAGAGAAGAAAATCTTAATTAAATATCATTTAATTTAACACTTTTGATTAATTGGCATATTAGTCAAAATTTTAAATTGTAAATTACAACTATAGTTACCATCTTGTAATACCATTATTTTTATTATTGTAATTTATTATAACTATATTCATTTCATATTTATTATAATTATTTGTTTTTTTCCCCCACAGCTACGAGTGGAATCAATACTTTGAGCGAGATGACACAACATTTGAAAAGATGCAAATGATCATTTGAGTAAAGATTTAGGGTTTTGCAGTTGTTCGGTTTTTGGAGAACAAAACAAGCTCTGACAGATCTTCCAGCATTTTCTATGCCCGCTGCTCAAGCCTTCTTTTATTCCAGAGTCTTTTCAAAAGTGGCAGAAGGAATGTAGTGGGGACAATTCTTTAATTCCCTCGGACACGAAGAGACACCAAACCTTATCAAATACACCTTTTCTTTTCCCCTTTTTCTTTTCATTAAAAAAAAGTATTAAGAGTACAAGATATCTATAATTTAAAAAATTGTCGAAAATTTTCATAATCTTTAAATTTTATTAAAAACTCATAATTTTTAGTTATTCAGAAAAACTCGTTCTTAAATTTCGGTTAAAAAGTAACAACAAAACATACACAATATGAATATCATATATGAAATAATTAAATATCACTAATATGTGTTGATTTATGCCGTACAACTAATAAGATGGTTGTATTTGATTATCAAAAATAATTTAAAGACATTATTTATTCTATATATATTTAGTTGTATATGACAAAGCTTATAGGATAAATATAATAATATATACTACAAATAAAATTGCAATGAGATCATAATTATGAGATTGGACATTAATGGAGTATAAAAAGACCAGCACACATTATATTTCATCCTTATGAAAAAAGCAGTCGATTTCATAGACTAAAATGTAAAGATATTTAAACAAACAAGTAAGGACTTGTTATAGAACAAGTTCACTTAACTGAATTTATATGAGAAATCTATTTAAAATATTACTTATATAGTTATGAAAATTCTCATTGTGATGATTTTATAAATGATCATTTGACTTGAGATTTTCAAAGTTATCTTATATAAGAATTACTACATTTTGATACTACTTACGAACATTCTAGTCAAGGGTAGCTCAGTCAATAGTCATTGACTATAACATAAATTATATGGAAGTAGCTGAATGATCAATACATAATTCATTATCCTAAAATGATTAGGAAGAAAATTTTGTTGTTTTCTATTAGTATTGATTCGAAAAATCTTTGCCAAGGTGAAATGACATTTTGAAAATAATTTACAAATGTCATTAATTGAATCAACCTCTAATGGTAGAGAACTAACTTTATTGGATTCAATAGATATTAATTTTATGTTTTATGTCTAATCAAAACATTATATGATGAAATGATTGAACTATACAAAATTAGATATGGAAAGATTAGCCAAAACCAGTTTAACATTCCTAAATATTTGGATACTTATAAAGCATTGCTAGATGCCAATCTTGATTTAAGATTATAAATTATTTAATTAAAGAATTAAAAATAAATTAAATGAGTTTAATTATCTATTCCTAAGTATGAGTTAGGGTTATAATTTATATTCATTATTAACATATTCACAAAAAAAACAGATTGAAGAGACACAAAATATTTTAATCAAGTTGGACTTGATTGTAAAACTAGAGAAATTTTGTGATTAAATATTTAGTAAATAGGAATCAATATGAGATACTGAACTTTTTATGCCTAATTTGTATTTAATTAGAATTAGTGTGATTCTAATTAAATTTTAATTGAAATTATAATTTTATTTCAATTAAATTAATAAAAAGTTAAAGTCCTATTACAAATAAGCTTAAGCTCCAAGGGAAGGCTAAATGCTCAAATTTGGGCCAAATGTTTTCTAGTTTGATTAATTTGGGACCAAACTTTATAACCTGATCAATTAAGGTCTAAACATTATCGAGTTTACTCAATGTTAGGTTATTTTGGACAAAAATTTGACAGTGTTATATATGCATTATTATATATAAAATTTGTGTTTAGAGAGGTCAAGTGGATTTTAATGCCACGTAAAAAATACTTAAAACCCACCTTGATTTTTATAAAAGTTAAAAACATAGTATCGTTTAAATTTTCACAAAACCCTAATTTTACTTTAATCCCCAAATAGTCACCCACTCTTTCTAGAAAAATTAATAAATGGGGTTGTCCTATTTGGTGTCCTACCTCCTTTATGTATCATCACTGTCGATTACCCCATTCAAGTTCTCCAATTACCTTCCAATCCTTTGGTGTAAATGTTCTCTCCATCAATCTCCATGTACATTCATGTTTAATCTCTCCTTAGGTGCTGGAAGTATATGTATACACACATGGGCACTAGTTTATAGCTGTAGATAATTACTTGGTTGATTTTGGTTTGGAGGGTCATTTTTCAAAAAATGATGGAACTAAACTGTTGAGGTTAGCTTCAAGATGTTTGCAATATGAAGCTCGTGAGAGACTGAATGCAAAGTCCCTTGTCACTGCACTTATGTCTCTTCAAAAAGAAATAGAGGTAAGTTTAGTGGCTGATTCAAATGAACATTCTAATAAAGTTCTCTATATAATTTTGATTCTATGACTAATTATTCTTATAATTGGTCATGTCAAACAACAACCTTGGAAGTCTAAATGACTTCTACATTTAGTGGGGCTAATTTTTACTTTTCATTTAACAGGTTCCATCACATGTTTTGCTGGGTATTCAAAATGAAAGTTTAATGTCAACTTAATATTTTTCACTGAAGCCTTTAGGTGATGCATGCTCGAGGATAGATCTCACTGCTATACATGAAATCCTTGAGAAGATTGGATATAAGGATGATGATGGGATTGTTAACGAGGTAAGACTAGTACTTTATGAATGCAAATGAAATAGCAATTAAAACATTGTTGAGTATGCTAGTTTCTATTCCAGAATAGTATCAAGAATAAGTGAGGTGAATAAAATGGAAGTTAGGCAATGAACCATTAGATGTTTATTTCTACCGCAATTTCTTTTATTAGTTCTTAACCGGGAACTAAGGCATCTCATTTGCTTCCTTCTAAGTTTATTGTTGCATCATCTTTGTAATGGTTGCTTAACTCTTATTGACTACTCCATCTTCCTTCTTTATGAAGCAGCTCTCATTTCAAATGTGGACTAGCCAAATACAGGAGACAATGAATTCTAAGAAGCATGGAGATGTTGCTTTTCGAGCTCAGGATTTTGCAACTGCATTTGATTGCTACACACAAGTAAGCCTTTCCTATTCTTAACTTTTAGCTTGCACTTTGGGTTTAGCCTTGTGTTATTAGTCAATTTAGTTACAAGAAACCAAGCATGGTTTCTACTTCTGACCCTGAGTTAATGGGGTATCAAATAATTGTCTTAAATTGATTGGTAAACATCAAAACTTCGTATAAAAGAGTGTATGTGAATAAAAGATCTTTTTTGTTTGTGGGAGGAGCTAATGTTTTCCCTTATGTCATTTGTAGTTCATTGATGGTTGGACAATGGTGTCACCAATTGTGTACAATAGGCGATGATATCTTACTTAATGAATGACATGGCACAAAAAGATATTAGGGATGCTATGTAAGCCCAGGTTGTGTCTCCTGAGTGGTATATTGCTTCATATCTTCAATCAACTTGTCTGCTCAATCTTGGAATGAAGCATGATGCTTAAGAAGTACTCAATGATGGCACTAACTTGGAAACTAGAAGGAACAAAATTTGAAAGTGTATAGCTTTCTTTATATATCACAAACTTCGTATGGGCATGTATGTAAACAGTTTTTCTTCTCTCTTATGCTTTCCGGCCTTACATAATTCTTTGATAATAGTTTTGTTTAACTATTTATGACCTTACCTAATCTTGATCTTTTGATTTCACTAGTTGTTGGATATTACCAAGGTTTTAAATTGCGGACTGCAACTTACCGTAACTGCAAATTGTGGTTGAACATAATCTAAAACCATGGTCATTACTCGAATTGGAAACTTAAAGAGTGATTATAGCAACAACTAAGCTAACTTAGTACAAGTTTTTGTCACTTCTTATAGAAAATTAAATCTCAGTAACACTAGTTATAAGGAAAAGAATATGTAAATCAACATCATCTTGTATGATCAGTTATGCACAACATATGAAACAGGTGAATCCAATATTCAAGTACCTAAAATTGATTTTCTAGGACAAGCATATATATATATATAGATTTGTCACTCTATAAACTTCTTACCAGATCTCTTGCAAGGCTCTGTACTCTACTTTTTTTAAGTACCATAACTTAAATTCTTCTCAAACTCTTTTAACATGGTTAGTTCTTGAAGAACAACACTTATCTATAATCATTTCATAACTTCATTTTCTTCCACCGCGTAGTTCTCTCAAGGCATCATTTACAGAAGTATAGGAAGGTTTATTAAAATGAGAGAGTAAAAACCATGCAAGCTAGCAAGAAATTTAGGAACAGGTGGCCATGCCAAAAGCTTCTTGTTTTCGAATGGGGGACCGATGTTGAAACCGTCTGCGTAGTTGCAGTGTTACTTGTCTCATTCGATTGCTTTATTGATTCAACCTCATTTGGCCCAATAATATTGTGTGCAGTAGGTTGACAAATCTCACATATCTTAATAGACAATTAAGCAAATCAAATTAACAAAAAAACACTAATAAACTGAAAGAGACAAAGATGGTATGATAAAATAACAGTTAAAGAAGCAATATAAATCTAGGAACAAGGTAAGATGACATCAGAAACTAAATAATTTGCTAGTTTTATATGATAAATATAGCTTTAGAATGAACATGATAATCGTAAGTCTGTAAGTTTCTAGGCAATATCGAAAGGGAGTTCTATACTTTCCAATTGGTATAGTCTGAATAATTAATTCATTTATAGATCAGATTTCTCAACCAGATCAGTTTTCAAATCCTTCAAATCCTACCTAATTGTGATATTATCCTAACGCACGAATCCAAAGAATTGACATATTAAAGTGTATGGCAGAATATTAAAACATGATCTAAGGGACACTAATATGATTTATGAATTTGTCACTCATAAGACAATTACATAGCATCCAAATTGTGTACATTCAAAAGCAAGTAGCAAACTTTATTCGTTATACCTACCTATCAAATGAATATCAAATTTTGCCTTATAAAAAATAGTAAGATAATGCTATGGCTTTTTTTCCTTTTCTTTTTTTCCCAATTAGAAAGGCACCTGGTGTTAGGGAAATGCATATTTTAGCTTAGGCTCATTGGCACATGAAAATGAAAAAGAACCAAAAAGAAGAGATTATGAGAATCCAAGACACATCACCAAAACTAGTGTACCTTAATGCAACATGCCTCTTTACCTTTTATATGAACTTGTATAAAATTCCCCACTTTCCCTTTTCTCATTACAATTCATATTCTTGCAATCATGCTTTTCCCTTCACAAACTAACTGAATAAACTTTTGGTAACTCTTTAAGTTAATGAATGTTTCTATTGTCATTTTGTGGATTTATATAATGACAAGTTCGTGTGAAAATGGCTATTCTCACCATGAATGGTAAAAAAGGATCTATAGAAACATGAATGTTATAAATAACCACAAAGGAATTCTCCATTTGGGATAGCAAATAAAAGTTAAAAATTTTCTCACCTTTAGCGAAATGTAACTTGATCTCAGTTACTCTGTTTTTTATCACCACCTCTACAAAGTAATTAGACACTGAAGATGCTCTCCTAGACTCCAAAACAACCCCATAAAAAATCTCCAAGTCCGAGACACACTCAAAACTATAGTCATCATAAGACCCACCAACTGTTGAATAGAACACGAAGTATAGATTTTAACATTTGAAATTCAACCAAATAATCATCTACAACTATGAACTACCCATCTATGTGCATACTTATACTTTTAGCTCTAAAGGAGAGATTGATTGTTATAGAGAACATTTACGCCAAAGGGCTGGAAGGTGGATTGGCGAGAGGGATTGCAGTGATCGGTAGTGATGATCCATGAAGGAGGCGAGATACCTATTCGAACAACTCCTTTTGCTAAGTTTCGAAAAGGGAGAGGGTGAATATTTGTGGATTAAAATAAAATTAGGGTTTTATAAAAATTTAACGATATTCTGTTTTTCCCTTTTTTGAAAATCCAGGTGAGTTTCAACTTTTTTTTACGTGACATTTAAAATCCACCTGACCACTCCAAATACACTTTTTATATATAGTAATGGCGAGTATATGACACAGCTAAATTTTCGTCCAAAATAACCTAACATTGAGTAGACTCGATATTGTTTAGACCTTAATTGAGCAGTTTATAATGTTTGGCCCTAAATTGATCAAACTCAAAAACATTTAGCCCAAATTTGGGCATTTAGCCTCTAAGGGAGCTAGCACTCCTTTCCTAGCCTTCTCTGCAATAGTTGCAGAGTAACTACTATTAAAGGCCAGAAACATGTGTGAGTATGATGATTCAGATGAATTGATTTCAAAAATGGTTCAAGGGAAAAAATAAGAAAATTATCAAGCTTCAGAATAAGATACGAATTATGATTATTGCTTTATTATTATTTATTTGTTAATCATTTTATAGAATTTAAGTTATTTTGGGTTTCGAAAATTCAAACTGAAAAGTTTTTGTAATCATTCTATTGCGTTATGCTAGAGATCAAACCTCATCCCAATTTTTCAACAATATGATAACTCAGCTTAATTTTTAAACCTGATCCAAACTAATTAAATTTGACTTAAATTAATAATTTAAGATAATTATAATAAATTATTAATTTAAGTCAAACTTAAATAATTCCATTTAAGGTTAAGAGCTAAGTTCAATCCCCCTATAAATAGCATTTGATTAGTCCATATTTGACATCTACATAGCATGTGTTTCGTTGTTATTTTTTAATCAAAATTCGAAAGAAGCAATTTTTAAAAATTAAAATTAAAAAATTGAGAACTTTAAATATCTAGAATTTTTCTAGGTTTTCTTAAACAAGAAGAGAAGTATACATTTTGTACTCATAGTATTAATGAACTTTTAGTAATAATATTAATAATAGATCAGTCGAAGGCATTTCTTTAAAAAAGGAAGAATATAAATATCCACCTTAATTCATATTGTGATAAATTTAACTATGTTGTCATGTCAATCAATAGCATATAATTTTAGGTGCACCTAGCATCCAAAACATATATAATGTGGAAGCACCACTCTTGCTCAAACCTTCGAATGGAAATTTAGTACAAAGCAAGAGAACTAATACCAATTATCAATTGCAGTTCAAGAAAAGATAGAATGGCGAATATATGCCTAACTTCCCAGTCACTGGTGAACATATATATAAAAACAAAGAATTACACCGACATCAAAGAAGATGGGTCCTTCCACTTTAAGAGCAAGCTTCTTCCTCCATTACTTGAATTGCTACACCCTTCTGACTCTTTGGTTAAGTCATCTTTGGCTATGACTTTTGTTTTTTCCTTTTTTTTTTTGGGTATTCTTGATAAACTTGGTGGCAGTATATGTAGTAATGTCATTAATTTGGAAAAGTATGACAATAATTAAAAAACTCGTCCCGTTTAATTTCTTCAATCGTAAAAATTTTGAGCCGTGTAATTTTTTGGTTTGGTTTTTAAATTTATGATTCGATTTATTTTAATAACTCTTATTGTTAAAAACTCATCAGTTTATTAATTAATCGGTCAATTTTTGTAAATTAATTAGTATTTATCAACTAATTTTTGTTTAATAATTTAGACCTTTCTTTTAACTCTAGGATTGGTCAATACC
>JANIHY010000003.1:56838898-56853191 GCA_027479065.1 Erythroxylum brevipes
TCCGAGCAAGGATTTCAGGTGGGTTTCATGTTTATAATTTAGTAATGAGCCACTAAAGTTTTCTCCCAAATCAAGAACGATTTCAATTACTTCATAAATATCGTTTTGTTTCTATTGAATGATTTGCAAATTTCTACATGTTTCAGCATATGAACTTGTCTGATGAATTTCAAATAAAAATTGGAATGCATTGAAATGTTTTATGTTATGCCTTGAAAAATTCGTGGCATTTTGTACATTCGGAAAAGAAAAAAAAAAGCACGAAAAGCGTTGATAAAATGATTCTAAGCATGATTATGTGCTTTTGTTTGGGCGAGAGTGGAACCATTTTGTTCGTCACGTAAACGTTGACAAGAGCCTTCTCCCGACTGCCGCTTGTGGCATATGAGCTTCGAATGGACTCATTTCGTTCAGAGTGTAAACTCCGGTTTCTCCCTTTTGTTTCCATGGAACCCTCGAGCCATTTGTTTGTGCATTGCATCTATGAATTGCCAAGTATGTGCATGAATTGAGCATTTGCATTGATGATTGAATGAACATGTTGTGTTGATGTGATAATATCTTGCACTATGAAATTTCACTTTTCAACTACGAGTTTGAAATCAAGATTTCGGATTTGACTGAGAATTTGAGAGCAAAGCGTTTTATGAACTTATTATGACTTTTGTATTAAAAATGAACTTTTCAACGGTTTTGCTTGTTCTTCGTTATAAACCTGTTACCCATGAGCTATAAGCTCACCCCCACCTCCTTCATTCCCATCCACAGGTGATGAGAAGAAGATCGGGTGAAGGGAAATGAAGGTTTCGATTTATATGTGTACATATTGTATTGTGCTAAGTTAAATTGGTATTAGAAATTTTGGGATCGGTATATTTTGTATATTCAGATTTCGATATTGATATTGTATTGTGGCTTGGTAGCCATGAGAACTTGTAAATTTTCTTCATTGATGTAAATGAATGATGTATGGTGTATGCGGACCGGATTAAGTGTGAATTTGGTTTACTTGAGGGAGTTATGGTTACGATATGATTTATGGATTGTGAATTTTGGTTATGCATATATATTTATATACCGAAATGAGATGTGTTATGGAAAAAGGAACGTAGAAATGAAATGAGATCGTAAGCTTCACGATTTCTGTGGTGTACGCCAACGTTTTTGGTTCAATGGTCGGACTCCGAGATCGGGGCTCATCGTGTTGGTAGCAGGGCAAGAAAAGATTTCAGCGAACCACGCTTCAGTATGATGGTATTTTTGTATCGAGGTTAGGTTCCGAAAACGGGGCCCGACATTTGCGGTATCAAAGCAGGTTAGTGAGTGTTATGGTCTTGGTTTGAGTTGGATTCCGGAAACGGGGTCCAACATTATGTAGGGATCAAGTCACTAATGATGACCTTGTTCTCTTTGAAGAAAGTGACATCTTACATATGATGCGGTTGCATAAGACTTGAAATGGAAGAGCGTAATAGATGCTGAGATTGCTTCCATAGAAAGAAATACCGTTTGGGAGCTTACAGATCTTTCAAATGGTGAAAGGACAACTAGAGTTAAATGGATATATAAGCCTAAAATGACTCAAAAAGGGAGGGTGACAAATATAAAGCACGCTTAATGGTCGAGGGGTTTATGCCATAATATAGGGTATACTATGATGATGTATATACTCTAGTGGCCACAATTGACACCATACGCCTTGCACTTACACTTGCTGCTCAACAATCTTATACAATCAATCAACTTGATGTTAAATTTGCGTTTTTACATGGTGAGCTTATTGAGTAAGTTTTTATTGATCAACCTCTAGGGTACGTGCAACAAGGGAGTGAGCACAAAGTCTATAAGTAGAAAAAAGCTCACTACAGCCTAAGGCAAGTACCACGAGTTTGGTATATTCGAATTGGTGCATATTTCTTAAAGGTCGTATTTCATAAATGTCCTTATGAAACACTCTAAAATATGGTCTTTTATCAAAAGATTCATATGCATTGATTAAGTGATAGTGATTATACAAGTGATTTAGAGGACAAAAAAAAAGCATAATTGGATATGTATACTCTTAAAAAGGCAACCCGTGATTGCACTGTCTACAATTGAACCAAATTTATAGCTGCAATGCTAAGTGCATACACTTTGAACAATGTTACCCTTACAACTATTTCAAATTATTTACCTATTGCAATATATATAATTATATTAAGTAATTTTAGAGCCTATGATATAATTTTAGTGGTAATACAATTAGAGCTTTGCCAAACTTAATTAAAGTTCAGTTCAAAATTTTTTAAACACTTTAAATTTGTTAGTTGGCCTATGAAATATATTTCATTTTCTAATTTAGATTTACCATATTAAAATTTAAAATTTAAATTTAACCTATGATTCCTATTTTTTAAAATTTTATAGTAATTTTATAAGTTTTATATAAGTATTGTATCATTTGCTTAAAAAATAAGGGAAGTTGTTTATAAATTAAATGTATAATTTTTATAATAATACACAAAATCATAATAATAATTGATGATAAAACTAAATTAGACAAATGAATGTAATAATTAATAGGTTGGATAATTAAATAATATATAAAATAAATATGAACATTATTGTAAACAATTATTTGATTACAATTAATTGGAAATTGCTTATTAAAATTTGTTTGGACTATTTATTCAATCTTCTTATATAATTAAAGTTTGATGTTTACATTTTCAGAATTAAAATTTTAAGTTGAATTAAATTCATAAAATCATTTTTCTAAAACTAAAAACCCTTTCGTTTTTCAAGTTTAACTTATACATAATAATTTGGTATAGATCTAATTTGATTCAAAATAATAAATTACTTTGTATTAAGTCTAGCTTAAAATGTCAATACGATGAAGGACATGTATACAAACATGGTAGATATGGAAATAAATCAATATCAAGTATTAAGAAAGTCTTTTATATTCTTAGCCATTCGAAAGTACTTTTGAAATTTGTGGTCAAATATTTACTTTTTTCTTAAAATAATTTTTGCGGTAGAAAAAGAAATTTTTAGACCCGCTAAAAATTTAACCAAACGGAGACTAAGAGTGATTGATAAGAGCGAAAATCTCTCTATTTGCTTGCCAATGCCTTGAGAAAATGCACACGATCAAGCCGTAATATGCAAGGTCTTGTCAATGGAATAATAAGATCAAGATATGGGTATCACCAGGTTAATAACATGTAACATGGAAATTGTATTGATTATTAAATAGGCCAATCTCTCCGGAGTCCTGTTTGCTTTTGGAAGTAGTCATGTGTAACAAACCAGTTTACAAGCTTCCCAGGATCAATCATCTGACATACACAAGTAATAAAGAAAAGGGAGCAGATGTATGTAAGAAGTAGATCAGGAGAAGCCAGTCCAATGAGAACGTATAAGAGAACACATTCGAATAGATCTGGTTACTTCCAAGTTTATTTATTTACAATGAACAGAACAGATCAGTCTCTATATTTAAATAAAATTTCCACTTAAGACAAATAAAAAAAAAAGTTGTGAAAGTTGACCCATTGAGGAGGGCCTAAATAGGGCTTCATGATCCGTGATTTGTAATGGAGTTGATGAAGAGAGTAGGACTAGGGGTAAGTATTTGTCACGATTCGAAAAGGGTTGGTTGATTTTGTTAAGTTGTGTTGGATGTTGTGAATTTTGAGAGAAATGGGTATATTGAGAAATGCGTACCAGGAAGTGACCAGTTCGAAGCCGCTGTTTGTAGCAATCTACGCAACAGTGGTGGTGGGGATCGTGTTCTCGTCGTTCTACGTCTTCTCTGCCGTCTACTCCAACAACAACTCTTCTACTTCATGGCTCTCTCCTCCTCCTTCAATCACCTCTTGTATGTTTTCCTTTTATTTGTCCGTGGTTTTGTAATTGAATCCAGTTTTTACTAGTAGTGGACGAGAGATTAGAGAGTAATGTTGATCATCATGTTGTTCTTGGGTTTTTGGCTCTGTCTTTCGTCCTCCCGTAGCTCAAGTTTGACTTTTTCTTTTTTGGACCAGGAATTGATTATGCAGCAATTTCAACTTTCAGTTTGAAATACTGACCGTTTAATTTCCATCTCTGGTTTAATTAATATGTAGCTTTCGGGTTGTTGAAAGTGTTATCTTTCTTAACAGCTTTGGTTACAGAGGATTCTTTTTGCCATAAAGCTGGAAATTTTGTCCAATATACTAGTCTGGAAAATCATGGAAGCTCACCTTTTTCAAAAGTTCAACCGTATCCCTTTTATAATTGTTCATAACAAATGTTGCTTTTATTTGTTCTCATTCTCTTCATAGCATAAAACACTTGGATTCCGATCTGGACTTTATGCTGGTGATATTGGAGCTTACTGGAAGTGCTTTCAGTGTCATTAATGTGATACTATAGGTCTTGCTTAGTTAATTTTTTCGTTTATGTTTCCTTCTTGATCATGGTTTGCCTGCCCTTTGTGCAGTCTTATCAGTGCAGTTTCATCTTTGAGATATACTTGTCCAATCAATCCAGTCATCACAATTAGTCGTTTACCATTTATTTGCCACCTCAACAAACTCTATTCTTCTCAGATGTGGATGCTCCTTACTTGGATCGATCATCAAATTATTCTCAATTGTCAACGTTTGCTCCTTTGATGCCAATATCAAAGCTTCCAAACAAAGGCGCAAAACCAATTTGGGATGCTCCTCCACGCAATTCCCAGATTCCTCCTCTAAAGAATTTTAGACTCACAAAACAACTGGTTGAGGAGAGGGTCAAAGATAATGTCATAATTGTTACATTTGGTAATTATGCATTCATGGATTTTATCCTTACATGGGTTAAACACTTGACGGATATGGGGCTTTCTAATCTTCTTGTCGGTAAGTCATGAAGACAATCTCATTTGCTTAAGATTTGTTCGGTGGGACTTTAGTTCCTGAAAGTTGTTACTTAAAACTTCCTCTAAAATAGGTGCTATGGATACTAAGCTCTTGGAGGCTCTGTACTGGAAAGGGATTCCTGTTTTTGACATGGGAAGTCACATGAGCACATCAGATGTTGGCTGGGGCTCAGCAACCTTTCATAAAATGGGGAGAGAAAAGGTTATTCTGATAGATGCAATTCTCCCTTTTGGATATGAAGTATTAATGTGTGACACTGACATGGTTTGGTTAAAGGTACTGGTCTATCTATTTGGTTTCATCTTTTAGACTCCATACTCCTGAATTATCCCCATGCCTGAATCATTTCCGATATTTCATCTTTTTTTTCCCCCTTTTTCATTTGGAAGTATTTTATATTCTTAGTGAGCCTATTTGGTTGTTGTGGCAATGGTTGCTACATTTGAAATTAAATGCAAAAGATTGAGAGTATCATTTCAGGTTATCCCATGTAGGTAAGGTCTTGGATAGAAAATTCTGAAAAAAGTAAAAGGAAAGTTGAAATCTTGTAATTCAGTGCTCTTTTGAATGAAGCGATTTATCAGGAGCCTTAACCTACAATCTTGCCTTGGCAAGCCTTTATATTTCATTTGGTGGTATGGTGCCTATCTTATCTAAGAGATAAAATTTCTTTGTGCCCTGTTCCTATTATTCCAATTATATAATTTTCTCTTCCCAACTGATTGAATTTGGTGTAGCACAACAAACAAAAATTTGTGAAGATAGTAAATTCGTGTGTAATTTCATATTTCTCCTGCTTTAATTCTGATATTGTTGTGGTCATCTTGTGTATACAATCAAATGTTTTGTGGTCATTTTTACAACAAACTTCTTCAAAAATTTTATTTCTTTTTATTTATCACCATCATTTTCAGTATAAACTTCATAGGATTGTCCATTATCCTTGAACAGAATCCACTCCCATATCTTGCTAGATATCCAGATGCAGATGTTTTAACTTCAAGTGATCAAGTTGTACCCACAGTGGTTGATGACAGTTTGGAAGTTTGGCAACAAGGTGATTTGCCCTAGATTAATACTTCTTGCACTTTGTTGTCCCTTGTGTAGCTTTATGGCTGTTAAACTGGAGGCTCCTACATCATCCACGACATTTTTCCACACTTCCCCATTTTGATTGGTTGGAATGTCAAGAACTTTAAAGAATGACGACGATTATCTACCTTTTCCAGAAAACTGACTCGGCATTATCGAGTGAATTCGTCTAGTTGATAATAATCATATAAAAATTGGCTGGTCTAATGGCAGATAATTAGCTCCCTCTTCCTTCACTTTGATTTAAATACAGATGAGGGTGGGTGTAGGGTGATCCTTTCCTGCCTACAGGAAAAAGGAAACAAAATGAAGGAAGAGCCCTTATAATGCCTGAATATTTCTCTATATGTGTGCAGTAGGAGGCATGAATTCAGTAATTGTACTTGTAACTCTGCATTGTACTTAGATCTTCCAACAACGTACAGCATATTCATGAAGAATGGTATACTTGGATTTATTCTTCATAAATAAAATTCATTTGTAGCATGCTGTCCATGCAAGCTCGCCTGATTTGTGTAGTATATTAACAGTAGTGTCTGGAACGTTCTCAGTCCGTTGCTTTAATACTTTTGGGTTCTATTGTATGTTTCACTACTATGCTAATTGAGAGTGTTTTATTACTTTTGATGATCGCTCAACTAATATGCTTGTTTCTTCACTTTCATAGTTGGTGCTGCCTATAACATAGGAATCTTCCATTGGCGCCCAACAGAGTCTTCAAAAAAGTTGGCAAAAGAATGGAAAGAAATGCTTTTGGCTGATGACAAGATATGGGATCAGAATGGGTTCAATGATATTGTGCGGAAACAATTAGGACCTTCTGTTGATGGGGAGAGTGGTCTTGTCTATGCGTTTGATGGAACTTTGAGGCTTGGAATTTTGCCATCAAGTATATTTTGCAGTGGTCACACTTATTTTGTGCAGGTGGCGTTTTCTATGTGTTGATTTAGCTTTTACAATAGATTTCTTTGCTTCATCTTGTCTTGACATAAAGAGCGTGAAAATGTGATCAAAAGACTAATGTCTTGATCCTTGTGGATATATTTGCAGGCTATGTATCAGCAACTCAGATTAGAGCCGTATGCAGTGCATACAACATTTCAGTATGCAGGTACTCCAGGAAAGCGCCATCGGTTGCGAGAAGCCATGGTTTTCTATGATCCTCCGGAGTACTACGATGCACCAGGTAATACCATGCCTCACTTCTCAACAGTTTTTTCAGGTTTTGTAAAACTTCAATTTGTTGGCAATGCTATAAATTTGTATCACACTGTCAATGGATGTTTTGTTATCCACTAGATATTTCAATTTATTTAGAATCTATGAGTTCTTTCTGAACTGAATATCTAACCTCGACACTTCAATGGCAATGGATTCAACTGCTTACATATGTCCTTTTGTTATCTTCAATTATTTTTTTTGCTCTTCTTTCATCCAAAAGCTCCCCTTTGATCAACCAAAGTTTAAGAAATGAAACGGGGCCTTAAGGCTATGTTTGGTTGGGGTTTTATAGTATAATGAAATGGAATGTAATATTATTCCATCGTTCGGGAGGAGGTTTTATATTGGAATGAAATGAAAGAGTCTCATTATATCCTAAACAGTAAAAATGAAAAAACTACGATTTGTGGGATTTAAGATGGAATGTAAAATGATAAACAACTTTATACTATATTACATTATAAATCCTTAATCCAAACAACATTTCACTACATTACATTATGAACTCTTTCATTCTTCCCAAATAACAATTTTCTAATATTACATCTATTTATGTTCCATTACATTCCATTCCATTCTATTAAAAACTTTACGTCCATCCAAACATAGCCTAACTGTCTCGGCTTCTTCAACAACTAAAATTTGAATTAATTTTGTATTCAAGACTTTACACTTCTTGCTTGGGTCATTGCATCTGCTTTTAGTTAATGGTTGAAATCTGTCTTTGTTTAAGATAATGCTGCTCTTTACAATCACCTTAAATTTATGCAGGAGGCTTTTTGTCATTTAAGCCATCTATTCCAAAGAGTTTGTTAATTGAGGGGGAGCATAATCTTGAGTCACACTTTGTCGTAATTAATTATCAAGTATGCACCAACTGACAGTTTTGAGTTCTGCAGCTTGTCTAATATCATCTTGATTCTCATCCTTCCTTCACTGTCTTCAGATGAAACAAATAAGGACGGCACTGGCAATTGCATCATTGTTAAATCGCACCCTGGTGAGAATAATTTCTTTCCTGAACCTGCTTTCCCTCTTATGTTTTGGTAGTCATATGTCTTTTGATTTATTTCCATTTCATAATTTAAATTATTGTCTCCTGACTTCTCTTTGTTTATTTTTTATCCGGAGAAATAACTAAAACCTGTTGCTTGCTATGAACTCAAGAAACCTCTAAAATCTTACCTACTGTTGACACTAGGCAAGAAAATCTTCTTTGTAAAGGAGTGAGATCCAAGGAAGTTGATGGGTAAACTGTTTTCTGAATCTATTTCCCACACACAACTTAAACTTATTTATGTTGGTTATTGCTTTCTCATTTTCATACATAAAGTGGTTTCAATGGAAGCAATAACAGAAATAGCGGTAATGAGTCAGTTTAAAATGCACTAAAGTTTTGTTTGTTGATGTATTCTATGTGTACATTTCAGATCATGCCTCCATTATGGTGCAGATTGGATAGGCTATGGTTTCCCCATCCTGGAGTTCTGGAGGGGTCAATGACTAGACAACCTTTTCTCTGCCCTTTGGACCACGTATTTGAGGTGCTTTCTTTTATCTTGAAGATTCTTGTGGGAACTACTATTTTCTCCTTATCACTTAACGTGTGAACTACTTTCTGCTTGAGAAAATGTTTGTTTGTTATGTACAATGTGTGGTATTACTCAGCTCCCAGAATCTGTGGGACAAAACTTTATTCAGTATGTTTTCAGCTACCAATGATGTCCATTTATGGTGCAAAAAGCAGATCATAAGATTTCCTACTCATATGGCCATTGGCGATTGGTTTTCATGTTTTGTAGAAGACTTCAATTCGTGCAATGTGAAGTAGTTTCTCATGCCATTCTGATGTGCATTGCATTTATATATATTTCAATTTGCAGTGGAATATGACCAGGTTGACATGGGATCAACTTCCAGGCCCTACAACTTGTATCCTAACTGCCTAGCATCAATTAAAGCATATTTAGAAATCCGCATACTGCATTAGTTTTAAAGTCCCCCTTTTTGTTGGTGTACTCAAAATTTTTCTTTTTCAGTTACCAACAAATCAATCCAATATAATTTTTCTTGTTTAAAGTAGTTGCTAATATTAACCCGGGTTGTCCCTCTTGTTAGTTGGGCCTTGGCATAAAATTCTCGAGTTTAATCATTTCCTCGTGACTTTGAATATAAAAAGGAACTAAGATTAAAACATGCTTATGCTTAAATATGAACTTTTGGTTTTTGGGAGGGGGTAGATCATACCTTAGCTGCTATAGTTGTTCAGATATTCATTATGAAGTACTTCTTAGTTTTTTTTGTTGTGTTTTTGGTCCCATTCTATATGCTCATGATGAAGTTCTAAATTAATTGAACCTAAGCTACTTCTTGTAGTTTGTTATAGTATGAGTTTGCATTTCTCCATAACCTATGGGTTGCAAGTATCTGAAGTTGGTGGTCTTCGATTGCTTACTTTGTTTCTTTTTGGAATCCATACTAACCCTGTTCTTTACTTAATTTCTGGATCAACTGTAACAGCTTGATCTTTATTATTAGCTTTAGAGTTATGTCTATTAATTCTTACCTTTTTGCCTTTCATATTCATTCTGGAGCTTTAATTATTTCCTCAAAAATGCTATTTGGATTTGTGTTGAGCCTTTGAATGTAGTTGCATTAGATATTATGCCTAATTTTGCTTTCTGATAGAAAAAATCGGAAAATGTTTTACTCCTGAACTTTGCCATACGACTGTCTTAATGAAAGGAATATCGACTGGACTGCAGGTAAATGTAATGTTGAAAGACCTGCCATTGGAGGAGTTTGGCCCTGGAATTGGCATTAGAGAGTATTCCTTTCTAGACAATCCATTAATGCCTCTCCATGTAAAGAACTGAACTTACATGTCTGCTAAAAGAACTATGATGTGAGTGCTTCCAAATTAGCGATCCTTTGGACTTTTGTAGGTGAAACAATCATGGCTTAGTGTTCAGCTTTGTCAAGATGGAAGCCAAGACTGTCATACGTCAAACAATATAAGTTGGTCAGGATTACTTAAATTTCCGAAACGGTAATTGAATTTTTTTTCAAGATTTTGAAGCTACCTGCTTAATGTATATTTGGTTTGATTATTACGAAGAATATTGTGTTAATTCAGTCAAATCATTATTGTTTTGTACAGTAAGTGTTCATACTTCATAGAAACAAAATTGTTGAGCATGTGCAAAATTTGGATTAGATAATCTAGGATCTGGAAGTATGTTGTTTAGTTCAATTATGGGGTATTCTTTCGTCGAAGACTCGACTAACTTGTTTCTTAGACTCCCTCTCAATGCCAGCCTTGCCTCGCTAACTTGAACTTTGTTTCCAATTGCAGTTCAAGACAGTATTCTCAGCATTCAAACACATCAAAGTCATTCAATTCTCCTCAATGCAAGATGCTTTTGCGGGTTTCGCCAATAAGGCAATTCTTCTCTTTTTCCTGGTTCGGCTTGGTTTAAGTTTAAAGATGTATGAGCTTCACTCTTTATGTAGTAATGCCCTGTTAAATATATTCAGGAAAGAGAAGAAAAGTTTAGGAGACGTATGAAGCAGTACGTTGGTATATGGTGTTGTGTGGCTAGTCACACTCCTGGACATGTATATTACGACATGTACTGGGACGAGAAACCCAGCTGGAAACCAATGCCACCTCAAACTCCAAAAGACGACCACCCGCCATGGTGAGCCCTGGTTCTCATGCCTATGTATGTCATGATATCAGAATGAAACCCGACATGAAAAAGGACACCCAACAATGCTATACATGGAACAGATACAGGGAAATTTGAAGATACCGTTGGCTGGTTTAGTTCCGAACTCATGCAAGATGGCACAACCACATATTTACGTACAGATGGAAAGTAATCCAATTTTTGTAACAGAGAAAAGGCTGTTGCATTTCCTTTCATCCTTGTAACATTAGCAGAAATTTTTTCGACCTTGTATCATGCATTTCCAGTCCAAATAAGAAAATAGTTCTTAGAAGATATATCATTCTGGTCAGATCTTGATGGCTTTATCTGACAAAGTCAGGTACTTTTACTGCATAAACAAAAGCTTCGACTTTCAGTTTAATATGCTTCTTTGGCTACTGATATTACTCTTTAATGAAAGATCCATCCAAAACCATTTCCTCAGGTGTTTTGCTGTTCTCTTGCTCATTTGTGTCTCGTACCAGCCAAGATATTGTCAAATTCTAAGCTCCATAAATTTCAACAGTTGAGCAAAAAGCCTGAAAAATCTAGATGTGTTACCTTTAGAGAATTTGAATTGGTGTAAGAACCACAAGTGCATAGATTGCCAAATTAAGGTTATTTTAAGTAGTTATTAAATTCTTGAACTGCCCGCTTAAGCAAATTTTCTCTTATTAATTAAGAGATTCATGTATTAAGAAAGACGCAGAATGACGTTAATGACATAAGGATATATAACTTTATAAAGGGCAATCGAAAGTTTCAATAACTTAATTAAGAAATCTGTTAAAGCAGTTAGCAACTTATTAACCTTTAAATGGATAATAAAATAAGTACTTTTTGCATTTTTTCCAATAACACAAGTTGATGATTATTCTTGGTTCCATAATTAAAGTTTGTGTTTTGACTAACACCAAATGCATTCATTGGCAGTCGTCTTGTGTGATCAAACGAAAAGTCTTCTTCTTCTTGTCTTTTTTAGTAAGGTACAAATCCTAAGTCTGCACTCATCTACTTAATACAAGCACATACTCTGTGCAAAGATACGATTAAAGATGGTAATGGTTTGGATTAAGTTCAGCCGACGTGTCAGCACATAAACCAATTAAAAGCATCACGTGGGGCCCGCCATGATTATCAAACTCTAGGATAATCAGAACAGAACTGTGGTCTTGTCTGCTCCAAGCTCAGCTCTCTGGTCCGACCGCCATGGCAACTTCTTCTTCTCTAGCCCTGTTATCGTCGTTCAGAGGACCTGAATTATACAGACAAAGAACTTCTCTGGTTCTCTCTGCACCTTCCAACTTGTCTTTAATTGGTTCTTTAACCTTCACTACTAGATTGAATAAGACTCCTCGAATCGTGTGTTCGGTTTCTGTCTCAAACCCGGAAGTGAAAACCGGACGACCCGATGATCTGGTTGCTTCCATTTTGTCTAAGGTAAGACCCAGTTGGATGAAAGCCTTGTATCTGCATGTTAAGTGTGAAACATGACTCTTGTGGCTTTGGCCGTGCATTTTTTTGAGTTGTCATATTAGTCAACATTGTAAATACTAATTATTGATTGCTGAGCCTGAAGATAATGCATAAAGTAGGTGTTTGAAGTTCATATTTTGAGTTGTTTTCATGAAATCTGAATATAAAAATGCACATTAGGTTGCAGGAACAGATGGCGGGGTTTCACTGAGTAAAGAACAGCACCAAGAAGTGGCTGATGTAGCTCAAGAACTGCAAAAGTATTGTGTTCCTGAACCTGTGACATGCCCACTTATCTTTGGAGGTGAAGTTCTGAATATTCGCAAAGCACAAACCTGTATTTGTCTTCACCATTTCTTTCAAGTTTAGGGTCCAGTATTGGTTACCCTTTTCTCTTGAAGTAGCAATTCATTGATTTCTGAGCTTAACTGATCTAATTCAGAGTGGGATGTGGCATACTGTTCAAGGCCAACTTCACCTGGTGGTGGGTATAGGAGTGCATTGGGACGCCTCTTTTTCAGAACAAAAGAAATGATTCAGGTTGTTGAAGCTCCCGACACAGTGAGAAACAAGGTGGCTTTTTCTGCTATGGGGTTCCTGGATGGAGAAGTCTCTTTAAAAGGTACTTCCTTGGTGCCCCTAATTAGGAGTAACAGAGGAAGTGAATGAATTTAGTTAAATCTAATATTCCTAAAGATGTCAACTTCCATGTCTCTAGACCTTATCTTCAACATAAACCTGTAATATCAATGACAAGACCTCGTCTTCAATTGCTCTTTTTTTGCACACCCACATGCAGGTAAATTGAAGGCTTTGGATGATAGCTGGATTCAGGTCATATTTGAAGCACCACAACTTAAGGTGGGAGCCTTGGAGTTCCAGTACGGAGGTGAGAGTGAAGTTAAGCTGCAGATAACATATATTGATGAGAAGATTAGATTGGGGAAAGGCTCGAGAGGTTCTTTATTTGTTTTTCAAAGGCTCTAGTCTCAGCCAACTTAAGCTCCGTCCATGTAATGTATACCTTCGAGATGAGAACAGACGCTTTTTGAGTCATATCTTGGTGCTTGCATTGAAAAAATTTCATCTTCAGGAATATCAGATTTAGCTCCTCCATGTTCCCTCCTGTTTCTGTTTCTTCCATCGATGTCAAACTATTGGCAATGGAGCAAAAGAACCCAGTGATCTTGCGTACTTATGCTTTCTAAAACTCGAATGATTGTTATGTATCCAGAAGTAATGTTGGATACATAAATCTTCCATGATCAGAATGATAAAGCACAAATTTGGATATCAAGACGACAAAAGTATGGTCTAGTCTATTGATAGCTGAGGAAAACCCTGATTTTAGGAGACTTTTCGAAGCATATCAATCAAGAATTCAATGTAATTACCTAAGTCTGAATGTTTACTTTCATAGGAACTTTCAATTTACAAAAAAAAAACTTTCATAAACCAAAATTAAGTTTACATCATAGTACAAACATGTGTTTAAATTTACAGACCAAACTTCTTTGGTCTCAAATACGTGGATGAGCCTTGCCGTAGACCCGGGGTTGCAACTTGTTGCTGTTGTTTCCTTCTTTTCTCTCTCTCTTTTTTCTTGCTCTCTATTTCTGCCTCTGCCTGAACTTTTCGCAGATTTTCCATTTCCTCCTCCATTGCTGTTTTCTCTTCCTTCTGTTTCTTCTTGTGCTCCAACATGGACGTGTCCGAATCTTTCACTGAAAAGAACATCGGTCCGAGCTCGGCCAACCACTGGGGCTCCACTGCGGTGGCACACTGCATGTATTCCTTTGTTGTCAAAATCAATTCATGATAAACAACATAATCTGGTGTATAACCCAATCCATATAGAGCACTGCTTGGATGCAAATGGCATGGCATCCCACTTCT
>JANIHY010000003.1:56873384-56896885 GCA_027479065.1 Erythroxylum brevipes
AATTTTGACTCAAATAGAGTAAATATGATTTAAATTAATAATTAAGAATAATTATAATAAATTATAATTGAAATCAAAGTTAGTTATTTCAGTTTAAATTTAAGAGCTGAATGTAATTATAGTGTAAATAATATTTTATTAGTTTAAATTTGAAATTTCTAATCGGTATATTTTATTGTTATTTTTAAAGAGCTTTTTCTTAATCTATGAGAATTCTATGTGTAGGTGTATGTCTTTTAACGTTTAGTATGAGAAAAGTGCATTGAACTATGTATATGAATGAGACAATTATTCCCCATATCAGACACAAAAAGATCTCTAGGAAGATAAAACATGATAACTTATCACAAACTAAATGTCTTCAATTCTCAAATCTCAACTCGCTACAATTAGAAGAGAGGAAGGAATATAAGGCTAATTAAGATGTAGGCGGCGACGCCGTCACCTCCTCCTGCAGGGTTTATCGCCGCCACTCAACTCAACACGGTGCATATATTATATCAGAACATTAGTTCTTGAACCTAAACATACTTTGTTCTATTCTATATCCATAAACTTGTCTAATCTGCTCATCTTCTGAGCCTGCCTAATACGGTGGCCAGTAGTTATCTAAATCCATGCAATGGTCCACACCAACGTACCTGCTTGGTCCATTTGCATTGTTCATTTCCGCTCCATAGTTAACTTCTGCAGCAAATGGACCGCCGCTAGTCATTATTGAAGAAGTAACGTCTTGTTGGTTCATTACCGGAGGATGAGGTAGTGGGCGGAACGACGGTTGCGAGGGTGCTCCGCCAAGATTCAAGTTTAACCCTGATATTGTGAAGCACCCAGCTGCTCCACCAACAGGGTAATTTACTTGGGATTGAAGTGGCAAGTTCAAACCAGTTGATGACCCACCTGCTCTAAAAGCTCGAGTCAGCTCTAAGAGTTCTGCATTAGACATATAGTTTCTTCCAACCTGGAACGGGAAGCTTTGATCTGTCTGCATCAGATGTGAAGGGTTGATACTTGAACTTAAGTCCAGGTGATAGGCATTTGATCCCCGTGATTGACTAGATGAGAACTTTTTGACTCCGGCAGTCTTTTGGAAAACTCGGCAAACAACCCACTCATCCTGCTGAATCCATCAAAAACCATTATTGTTAGCTTTGGAGTGTTTACTACTAAAACTATCACACCTATATTCACTTTTTTCTTCGGTGAAGTGTCTCTGGAAACTAAGCCGGAATAGGTGAATGATTGCCGAACTAAGGAAGGACTTGTTGGAGTTGCAAACCCTATTTGTCTATGGTAACGAGTGAAATAAAGTTATGTACATATAGGCTCATTCCAAGCAAGTACATGATCAATTCATAACTTCACGATATATTCAATTCTAGGTCAATACAAATCTTACTCTTCATATATAATGTTTTGAGAAATTTTTTTAGGTCAAAACAATTCTTTCTTATAAGAAACTTTAGTAGAAATTTTAAAAATATAATTCCAAGATCTTATTAATATTTTTTAATATATAGATTTTATTATTTATTATATTAATAATAACTGATACTCATTAATCAAAGATCACGTATAAAATTTTCTCTTCAAAGCATGAAACAAAGCGTTCCTAGGCCAAGAATATTTTCAAAGGATTCAATAGCCAAATAGGGTAGAGATAGCTTATCTTAGCTTCATATGCAAATCCTTAGCAGAAAACATTGAGATGGAACACGGGGAAGCAAATAGAACGTGAGTCACATCTTGGAATTTCTTTCAAATGCTTCCAATAGAAGCACGTAATGCGGGCTTGGAGTAAACGAACCTTGAATTCGGCTGTTTTCCAGGGAAACCGTGTTTCTTGGCAATATTTGGAATATGTGATGAGACGAAGACTCTCATTTTGTTCAGTTTCCGACGGATGAGTGCGATACCAAACATGGATTTATATTTGAAAGATTGAGCTGGATGATGAAGGTAACTTACTTTGGTGTTTCTGAAGGTAGATTTGGAGTGAATACGATATTCATGCATGACCCAGTTGGTTTTCTCTCCTCTTGGAGCTCTTCCTCTGTAGAAAACCAATGTCTTCTTCATACCTACCAACTCTGATGTGACGCTGTTGAAGATCTCTTTGTCTTTTCCTGTGGTCTTCCAGTAGCCAGTGTTTGTTGCTCGGTTTGTTCTAACTCCAGTGGGATATTTCCGATCTCGTAGACTGAAGAAGTACCACTCCTTCTCTCCCATTTTTGCCTTCCCTGATCATCAGAGAAAACCTAGTCAACTTCCTTCTAATCACAAGATGGAATCGGTAAATCAAAACCTATTACAAGATCGATATTCTAAGAAATCTATGATAGCGATCAAATGTTGACGAGACTGTCTGCTCTGATGATACTTAACGGAAGAACTATATGTAGCAGGAGAAGTAGACAGTTTTTATGAGATAGAGAGGAGCAAAATTAGCTGAAAACACAATAAAGTTTTTGTTTGTTTTTCATGATCGACTACTGATTTTCTAACTGCAAAGCGAATTCTGAAAACTTGGAATTACAGCTACCTGGAAGATCCCAAGGCTCGCACTTGTTGAGATCAACGTCAGTAATTGCTCTCCCTGTGAAACTCGCATCTGATATCTTGCTCACAAGATAGTAAGTAATGAGTTCCTCATCAGTTGGGTGAAATCGAAACCCTGGTGGCAAACTTTCATCCTTTGATTCTCTTGAATCTCCTTCCATACGATCTCCTTTCTTTTCGCTTTCCTTGCCCTTTTCACTTGTATGTTTCTGTACTAGAAATAAACCACATGAGTTACTCAAGATTCTAAAACCCTAGAAGAGTGCTCAGGGTTCCAAGATTAATCATTCTCTTTAAGGGTTGCCTAATATCTCCAAACAAGCCAAAGTTGGGATCATCTTCTCAAGTAAAAGAAAACAAACAACTGACAAGGATCACAAACTTTGTAGGAGGTATGGAGGTGTACTTACTTGCATGGGGAGACAAGAAATTCTTCAAGTAGGTTGTGATGATGCTTTTGATATCAGTTTTGATTAAAAAAAAATTAAGGGTAGCTTGAGAGAATGGTGTTTAAGAGTTAATGAGAAGGGAAATTCTCTTACCATGCACAAGAAAAAGATTGGAAATTTAAGGTCTGTGCATGTGTGTGTCTCAAGATCTCACCTACTTTGGGTCTTCATGTTCAAGGTTCGAGGCTACGTCAAGAAGCTTTTAATAACATGAAAAGTCATTGAAGAAATCCCTCTTTAGGATACAGACAT
Source organism: Erythroxylum brevipes (assembly GCA_027479065.1). Lineage (NCBI taxonomy): Eukaryota > Viridiplantae > Streptophyta > Magnoliopsida > Malpighiales > Erythroxylaceae > Erythroxylum > Erythroxylum brevipes. The sequence goes on from JANIHY010000003.1 coordinate 56,876,645, forward strand.
GACTTTCCATTTATTATATATTGAACTCAACAAATAATTAACAAATAAAAGAGAAAGAGTAGTTTCCTGCTCTCAAGAAATAGCCATATTGGCCATTATGATCATGTCTTGTTTGTTAGCAATTTTCGTATTTAGCCTTTTCCAATTTTACTTTTTTAAAATCATAAATTATTACTAAAGTTTATTAACATATAAATTTCATGTTTTTCACATGTCAATAATTTTTAAATAACAACTTTTAAAAGATTTTACAATTTGCACCGCAATTTATTTATATAATATCAATGAACTATAATAAATCACCTCTCACGTAATATTATCAATATTATATAGTATTGCATGATTTGGCCTAGAGATAATTAAGATTTTATTATTGGAGAAAAATGATAAATGGAGAATAAGTAAAATTGGTACACATAATATATAAAAACAAATCTACGAGCAAACAATAACAACAACTCGGTAAAGATTCTCTTGATACATAAAGTTTGAAGAAATATACAAATTAACACGTAATCTTATTTTAATTAGTAAACAGACTATTTTTGAATAACATACATATGAAGAAGTCGGAGAAAAACTAACAACTTTGTAATTAGGAACATTCTAATTGAAGAGAAGGGAAAAAATATATACAAATATAATAATTTTTAATTATTTGATTACTGTCCTTATCAAGGATTTGGACATTTCTAATATGTCAAAGAGTCTTCTTGCCCACTGCTGCAAGGAAACCCTCGTTCCATGCAAGAACAAACAAAACTACGCCACGTCGTTGTGCGATCTAAGTGTGAACTCCTTCGATTACTCATTTCTCACCACGTGATCATGTTCTTCCAAAAGCTGTGGGGCCTAACCTAACTCGAAAGGTACTTGTACAAGGCAAGAAAAAGCATTAGAATAGTTGCATACAGAACGCAGGAGAGGAGTAAGAGCTAGGGTTTTCATTCATCACTTAATTTCCTGGGGTTTGATGTTCTATTTCATCATTCCAGTATATTAACGCGACCCTGTTTTAACTATTTGAAGGACTATATATATTTGAATCAATTATACGAAACTAAAGAGAAAATGGAGATCATCATCCCTCCTTTTATATAGTTCATGTTCTGTTTCGCTGTTAGAATCAACCGCCGCAATGAGAAACGTAGTAAAATTTGGAGGGTTTGTGTGTGATTTCTGAAAGTTCTTGGTCCTAAACCAAGCGATTGTGAAACCAATCAATTTTCTGAATATAGATGCACAGGACACTTCTATAACTTGATGCATAAGTTTTGAGTTTGCTTTCTGAAATTGTTCATACTTCCTGTTCTATAATTGTGGAGTTTTCTTGTATGATCGAGTATGTTGTTCTTATTATAATTTTTAATACGAGTAGAGTGTAGATGTATTAATAAAAATTAAGTTGAATCAACCATTGTTAAAATGATTAAAGCTAGTCATTTGGTTAGTTGGCTCTTATTATTTATAAACTCTTTAATATATTCATGTTTAGTCAATATTGGATATTCTAATACTCCCTCTCAAGTGTAACTGAGACTAGACATTTAGTTGTCACTTAAAATAAATGCAGTAGTAACTAAACCGAGTCGCTAGAATTGAATATTTAGACGAGCAATAGAAAAATTAAAAATTCGGATCAAACTTGCTTTGATACTATATTAGAATTTTTAATATGAGTAGAGTGTAGAGCCTATTAATAAAATCTAGGTTTGAGTTAATTATTGCCAAAATGAGTAGAACTAGTCGTTTGGTTAGTTGATCTTTATCATTTATAAACTCTTTAACATTTGCATGTTTAATCAATATGAAATACTCTAATAATTCCTGTTAAAGAGAAATCTGCAGAGCTAATTTGGAATATCCAGAATATGTTCTTTACAACGTAATGATGCTTGTTTTTGCACAGGCACTTGATTGGTGTTGATGTAGAACGGGAAAATTTGATGAATGATAAGTTTAGTCCCTTTCCTCTCATTTGCTTAGAATTGATGTCTATAACTTTGTTCTTGGATTATCAATGTCGACTTTCATCCTTTCAACTGTGTATGAGATCATGCATTGGCTTATTGAATTTGGTTTGCACCCCAGCTATTAAGTTGTTCTTCTTTTTCTTAATGGCTGACTTTTGATTCTGATATTTTTTCAAGTTTTTTTCGTGTTGCACGCTATGATTGTACCTATGACTTCACTTGTATATTTGAATTGTTTCCTGATTATGGGGAGCAACAGCAGTACAGCACATAGTATCTGTTGCAAGTTATGAAACAAAACCTGAGAACTTTCGTTTAGCAGAAGTTTTTCTTTGATTACTAGAGCATGATCAATAACTAATTCTGCACTTGTGTCTCACAAGCAACTTTACTTGTAACTCAAGTAGATTTGTCGGAGACCAAATTATAATTGTAAACTCTTTTAGTTCTCCATTCTCGTTTAAAGGCGAGTTGTTATGATTTTGGAAAGATTGAGGGTTTAACTTTGAATTATTGAGCAATAAGAGTTTGAAGAAGTTATCCAGCTACAATGGTAAACATCTATCACCATCTTTGTTTACTTGTGAAACACTTCAAATATGTAAAATCATTAGAGTCTTGATCATGCATGCTAGCTGCCTTTTATTGCTGAAAAACCACCTAATCCTCAAGCATAAACAACTAATTTGTAATCGATTTGAATGGTAGGATTATTCGCCAATGAGATAGAGATTCCAAGACATGAAGGATAATTAACATTACTCAAGAAATTAATACTATTAACTATATATCATTCTATCCCTTCTTGGAGAAGATACATGTGTTGCGTCTTAATGAACAATGGCAGCTTTGGATTATTTACAGAGAGTTAGCAACCACAAGCCACTGCAAGTCTTCAACCATTTCACTGAGATTTGTGATAGAATCTAGCAGTTTAGAGAAATTTGGGTACCTTACATAAACAAATCACTCGTATAAGTCAAATGTTTTCCTTATATGATCAATGTGATCATCTTTGTTATCTACCATTAAAGGACTCCCATCTTTCAATTTTGTTATGATAACCTGTCATGATCAGACACCAAAGTAGTTGTAAGATGTTTTTCATTATGTCTAGATATAATACAAGAGCAGAACAGATAGATAAAGAGGATTGATAGGATACTTCAATTTATAGTCAAGCTTGACAATTTTTACATCAATCTGAAAGAAGAGTGAATTTTGATTAGAAAGCTAATTGCCTAGAGAGAATGTATTCCGTACTTACATGATATGCAAGAATCGATTACTTTCTTTGCATGGAACGATCATTAAGCAGTGATTAATGGGTTCAAAATCATTTTGTTATTGTTGAACCATAAACTATGTTTTCGTGTCATTTTGTGTAAAACTTTGCCATCCAATCGCCTCATGCCGCCGAGCAAATATACGTCTCGTATCGATCCCATCGATCATGGTCAGTTCCTAATTCAACCATGATCAGCTAGCTGGTAGAATCCAATGGCGATCAAAGTAGTTGACAGGCATTTGTCAAGAAGACTCACCAGAAAGGACACAAGAACAGCATACAGATGCTAGCTTGTAGCAGATACTTCTTCTCTGTCATGCTACTTGTCAACCACTACACATTATCATATACAAAAAAGGGGGGATTGATGTTTAATCTCATCGTTACGTCTTTCGTGGTGTGTGTTTTTAACTAAAATTACGAATGATTGAGTTCGCAAGAAAAGGATCAGGAGAGGAGAGGAGGGTGATGGGATCATTTTGTTTCTAAAACGGGTGCAAGATATTCAAACAAGTAGTTGCATGTCAATATACAAGAAGTTAGAGATTCATGATATATATGCAAAATACACATGTACCGATATGTGCATGTACGCTCTTGTTCTAGTCCTTGTTAAGGGTTACTAATTCTGCAGCTTACTGCCTAAGTAAGTTAGTCCTTAGTTAGCGTATGCGCTTCTTTCTTGCATTTCTTGTTCAAGGGAAAGTATGCCCTCATATATAAGTTAGGTTGGAAGAGTCCATTGAAATGAATGTAAAGACTTCCCACTTTCAAGCTTCTGAAGATAAGGTTACCAATCACTTGATCCCGACTGACAAATTATATATATTAAAAGTATTTTTATTAAATAAAATTTTTATTTAATTATTATGATCTAAATAATGGTAGTTTGTTTTATCTTTTTCTTTAATTTTTAAGTTATACTTAAAAGGGAATATTACATTTTCGTTTCTTAATCTTGGTTAGATGAAGTTGAGATAAAATGCAGACAAAATAACAGTACAGTTCTATATTTCTTGTAGCGGATTGGTAAACGGTTGGATTAACTGTCTTCAAAGGTATAAACAAGCAACTTCTGTAACAAAATGAAATAGAAGTACTCCGGCAAGCTAGAACCTACTTTGATTTTCCATTATTAATTTCAAAAGGTCAAAGATATTGAATCTTGTTTTGTTGAAATAGAAAGAAGAAAATGTCAAAGATATGTCAAAAGACATCACTACAAGATATTATATCTTCAATGAAAGCAAAAGTTGTCATTCAAAGCGATAATATTAGTTACTATTATTAATAGTGTCCAAGTTTTAAAGTCATCATCTCCTGTTACAAATACCTTCGTCATTAATGAAATAATGACTAATTTAGAAAATGGTTACAATTATGCAATATTTTTGTGACAAAAGTACGAACATTAATAATTGTGGAATATGTGACAAAACTATATGGTCATAGTAACTTTATATATTTATGATAAGTTTATCGTCACAAATAATATAAAGTAGTGATAAATTAAGTCGTAACAATACTTTATTTTATTATGACAAAGGTATCGATAATAAAACCTATGGAATGTCTGACAACGCTATATGATCACAGTAATTTTACATATTTATGACAAATTTATTCACACAAATAATATAAAATAGTGACGAAGAAAATTGTAATAATACTTCATTTTATTGTGACAACAATATCGCCACTAAAATAATTGAAAATAGTGACAAAATATTTGTCATTCATGTTTTTTTTAATCAATGTCCATTATTTCTTGGTCACTAATATTTTAAGAAAAAAGTGTCAACATCAATTTTTTCACAAAATTGAAAAATTATTCTTACAAAAAATGTTGTCATTAATGTGTTTATTACTGTCACAAATAAAACTACCAATTCAACAATATAATTGTATCATTAATAAAAGAAATTTACATAAGTAATTATATTATCTAACATATTTCATCACAAGTATGAAAGTTATATGCTATAATAATGTTGTCACTAAATAAAGATTATATGTTACAATAAATTTATCACTATTGTGTCCATGTTTGTCATATCCTTTAGGCAATCTCCCTTCACATCCTCTCCAGCTGTAGGCCTTTTGCAGAAATCTCTGAACAAAGAAACCGCATATCCAGGAATATAGGGAAGGACCAATGAAAAAGGGAAAGCATACAAGAACTTGTACAAAAGAATGGACAAAATAATACAAGACTAAACTCACTGCAAACAGTACTGAACGTAATAAGGTTTATTGCATCATTACTTGCAGATGGTATTAGGACATAAAGGATTACATCAGCAAACTGTAACAGAATAACATTCAAAGTCGTCTTACATCTTATTCATTCAAAATATATAAACTGTAAATACAAAAGCACCTAGAATTCTTAAAATGACATGCATTTATTTTCGAGTTTATCAATCTGCCAAGGAAAAAAAACTTTACAGAATTACAACTATTAAGCACAAACAACATTAAAAAACACTCCTCAATTTTCTAAATTAATCAAACATTAATAACCAAAGATATTTAAACATGCTTCTAATTATATGACATCGAAACAAACAATTTGACCTGTGGAAATTAGTAGTTTATAGCTCTTTCAAGATCAATTCTATCAACCTAGGAATCCTCAGTTGGAGTGCCCATTACACTATATAATTTGTAGATCTCATCATCCTCACTGTAAAATTAACTGTGATAGCTAATAAGCAAAAGGTAAACTAACATGCAGCAAAATCACATAAACGATAAAGACATATACATGTACCCCAAAAAAGAGGTCAAAGAGTGAGTAGCTTAGCCATAATATGTGGCACCCCACTCTCATCAGACATTTGTGCTCGTACTTCCGACATTTGAGCACATGCCTGACGAAAGCGATGCACCAATTACATCACTTTCACTTACTCATGACATCATAAATTAAGACATAAGACACTATAGCTAAAACCTAGATTTCTCATTTCATTTCTTAAACAATATGTACATTGTGAATTTACAATAACATCCATATATGTACATTATCAAAAACTAATCAGAGTTTACATCTCTATATACAAAACATGCTACATACATGAGGATTTTATACAAAAATTTATCTAAATCCCTCAGTCCCAACTGACTAACGTTTAAGCCATGGCTTTTATCCAAAATCAATACTAATTCTCTTCTAAATTGACTTAGAAGTTATATCGTCTCTCTCGAACCTGAAAAGTCAATGTGCAATTTTTGGTGAATTTTACGAATTTCGTGAGTTAGCCATTCTCGATAGTTCACTCATATCATATAACATAGCAATCCATGCAATCACGTAGTTCATATCATTTCAAGTATCATCATGTAGCATCACAAAACACCTTGTACACAAATTTTCACATTTCTTATTCAATGTAATTCAATAATACATTACAATCATTCAATTCGTACATACATCAAGTATATATGTAATGCTCATGAGACTCACATTCGTTTATTTTGTTGCTGTGACTGAGTGCCTTTTTCACTATCTCATATCCATTGTAGATACCGGGTTTATTAATACTGTCCTTTATCCGTTGGAGACATAGGACTCATTTTACATATTAAGCCAGAGGCTCTTAGCATATTCTGAGCTTTAAGCTCTTTCTACTAGCAACTCTGGTCACAACCGTCTTATCTTTCATGGATTTATGTAATGCAATCCACCACACTTATTCAATCAATCATTGTGTTCAATCAATCACATTCACAGTCTTATTCACATTGTTATTGAACCTTGGTTCGACATTCAACATTTAAGTTGAGAAATCACATATTCAGTTAAATTTACATTCAGTAAGCACTTCCAATGTTATTTATGTATCAATCTCCTCGGACATTCAATGTCTAGAATCAGTAAATAAACATCACATAATAATTAAATACCTAATTCAAACAAACAAATAATCATAGTGAGACCATCTAGGTTACTCACAATTTGCTCTAGATAGCTATTACCTCGAAGTCTCGGCAACGTTTGTATGTCGTCGCTTTAATTGCTCTTCTATATCATACAACACACGTTTACACACATGACAACTTTGCATAATGATATAAGTACTCATTTATGCACACACACACACATATATATTATGTACAATGCATGCTCAATGACAATCCCGGATATATTTCCTTAATACGCGTCTCATAACTAATTAACATCGTCTTTAAATTATTCCTTAATACCTAGTACATTTTCCTTACTTTAATCATCATCAACTAGGCTCATTCAAGATCACATTCAAGCTTAAATACCTCATAGGAAAACATTACTAAGTTAATAATTTATATATATACATGATTTTGGGACAAGAGACATAACTTTTGCTATAGATATCGGATTAGTGTCATTTTAGAACTTTTTCGAAAGGACTTCGAGTTCTACAACTTTTGTGAAGATCTCGAGAGAGATTGTGTCTTTTAAAGGGTCAAAATTGTACATTTATGTAAATGTCCCGAGAATGTCCACCAAACGGACATATGTCCCTCTAAACTAACATGAATAGAGCTGGGATGCCAGAACTTTCAAGAATGTCTGCCCAGAGGGCCTAAAGTCCACCTAACAGACATATGAGAAGCATATCTCACTTAACAGCATTTCCCACGATTCCTACATATATACTAGCCTCATTTTACACCAAAATCTCCAATATTCACATTCGTTTATGCAACTTCATTACATACTACTTCAACTAGCATATTAGTTGCATTAAAATCAATAAAACTCTACTCATTTGATTTATCAATCATAAATATGTAACAAGACATATCACCATCATTTTCTGGTTAACTAAATCCTTACTACTTCCCCTTCCATGTGTAATATTAAACACATCTCTTGTATATCTTATCATTCCTACTTCAATTCCTCTTCATTGTCACCTCCATTCCGATTCAAAGCATCCACAAAACACATCATGCAAGATTGTTGATCATAACCCCATAAACAGAACATCAACCATGGCTATGCATTTTTCAACATTTCAGCGTACACATTCAACTCTATTGTCGCCTTTCCTTTATCTATAAAATAACAGCCTAATTCTCCTCACTTCGAGACACTATATTATCCCTTTCTTTCTCTTTTAACTCATTCTACTTCATCTCTATTACAATTATTAACATTCACGTTATTACACACCAAAACAAAACATATTCATACACACAATCATCTTCAATTTTTTGCACATGTTTCACTTCATTTTTCACCTTCTTTTCATTCCTAACTATCACCTTAATTTATCTCATTTCAAAACACCAAAATACTTGTTTTTATTAGCTCCAAACTCATGTTTGTTTATCTATAAAATAATTAAAGAAATTCACTTAATATACTAAGAAAAAGGATCATAAATATTCAATTTACAAGTCATAATTTCTGCACTTCTTTCTACACCATTTTAATGATCTTTCAAGTTCAAACCCATCTCTATAACAACTTATGAAAGGTTAATCATCTTATATGCAGAAACAAGACATTTATATGCACATTTCATCACTCACGATTCACACATATAATTTCATGATCAAGTCATCAATCTCTAATTACTCATCATATTAGTTTCATTTAACACTAGCCATGATGATTAAAGCATAAATTGCTTGATTCAGCTTCAAAATATTGAAACTCTTCAAGAACACCCAGAAGCCTTAACTTCTCACACAACCCATGTACAACATTATAGAGGTTGGGAGGTTTAGGTTTTCTTATGGTAAATGAAGAAGAAAATAAGGTGAGAGTAGCAAGTGAAAGATGAGAGAGCTAGGTTCAACTTAAATGGAGATTGGTGACAAAATTCTTGAAGAAGGTGAAGAAGAAAGCCACAAAGAAGAAGAATAAGAAAGTAAGATTCAAGACAATTTAATGGTCTTCCGAGTAATTAAGAGAATCGTGGGATAAAGACATGTGAGATAAAGACATGGCTTGGCAAGTGACACTTATCACTTGCCACATGTCCAATCTCTATAGGTTTAAACTAGGTTCTTTTGTTTAACTAATCCAATCAACTCTAATTTCTACTCCAATTGTCTCCTAATTTTCAATGATACTTGTCAATAAATCTCAAATTCATTTATCAAAATTTTCACAACCATTTGACTTTTATTTCAACTACCATTTATCAAAATTTCAGAAATTTTCTAAATTTCACCAAAAATTCTAGATCAACAATTATTATCACTAAAACAATTTTCAATATATATAATCCACAATTCTCAATATAATCACATTTATAAATCAATTATACAATCATTTTAATATGTGCAATAATTAATATTCACATGTGTGTATGTTATATTATACATGAACATGAAATGCACTTTCTAACTTCTCAATAATCTCTCATGTACACTCGAGTGATTCTTCCAAAGAACTTTCACCAATGGAATTACTCAATTTCTCAACTATTTTGTTTGATATTCCACTATCTTGATCGACTTCTCAACATAACTTAGGTTACTAGCTATTTCGGTATCTTGAGCTGATAACACATGCATTGGATTAGATCGGTATCTTCTGAGCATGCTTACATGAAATATATTGTGTAACTGAGACATCTCATTCGGTAAAGCTAACTTATATGCCAATGATCTTATCCTCTCATTGATCTCATAAGGACCAATGTACTTAAAGAGGCTTACCCTTTTTACTGAACCTTAGCACTCCTCACCAAGGTAATACTCTCAGAAATACTCTATCTCCTACTCTATATTTCATATCCCTTTGGTGCTGATCCACATAATTTTTTTGTCTATCTTGGGCTGCTTTAATACAACTACAAATTAGTTTTACTTTATCCACAGTATCTTGTATTAGTTCCGGGCCTTCAACCATTCTCAGACCCTCTTCATCCCAATACAGAGGCAAATGACATTCTCTGCCTTACAGTGCCTCATACAATGCCATTTTGATACTACTGTGATAGTGGTTATTATATGCAAACTCAATTAAAGCTATGTATTAATCCTATGTTCCTTGAAACTCCAATACACATGCCCTGAGCATATCCTCAACAATCTTGATTATCCTCTCACTCTGTCTATCTGTTTTAGGATGAAATGTAATACTGAAGTTTAACTTTGTACCCATAGTTTATTGTAAGCTCTTTCAAAATCTCGAAGTAAATTTGGGATCCCTGTCTGATAAAATGGATATCAAAATCCCATGCAGTCTAACTATCTCATTTACATATTTTCGAGCTAAGTGATTTAGTGAGTTATTCTCTCTCACTGGTAAGAAATGGGCCAACTTAGTCAACTAGTCCATCATAACCCATATAGCATCGTTTTGTCATGGAGTCTTTGGCAATCTCATTACAAAATCCATGATAATTCGTTCCCATTTCTACTCCGAAATAAGTAGTGAATGAAGCTTCCCAACAGAAGCTTGATGCTCAACCTTAATTTGCTAGCAAGTTAAACACTTAGCAACATATTTGCTACTTATTTCTTCATTTCTGGCTACCAAAAATGATGTTTTAGCATATTATACATCTTGGTGGTACCAAGATGCATAGCATAAATGACTACATGAGCTTCCTCTAGAATTTCCTTTTTCAATTCATCCATATTAGGCATACACAACCTTTGCTTCAGCCACAGTGTCTCATCTCTTAGTTCAAATTCATAATCCAGTTTTATTTTTAATTTCACAATAAGCTTCACCATATTTGGGATCTTTATTATGTACTTTTCTGTAACTATCATGCAACATCGACCTCAGACTTAGTGCGGCTATCAATGCCTTATTTTGCTCTAGATTCAACTCAACATTTAGAGCTCTCAATTGAATTCAGCTCGGTAACCTCAATAATTGAATTTGAGCTACACTGCTATTTGACTTTCTACTCAATGCATCTGCCACCATATTAGCTTTTTCGAATGATACTTAATCGTACAGTCATCATAGTCTTTCAACAACTCCATCCATCTCCTCTGTTTCATATTTAATTCCTTCTGATTCAACAAATACCTCAAGCTCTTATGATAAGTATATATCTAGAATATCTTTCCATACAGATAGTGTCTCCATATCTTTAAAGCAAAAATAACTGTAGCGAGCTCTAAATCATTTACTAGATAATTTATCTATTGAGACATTAATGGTCTCAATACATAGGCTATCACTTTGCCATATTGCATTAACACACATCCCAATTCTTGATGCGAATTTGTATCACTGCATATTACATATCCTCCAATTCCTGATGACATAGTTAACACCGGTGTTGTAGTCAATCCCTGCTTCTCATGTTTTGAAAACCGGACCGAACTGGCCTGTTCGAATGATTCAACCGATGACCGGTCGGCTATCCAATTCGATTCACTCTTAAAAACTGGTTCTCAATTGAACCAATGAGAACTAGTCAAAACCGGTAAATTGACAAGTCGAACAGGTCCGGTTCGACAGGTCCGACCACTAGTTCAATAAATTTTATTTTTTATTTTTTGATATATTTTTGTATTTTTTAATATTATTAATATTATATATAATTAAATATAATTATCGCATAATTATGACGTCACACCGGTTCGATCGGTGATTGAACCGATCGAACCAGTCAAACCGGTGACCAGTAAGGCCTCCGGTTCGATGACCAGTCCGAGTTTTAAAACACTGCCTGCTTCGGTTCCTCAAAGCTTTTCTGGCAATCGTTATTCCATCTGAAAACTACATTCTTCATCATAAGTTTAGTCAAAAGAGCTGATATCAATGAGAACTCCTCACTAAACCTCTGGTAATATCCGACTAATCCTAGCAAACTCCAAATTTTTGATACATTCTTCAGAGTCTCCCACTTCATTACTGCTTCTATCTTCTTTAGATCCACTTATATGCCTTGTTTAGTTACTATGTAGCCCAAAAACACTACTTGATTCAACTAGAACTCACATTTATTGAATTTGACATATAACTATTTCTATTCATAATCTGTAAGATTACTTTCAAGTGCTTAGCATGCTCTTCTCTACTCTTTGAGTATACTAAGATGCCATCGATAAACACAATTATAAATCGATCTAGGTAGGGCTGAAACACCTTATTCATTAAAGCCATAAATGCAGCTGGGATATTAGTTAACTCCAACGGCATTACTAAAAACTCAAAATGCTCGTACCTATTCTTGAATGCACTTTTCGGTACATCAACCTCTGCTATCTTCAATTGATAGTACCCATATCTTAAGTTCAACTTAGTAAACACCTGATCTCTTTGCAACTGATCAAGCAAATCATCAATTATAGGCAACGGGTACTTGTTCTTTGCTGTTACCTAATTTAGTTGCCTATAATTGATGCACTGTCTCAGAGTTTCATCTTTTTTTTTCACAAATAATACTAGAGCTCCTCATGGTGATACACTAGTTCTAATGAAATCTTTTTCAACAACTCTTGCAACTGAGCCTTCATTTCCTTTAATTCCACAGGTGCCATCCTATATGGAGAAATAGATATAGGAGCAACACCTGGAACTAGATCGATCGTAAACTCTATTTCCCGATCTAAAGGTAAGCCAAACAACTCAGCGGGAAGCACATCTTAGAATTTCCTAACAACAGGAATATCCTGCACATTCTGTTTAGTTCTTGTATCGATGACGTGAACCAAATAAACCTCATATTCCCTTTGCATCAACCTTAAAGCACTCATGAGTAAGATCAACCTGGCTGGCACTGCTTGACTAATACCTCAAAAAATTGCTACCGGTTGATTAGGAGATTCTAATATCTCCTCCTTAGTATAGTAGTTCATGATAACCCTATGTGTAGCGCCCCCTTACCGCAGGGTACACACTGGGACGCCCGTTGGTCGTTCCGACGTATATCCCACAATAAGGTTGCACTACCTTTAAACAATTCTATAAGCCACATGGAATCCATACAATAAAATTCACAATAAGAAAATCACTAAAATTCAAAACCATAATACTTTTCTCATTTCATAAAATCAATCCAAAATATAGACAAGTCTATCAGCTCCCTACAGTCTAAAATACAATATCCAAAAAGGAAACTGATACAAAAGTCTATACTAAATTAATCCCAAAATCCAATCCCAGCTGACCGACCTGTGTGCCATCGCCTCACTCGCCAATGCGCTCACGTGGCAGGAAAAGTGTCTCTCTGGAGCTAGGAGTCTAAACTATCAGCCCTGAAAAAAAAATAGGCGCAATTTTGGGTGAGTTTGCGAACTCAATGAGAAACCATCCTTTATGGTTCACTCAATTCATGCATTACGCAAATTGCGTACAACATAACACAGTAGCAATTCAAATATCATATAACAGTTTACAACATCTCATGTCATCACATAATTCAGTAATTTTTACCAATCAGGTGTCATATTATATGCAATGCATATTTGACTCTTTTCCAGTTATTCAGTGTTGTGACCGAGCGCTTCAGTGACAATATACAGTGGACGCGTCAGGGAGTAGGAGAGCCCTCATGCAGGATACACTAACTCCCCTCGAGCTCAAGGCTCAGTACAGTAACAGTATTAGAGCTCAAGTCAAACAATTCACACATAGCATTTAACACTTAATAATCGAGGAATCAACTAGGTTACTCACCTGTAACTTCCGAGCTACTGCCTGGAAGTTCTAGCAATGTCCGTGGAATGGCGATCCAACAGTGCCTCTAAAACAATTAGAATAAATTCCCATTACTAGATGCTCAGTTAAAACAATTCACTGCTGCATAAATCTTAATGAAAGGTATGTACGATGCATGTTCATGATTTTTCGGCGCTATACCCCAATTCTACTGTGTCTTGCTCAAAAACCACAATTCACTATTTATTTGATCAATAGCATCCATCGGATTCATAATTCTCCAGTTTAAACTCCAATTGCCAAAATGCAAGTCTTAGGTTACAATAGGAAACTATAATTAACTCTCTCTCTATTATTGATACCATACAGAATTAAATACTAACTTTCACTCAATTCTTCAATTGTAGACCTCTTTCTCTAGTTCACAACGAGTCGAGAATCACCTCAATTGAAGGTCTACACTATAAAATATGCCCCAAAAACTAAAACCATCTTTCAGAAAATTCGCCCCCTCGTCGCGGTGTGAAACGGGTTGCTCGCCGCGGCGAACAGCTCCCAATCCCTCGCCGCGACGCCCACCTTCGCCTCGTCGAGTCGCAAATATTATCTGCTCGCCGCGGTGTCTCGGTCCGCTCGTCACGGCGAGAACACAATTGCTCGTCGCGGCGAGGTCACCTGCAGACGTCGCAACGTGTGGCCCATCTTCTTCTTCTCCGATCGTTTCTCCACCATTTTCTCTTTCTAAAACCTCCATTAAACACCCTAAACTACTCAATTCTTTGCAATAAATTCCATTAATGCATCATACAACCATAAATAACAACATTTAAACCATTAACTTACCAAATCAAAGATCAAATCTGTAAACCCTAAAAACCTCCAAAAAATCGATTTTCTCCTTAAGCAACGATGGCGATCTCCCAAGCCATACTAAGCATCATTTTCCATCAAGATTCCTAGCTGATCTTTAGCCACAATGAAGGAGGAACAAGAGAAATCTCCAAGGGGAAGAATCGGAAATTTCCGAGGGAGGAAGAAGAAGTTTTGTGCCCTAGTTGATTTTTCTGCACTAATCAAATCCTAAGGCTTATAAAGGTTGATTTAAACCTATCGCTTATAAGACATGTCCTCAATTCATTTAGTTTCAGTCTCTAAATATCAATGGCTCAACATAAAAATTCCTAAACTCGCAAATCTAAATTTTCCATGCCATTTGCCAAACAATTTCGGAACCGGAATCTAATTCATCAGTCTTTAGGTCATTTTTCTGGTCCGGACACATAACTCCAAAAATTCCAGAAAAATTCCTATAAATCCTTAACAATGTAAAACACTCGATCATATACTCCAATTTCAATTTCCAATTCCCAAAATTCAATTCTCACTCCAATTCAACTATACAACCCAATTTTACCATAATCCCCAATAAATCATAATTAAACCTAATTATCTCAACAATTCACATACGATTTCACAATCACAATTAAATGCCAGAAAATAACATGAATGCATGTACCTATCAATGCATGTGCAATTAATTTATTCCTCTATAATTAGAGGTCGATGAATGCTCAATGAATAAAATGCAGTATGCAATCCTATTCCATCCCAATTACTAATATGCCCTCACATCGGTAACGGGATGTTACATCTATAGATGTGTATAAAAAATGTATATATGTTATTGACAGTGATTGTGTCAGGGCCTACAAATCCAAAGCAAAAATTGATGTATTCTTACAACCACTCGTATCTAAATTGCAACATCTTTAGTAATATAGTTTGGAGGCATATAATGTGTCTCTGAAACAAAATTTTATATTAAAACAACTTTAATATGGACTATTAATGATTTTTCAGAATATGCTATGTTGTTTGGAAGAAGCACAGTAGGAAAATTAGCTTGTCCTTATTGTGGTAATGATTTTGATGCGTTTTATCTTCCAAACAGAGGCAAAACCTGTTAGTTTGACTATCACAGGAAATTTCTTTCTCCAAATCATCCATTTAGACGCAATCAACAAAAGTTCATCAAGAATAAGATGGTACAAACACCTCCTCCCCCTCACAAAGCTAGTGAAGAGATATTGTAGGAGATTGATGAATTAGAGTTGCTAAAAGTTACAGAACTTGCAGCTGATGAAGTTAATACAAGCATTAGTAAAAACTTTATTGAAAGAAAACGAAGTATCTTTTGGGATTTATCATATTGAAAAACTAGTTTGATATGTCATAATCTAGATATGATACATATTGAAAAAATATTTTTGACAATTTGTTTAATACCATAATGATCATTAAAGGGAGGAAAAAAGACAATGCAAAATCACGAGTTGATTTGAAACTTTTTTTAGAAGGAATGAGTTAAATAAAGATCTTCGCACCAGTAAATATTCGAAAGCATGTTACACTTTAGATATAAAACAAAAGAAAATTTTATGTGAATGGTTGAAAAGTCTAAATTTTCCCGATAGTCATGTTTCAAACTTGGCAAGGTGTGTTGATATGAGGAAGTAGAAATTATTTGGAATGAAAAGTCATGATTATCATGTGTTTATATAAAGGATAATTCCAATTGCATCTTTAAAGTAGCTACCGAATAAGGCTTGGGAAGTTATAATAAAATTAAGTTTATTTTTTAAAAGCTTAACATCGACTAAAATAAAATTAGCTTAAATGGAAAAACTAGAAAGGGAAAGTCTAATAGTTTATGGCAATTCAAAGGAATTTTCCTTCCAAGCTTCTTTGATTATATGGAGCGTCTACCTATGCATTAGCACACGAAGCTACACTTGCTAGTCCAATTCAATATTGATAGATGTATCTGTGTAACAGGTAATTATAATAAATATTTAAATTGAAGTAATAACATGTTTTAATAACATAATTGTAATAACGCTAATGTAGGTATTTGCATCACTTGAAGAAAAATGTCAAAAATAAGGCTAGAGTTGAAGGTTCGATATGTAATACTTATTTAGTGGAGGAAGCAAGTATATTTTGTTCACATTATTTTGAGCTATATATGCACATAAGAGAAATAAAAATTTCTCGTAATGACGATGGGGGAGGAATAGCTAATGCTGTTGGTAACTTATCCATTTTCACATATCCTGGACAAACATATGGACGTTTAACAAGAAGATTGTTAACAGAGGAAGAAATAGAGACTACCCATGGTTATGTTTTATTGAACTGTCAAGAGATTCAACCTTTTGTGTAGCAAGTTGAAGTTGATTTTGAAATTGATTATTTGAGATTTGAAAGTTAGTGTTTTAGATTATACGAGGAATGGTTACACGAGCTAATTCCCAAAAAAATACAGGATGATATCAATAAAGAAGTTGGAAGACACTTTCCTCGATGGTTCAAGAAACATGTAAGTTTTTTAAGGATCGCAAATGCAGCAGAAATAAAAAAAATTGCAATCCTATATTCATCTATTACATTTAACAAATATACTAATGATAAGAACAGGCAAAATAAATACCTAGAATATGAAGATTAAATGATATAGAACTTCAAAATTATGAAGTCTTTATGTACTTCAGACCGAAAAATGTCTCGCTTTTAATACTTGATACAGCTATGGATAACTTTAAAGAACCCTTTCTAAAAAATGGAGAAAACAATTTTCTCTTCTTTTCTTTTGTTTATTTCCATGCTCAAAACACCAAAATGAAAGAGTATATGTTTTCTATTTTTAACACTTGTCTTTGTAAGACATTAACGTGCAAAAATGGTAGTATCACTTTTCACTGATGTTTTTAACAACGTAGCGGAATAAACAAAAATGAAGATACAAAACGTATATATCTTCACACTGTCTTCTTTTGTAAGTTATTAACATTTATTGTTTTTTTTTTAACTTGAAAAACATCTTACCATCACGTCATTTCATTTTAGATAAATATATAACCAAAGAATAAACCACCAAATGTAATGTCGTCTAACACCTCCCTTTTCCATTTTGATTTTTTAAACAATAATTATTATTTATGAAATGAAATAAAATAAAACTTATTATTATTTATTAAATTAATTAAATTATTTTATTTTATATTATTCATTTATTTTGTACAAGAGAATTTTCAATATTAATTATATTTTCTGTGCTAGCAAAAAAAAGCCATATAGATTATTTAATAAATTATCTCATAATAAATTCAATAATCATAAACAAGAAATAATACACTCATAAGTGTGTAACTGCATAGATTCATCACTAAACCGGTAGTAATTAATTCAATTAATTACTAATCAAGGTTGGCATCTAATAACACTCCTTAATGATCGGATAGTGTGAAATAGAAACTTTACAAAGATGGAACCTGATTAAAGAAAATGTATTATTACCTTCCATCAGTACAACTCTGGATTATCTTAAAGTATGGTTTAACTGTCAAATCCTATTAGATAACCAATTATGTTATATGTCAATCATTAATGACTAGTGAATGACTTAAGAAACTCCTTTCCTCACTCATTCAATCACCCTGGATAAGGTCTTGAAATAACCATTAAGATCAATGACAACATAAAGTTCAAACTCATTACCTAGAGTCGATGGATCTCTTCTTGACTCACCACTAATTGGATAGGTACTTAATTATATCAAATGACCATTCAAATAGCATTTTTACACACTAGGTGTCCGAAATCAAAACATAAAAAGTGACCTATTGATTACTATGATGATCTAAGGTCAAAGGAAAAATATACATTTCAATCCTTACGAAAATATCTCACTTGACAGTTCATAGGTAATATTAACCATTGAGAATTCTCAATGTGGTCAATTCAGTGATCATATCTCTATATGCATCATCTATATATGTAACTTAGTAAATGAGATATACTAATATCCATCCAATAGATACTATTACATACATATTGATCTAACTGGATCATTAAAGTCCTTATTTGATGATCATATAATCGAGATCATTTTTAGATTAAACTCTAAAGACTTGACTCTCATTATCATAATCTCCATTATGATGACAAGTGTATAAATTTAATCAAGGACTTATCATATTAGAATAAAAACAATAAACATAATATGATAATGCAATCATTTACCATGTTATTAATTAAAATTAATAATCATAAAATTAAGGTGTTCAATCTATTACATAACGATTGAGTTATGAGTATAATTCTAACAATCTCCCACTTGACCTAGACCTAATCAGTCATGAACCTCAATCATATCTTCCACTTATGCTTATAAAACTCCTTTGATCCACGTGCCTTAGTGAAGGGATCTGCAACATTCTCCTTTCCTTCAATTTTTTAAATTTGAACGTCCTTACGCTCAACAATTTCTCTAGTCAGATGAAACTTTCTCAAAACATGTTTAGATCTTTGATGTAACCTTAGTTCCTTAGCTTGTGCAATAGCACTGGTATTGTCATATAATAAAGGAACAACTTCCTTTATCGCAGGAAACACACCAAGTTCAGTTAAGAACTTTTTCATACAAACAGCTTCCTTAGCTACATCACATGTAGCTATGTATTCTACTTCAGTAATTGAATCAGCTACAGTAGCTTACTTGGAACTTTTTCAACTCACAGCTCCTCCATTCAAGGTGAAAATATAACAAGATGTAGATTTGTTATCATCTCTGTCTAATGCAAAGCTAGCATCAGTGTAGCCTATTAGCTTTAATTCATAATCTCCTTATGTGAGGAATTGGTCCTAATTTCTTCTCAAGTACTTAAGGATGGTTTTAACCACTTTTCAATGTTTCTCACCTAGGTTACCTTGATACTTGCTTGCTATTCCTACATCAGGTCCTGTACATGTAATGGTATACATGATAGCTCCCACTGCGTTGGCATATGGGACCCTATAAATATGCTATCTTTCTTCTACGATTTTAGGACAATCCTCCCTACTAAGAGAAATTCTACTGCCTATCAGTAGATAACATTTTTTGGAATTTTCCATATGAGAGCTTTTTAAGATAGTATCAATGTACATAGATTGGGAGAGTCCTAGTAGCTTCCTTGATCTATCTCTATAGATCTTGATTCCAAGAATGTAAGCTAATTCTCCCAAATCCTTCATGGAGAACCATTCAAATAGCCAAATCTTTGTCTTTTTCATGGTTGGTACATCATTTCCTATTCGCAATATGTCATCTACATATAGTATTAGGAAAATAACTATACTCCCACTAACTTTCTTGTACACACGTGGCTCTTCTTTGTATATAAGAAAATCGAACTTTACGATTGTTATATTGAAGTGAATATTCCAATTTCATGAAGCTTGCTTCAATCCATAAATGGATCTTTGTACCTTACATATTTTATTAGGAGCAGATGGCAATGTGAAACCTTCCGGTTGAGTCATATAGACATCTTCCTTGAGCTCTCCATTAAGAAATGTTGTTT
>JANIHY010000003.1:57100774-57113141 GCA_027479065.1 Erythroxylum brevipes
AAATAAAAAAATCTAAAATCTAAAAGTTTTAGTAATATTAAACTGTAATAAAATATGTTTAAAATTAAATAGTTTTAAAAAATTTAAAATAGAACTGAATAATGTTGTTCTTATCTTTAAAAAATTAAAATTAAAATTAAAATATTTAAATAAAATTAATTAATTAATTATGTTTTATAAATATGATATCATGGTTAACAAAAATTAGTTAAATAATTTAATTTTTTTATTATTGGAACTCATCGGTTTAAAAGAGATAGATCCTGAAGAGGATATTTCCCAACACCTTAGGAACTAAATCGTATCCAAGGCTATACATATACCAACTGAAGCTGCTTTCCCCTGGGTCCCGTTCAAGAGGGAGTAAACTGAAAAACACGCGCCAGAAGAAAAAGGGGCAGAAACGGTTTCGTCGTTATCCACTTTAACGAAAATCATGAGGACCACCCTACAGTACGAAAGGGCATCAAAGTAAAAACACCAAATCATCATCAATCCAATTCAACACGACGAGACTGCCTCTCTTTCACTTAGTCAACTCTGCTTCTACAGTATAAATTCCCAGCAATAGGTTCTTCACTTTTTCACGTCCTGTTTGGTTAGCAAGAAAATTAGAGGGATCGAGAATGACGATTGAGGAGAGTAACGGAGTATCGGCGGCGTCAAGGAGGCACCTAGTGTTCGCTTACTATGTCACTGGTCATGGTTTCGGCCACGCCACTCGTGTCGTTGAGGTCATGTCCTTTTGATCTCTTCTTTTCCTTTTAACTTTCGATCACTTTTCAGCTTGTCGCGTTATTCAAATGCGCCCATCACCGTTTCCTGTTTACTGGATTCGGGTTTAGATAATGTCTGCTGTTGGTCTCTTTGATCCTTTTATTTGTTTTGCGAGGATCACGTGATTTTTTGCCGTGTTTCTTTGTTTTGAGTTGTGTGCGTGTGCAATGTGTGCGGTCGGTGATGACGGTTAATGGAAATTTAGGTGTTGAGGAATATTAATGGTGTATTCAGGTAGCTAGGCACCTGATTCTTGCTGGCCATGACGTGCACGTTGTCACTGGTGCACCTGACTTTGTTTTTACATCCGTAATTGACTCACCTAGGCTCTTCATTCGCAAGGTAGCTTGCTCTTTCTCGCTTGCTTTCACCTGTAAATTGTTTGTTGTTCTTGAATTCACTGTGAAGTTCGGTGATTGTTGGTATCAGAATGTGGTCGAAATGAGGAAATTTGATAACTCTTGCTTTCAGTAATGATTATCAGGTTTTTAAAATATTATCAACTCACCGACGTTTCAATTCTTAGGTACTCTTGGATTGTGGAGCAGTTCAGGCTGATGCGTTGACTGTGGACCGTCTTGCGTCATTGGAGAAGGTATTTGTTTTTTTTAATTTCCTTTTAAGTGAAAAAATTTAGAATCTTAAAAAAATTCGGCTCTCAATTTTAATTTCTGATTGGTTTTGACTGGATTCTTTCCCCTGTTGTTAGTAGTTTCTACTGTTTTGAATTGTTTCTTTCTTTCCTTGTGTTAGTATTCAGAAACAGCAGTAAAACCTCGGGAGTCTATTTTGGCAACAGAAATCAAGTGGCTTACCTCCATCAGAGCTGACTTAGTGGTACTTATAGTCTTGTTCTATAATTTGATTTTGTTCTTGGATGCTGAAAGCATGTTTGTGAATTCTTTTTGATATATGCATCATCACAGGTGTCAGATGTTGTTCCTGTGGCATGTCGTGCAGCAGCTGATGCAGGAATCCGATCCGTTTGTCTGACCAACTTCAGGTGACTTTTTATGAGTCCAATCTATTTCATCTTGCTAAGCTTCTGCTTTTGATCTCTTGAAATTCTAGACTTTGGTTATCTTTTAACCTGACGAATATCGGTCATCATCACATATTTTTCCTGCAGAGATTGTAGGTTTTTAACATATCAGTATTTAAGATTAAATGATTGCATGTCTGGACCTCCAACCAGTTGAATTTGAGTTGCTTGATTCAAAAGCATGCTTTATTTGTTTCTTGTTTATAATTTTTTCCCCTGCTTTAAATCAATACTTTATCTGTGGAGGGTTGACCTTGTAGTTTGCTATCCCTTAGGCTTCAAATTTGGTTATAATGTATATGGTTACTTGATCCACCTCCATGATTTTCCTGTCAATTAGTAATTTAACTTTAAATTTTGTGAAACGTTCGGTTTTATGCAGTTGGGACTTTATATATGCAGAATATGTAATGGCAGCTGGTCACCATCATCGTTCAACAGTGTGGCAGGTGATCCTACGGCTTCACCTTATATAGCCATAATTCCCTGTAGTAATGATCTTCTAATTGGTGACTGTCAATTTCATCGGGGAAACTCTTACCGGTCTCTCTTTATACCTTGCTATGTTATCTTTTGTTAGGTGAACATTAGAACTCGGTTTCAAGCCAGTTAGTGATAAAGTCATATTTGTTTACAAAATTTTGGTAGATGTGTCCCTGAATTTTTGCTATTCTGGAATATAGAATTTACCTATGTTCTTTTATTTCTGTATATCGGAAAGCATAATCATCTATGACCTTATTCATCATATGTACCTATTGAGTTTAAACCCTTGTAGATGGGGAGAAATTGCTACCTTCCTAGCCACTAGACTAAATCCGTAGTTGCTATCTACCTCTGTTATTTGCCGTGGTTAGTCTGCTGTTATCATGCCAAACTTTTACATGCTGCTGAATTCATGCAGATAGCAGAGGATTATTCTCACTGTGAGTTCCTTATCCGTCTTCCAGGGTATTGCCCAAGTATGTTGGCTCTTATTCTGCCTAATTATTTCGTTCTTTTTTCTCAATTTCCGTGTTATTTGTCTAATTATTAATTTATTTGAATCCTGTTCTTTCTGCAGTGCCTGCTTTTCGCGATGTTATTGATGTGCCTCTAGTTGTGAGGAGGCTTCATAAATCCCGGGAGGAGGTTTGACATCTGAAACTATGTTGAACCCTTCAGTGATATCACATTGATCTTGGTTTAATTGTTTGAATCTTCTCATTGAAGGTAAGGAAAGAATTGGGTATTAGAAATGATGTGAAGCTCGTAATCCTGAACTTTGGTGGACAGGTAAAGAGATCAAATCTTATACCGGATTAGATCTACTGACAATTATTTCATTGGCTTTGTTTCTTTTGAATATTTGAGTCCAGCAATTGTATGATTGATCCTTTGATATGCATTGAAATTAATCCTTTGTGTGCTGGTAAGATAAGTTCTGCTTACCTTTCTTTTCTTTGTTGTAACTTTGAGTTTTTTTTATCATATGCAGCCATCTGGCTGGAAGTTGAAGGAAGAGTATTTGCCTCCTGGTTGGCTGTGCCTGGTATCTTTCACAGAATAATCCAACTGTCTAATTTCACTCGATAATGAAAACTCAATCACACTTTGGATTTCTTTTCAGGTTTGTGGTGCTTCCAACGCGGAGGAATTTCCCCCAAACTTCATCAAACTTCAAAAGAATGCCTATACTCCTGATGTTATGGCAGCTTCTGATTGCATGCTTGGTTTGTATTTGATTTTACTATAGCTTCTTAAAATCGATTGCTGGGATCTATAAGATGACGTGTGTGTGTGATTCCAGGAAAAATTGGATATGGAACTGTCAGTGAAGCCCTGGCATATAAGTTGCCATTTGTCTTTGTTCGAAGAGATTACTTTAATGAGGAACCCTTTTTGAGAAATATGCTTGAGGTGCAATTACTTAATGACCATTATCATCATCTTTTTTGTGTCTTTCACTCCCTCTTCTTGGCCTCTCCCTTCCCTTTCTGCAAAATTTTGGGTTATCTATTTTTTCTGATAATTGCTCTACTATGTTTTCAACAGCATTATCAAAGTGGTGTTGAAATGATTAGGCGAGATTTACTCACTGGTCACTGGAAACCTTACTTGGAACGTGCAGTTAGCCTGAAACCATGTTATGAAGGAGGCATAAATGGTGGGGAGGTATTGTCCTTTTTCATGCATAAAAAACATTGAAATATGATCTTAATATAATACTTAAGTGTTTATTCCAAATATTTCACTGGTCATGAAACAATTTACAATTTAGTTGTGAAAAATATGTTTCCTTCATCACTGATGAACTATTATGATCAAGTTCCAACAATAAGATGATTGTTATTTAGCAAGCCTGCTTGCAACCTATTTTGTCTCTGGAGTATATCTTTCAGTTTCCAAAAGTTCCTATTGCTTATATTGTTGACATAATTGCAATTTTGAAATTATAGGTGGCAGCTCACATCTTGCAGGAGACAGCAATTGGCAAGAACTATGCTTCAGATAAGGTAAGAAAAATTATGATATTCAGCAATTCATGTTATATTAGTTTTATGACACATGAATATTGTTGAGGTGATATTCAAAGAAAAACTACTCAGAACAAGTGATCTCTCCAAATTTGGATCCTTTTTCTCTAATTAAGTTCTTTCGGGAGTTAGGAATCCATCATTCCATTTCATGATTTTGTTTAAATCGGAATTTGCCCTTACTTATTCTGTGTTTTGTTTCCACTCTTTATCACTCTACATCTTCTCTCCTTCCACATTCATTTTTCACCTGTGTCATAAGTGCTGAGAATTGAGATCTTTCTTAGTTGTCAAGATTGTTTTGCCATCTGGTTCACAAGTCATATATCTGATTTTTGGTATGAGGTAATGGACTGCAATGGAATTGAGGATGAGATGGAATGAGGGATGTGAAGTAATAGAATGCACAACCAAACAAAGGAACTAGTGGTGTATTTTAATCACCTCCCAATTCCCATTCATTTGTGCTAACATCATCTTAGGGATTACAGTTGGGAACATATTTATTTAAATAATAATTTGCTTTCTGCAACTAGCTTGTGTATGTATACTCCAGATGATGTTCAAACTGTTATTTTCATAATCAACATGTAGTTTAGTGGAGCTAGAAGATTAAGAGATGCTATAATTCTTGGGTATCAACTGCAAAGGGCACCTGGGCGAGATATCAGCATTCCTGATTGGTATGCAAGTGCTGAAAATGAGCTTAACAAATCCACAGGATTGCCTACTTTTCAGACGAATGAGAATGGATCTGTTCTGAGCTCGTGAGTTTCATCCTCCTTTGTGTCCATGAGGAAATGCTGCTTTTAATGTTAATTGACAGCCTTTTACAAATTTTTCTTTAGATGGATTGAAGATTTTGAGATTGTTCATGGAGATTTTCAAGGTCTTTCTGATACAATGAGTTTCTTAAAGAGCCTGGCAGATCTTGAAACCATACATCAATCTGAAAATGGAACTGAGAAGCACCAAATGCGGGAGCACAAAGCTGCCGTTACACTCTTCAATTGGGAGGTCATTTACTCGAATGTTTTCTTCTTAATCTGTCGGATCCTCTTTGCCTGCTTCTCAATTATATTTCTTATCAATAGCAATTATTCATTTACCAGTTGCTGTAAAGATTTTTAGGTTATTCAAACTAGGACCATATTCAAAACATCCACTTCATGGCTTCACTATGTGTTCTACTTCCTCTTGACAGTCACAATCTTTTATTTTCTATCTTGATTTGTTATGAACAGTCTCATATGCTACAGGTTGTTTTTTACAGGAAGATGTCTATGTGACGAGGGCTCCTGGAAGGCTTGATGTTATGGGAGGGATTGCCGACTATTCAGGAAGTCTTGTTCTGCAGGTTAGGCTTTTGCTGGTAGCAGTTTTGTTGTTACTGAAATTATGGATTCCTTTTTATCTATTTTCAACCGATTTTGCTTGTTAATACATGCCTCTAAAACTGTGGATCATTTCACAAACTTGTGCATACACAATTCACTTATCAACATGCACTACGGAGACTCTGCTGGTCCCTACTATAGACTGTTTATAGGTCCCCTTCTTTGACTTCTCTGCGTCTGCGTCTGCGCTGCGTCTGTGTCTTTATCCATGTATTTGTTTGTTCGTTATTTTGAGGTGGGAGGCTAGTAGAAAGTAAAGATTAATGTCAAATAATTTATTTTCCATGATTTCCAAGAGCTTGGCGCTGACTTAAAATATTTCTTCCTATAGTATGTTACAATGAGGTGCTCCACTCAATTTGTTTTATTTTGCTATGCTCTAGAACTCACTCTTATTGATCAAGTTTCCCTGCATGTTGCACACAGTTAATTGATTGATGTGCTTCTCCGCTTTTCTCTTTTTCCTTTGTAAGATGCCCATAAGAGAAGCTTGCCATGTTGCTGTGCAAAGGAATCATCCTAGCAAGCATAGGCTATGGAAACATGCCCAGGCTCGTCAAAATGCAAAAGGTCAAGGGCCTAGCCCTGTTCTGCAAATTGTAAGTGCATTCATCACACCTACAACAAATTAGCGTTCATGTATTTGGCTTGTTAGACATCACCTTATCATGTGGGGTTAAAGACAAATTAATGTTCAAGATTCACTTTCTTTAAAACTTTTACACAAAATGTAAGGGTAGGGAGCAGTCTCTATTTTTTTTTCTAATCTGACCTAGTACTGATACACACACACACACACACACACTAATTCTGATTTCACCAGGTATCATATGGTTCAGAACTTAGCAACCGTGGACCAACTTTTGACATGGATTTGTCTGATTTTATGGATGGGGAGCAGCCTATGTCATATGATAAGGCAAAGAAATATTTTTCTCAAGATCCATCACAGAAGTATGCAACTTTCTTCTTCTCGGCTATCACAGTAAACTCTATCTTTTAAATAATGTGATACCTTTCCAGGTGGGCAGCTTATGTTGCAGGAACTATTCTTGTTTTGATGAGAGAACTAGGTGTCCGCTTTGAAGATAGTATCAGCTTGCTGGTATAAGTTGCAATGACCTAACTCCAAACTTTTTTCTGGTGTTATGTCATTATGTTTACGCTCTTATTTGTTGGGTTATCCATGACTATAATGCTTTTCAATACTGATATGGCCTCTTTTTACTTGCCTCTGCTATTGGCTTAATTTGCACAAGAAAAAAACTGATTGACTGAGATTTGTGGAAATGTTTACACTTTTTGCAATTTATGAAGATGATAAACCTTTACTTTCATCTCTCTATTCTAACAGCCTTTTTGAAGCCATTGCTAACATCCAGAATTATCAACCTAAATACGAAAATTGTAGGTTTCTTCTGCAGTTCCTGAAGGCAAAGGTGTATCATCTTCAGCCTCTGTGGAGGTTGCTAGCATGTCTGCAATAGCTGCCGCCTACGGTAATTATTATCTTGGCTCTGTGTGTGTTAACAAAATTGCACCTCAATTTTGTTTTGTGTATATAGGTTATGTGCTTTCTATTTTTTACCGTCTCTCAAAGAAAAGGTTTGTTGTCTTAATTTGTCTGGGAATGGAACGAGTTATATTTCATTATAAATGAGGCTGGGCAGAGTTCTGCAATAATTGTAGCTTTCTGAGTGGTTGAGTTTCTTTTAATTGTAGAATTAGACACATTCTCCCGCTGATCTTGGTTCCCTTTGTTTAGTTAAGCAAGTTTGATCTTTGAAAATTTTGAAACCTCTACTTTTACTTTACAGGATTAAGTATCAGTCCAAGAGATATAGCCTTGCTCTGTCAAAAGGTTTTATTGACTCAGCCTTTGATTGTTTTTCCTTTTATTGCATGACTCCTACCGATACACTGCTCGCTTTACTAAACTGAAATGCTTCTTAGGTGGAGAATCATGTTGTTGGAGCCCCATGTGGTGTAATGGATCAGATGACATCAGCATGTGGTGAGGCCAACAAGCTTCTTGCAATGGTGTGCCAGGTACTTCTAGTTATTAGACCTTTACTAAGGTTGTGGAGAAGACAAAATGATGCTCACTAGCCTGCTTATTCTCCATGCAGCCTGCTGAGGTTCTTGGACTTGTGGAAATTCCTAGCCATATTCGATTTTGGGGAATTGACTCTGGAATACGGCATAGGTACTCTCTGAATGCCTTGTTCTCGTGTCCCTTTTGAGTGGTCACTCCACTGCATAAATAGGAATTTGGATTTAGTATTCTCATCTCTTTCATCTTTCTTGCCGGTTTCTCCGAAGTTTTTACTGAAACAAATTCAGATTTTCTTACTTTGACTTGATTAATCACTCCCTTGCTTTTGTAATGGAAAAAATTATTCCCATCAACCAAATCTATGTCGATCATTTTCCCTGATGAGATGTGTAAAGAACTAGAATGGACTTATTAACTTGGGTTCAACTCATCTATTTATGATAAAAGGGAATACAAGCTTATTAACTTTGCATCCCATACTTGAATTGTACAAGCATTTATCTTCTTCGGCCTTCATCCACATTTCACGTTCTCCAGGCATTAATAAGTTGAGATTTTGGTTTCAAAGTGTCGGTGGTGCAGACTATGGATCTGTCAGAATAGGTGCCTTCATGGGCCGGGAAATAATCAAATCTACGGCCTCTATTGTGTCTGCTAATGGATCAGTGCCTGATGACTTGGACAACGACGGTGTTGAACTATTGAAAACTGAAGCTTCATTAGATTACTTGTGCAATTTGTCACCCCACAGGTAAGCCACCGTTGTAGTGCTGCACTGTTAGTTACACACATTCATTTGTTAAGTGATAAGATAATCTAAATTTTCAAATTGATTCAACAATTTTAAAGGTGGAGATGGACAGTAATTTCTGCATTATTATTATTCACAGATTTGAAGCTCTTTACTGTAATGCACTTCCTGATTCCATGCTTGGTGGGACATTTGTGGACAAGTATGCTGATCATAAGGATCCTGTCACGGTGATTGATCAGACTGGTACATATGGGGTGAAAGCAGCTGCTAAACATCCTATCTATGAAAATTTTCGGGTCAAGGTCAGTACGTTTACATTACTCACAGTGTCCTTACCAGAAAATTCTCTAACTTTTTGTGATCAGTACTAGCTAGAGCTGTGGTCTTATTTAGCATTCATATGTTTAAACGTTAGTGACTCATTTCTGGAGCTTGATATTAGGCTTTCAAGGCATTGTTAACATCATCAACTTCAGATGAGCAGCTTACTGCTCTTGGAGAACTATTGTATCAGGTATATGCCCTAATTTTTGTCATTTCTTTGATTATCTCCTAGCATCATAGATAACCTTTTGTAATTCTGGCAGAAGTTTTTGGATAAAACCATATCAATTGTCTGCTACTCTCTACTCCACAACAGAATCGCGAACCAAACACAAGCACGGATATTGTGTTTGTGTCGCCTTTCCTACATATACAAGTTTTCAATCGTAGATAGGATTAACCTGAATCTGCAATCCTTAGTTAATGCTATTAAATTTCGCAAAGATTGGAATCGAGAGCTAATGGATGATTAGAAACTTGGGAAAAAGACTTCATATTGTAGTTGATATATGTACAAACTTCTTTTAGTGTCACTACAGCTACAGTGCTTGTGGACTTGGCTCCTACGGGACAGATAGGCTTGTACGATTGGTGCAGGAAATCCAGCATAGCAAACTGTCTACAGCTGAAGATGGAACTCTGTATGGAGCAAAAATCACAGGCGGAGGTTCCGGTGGAACAGTTTGTGTGGTTGGTAAAAATTGCCTACGGAGCAGCCAACAAATTCTAGAGGTAATTTACTGTTCTTCCTTACGTTTTGGTTTCTGCTTTGCACATCTGTGACGGCTTATATTATAAAGTCAGCACACGGCTGTGGATTGGCATTTGAAACTACTATATTCTACTAGGCTTTTTACAGATTTTGCATTGGAACTCTACTAAAATGCTGAATTGGTTAGAATCCACCACCTGTGGCTATCATGTAGTGATTTATCCTGCCCGATGTCTTCTTTTCTTGTTAATGAATTTCACAGCCTATGCATGCATGTTTAACTTCTGAATGTTCCTAACCTGACAATCTCTCTTTTGAACATGACAGATTCAGCAGAGATACAAGAATGCAACTGGCTATTTGCCATTTATTTTCGAGGGTTCATCACCTGGGGCTGGGAAGTTTGGTCATTTGAGAATCCGCAGGCGCACCTCCCCAAATTAATATTTTCATTCTTTAAGCAACAAGTTAGAGAATAGCCTTTTCTATTTATATTGTAAGCCGAATAAACTCACTTTTTTACTGCCCATTTATAATGATTCTCGGTTCATTAACTTACACAACGATGCCTAGTTACTAGCAAACACTTGCAGTTTATGACTTACAGCAATTATACCCTACTGTACCAACTACAGAATAAAAAAGTTAGCTCTAAACAGTTTCACAATGGGAAAAATTATCAGCTATTTCATACCCAGGTAACCGATTCAATTGAAATATCATGCACAGTCAATCTGGAGGACAATGACCGTTGGGATGAGATGCCGTAGCAGGAATCGAGGTCCCTCTGGTCTTTCTACTTCATACTGGTTTTCAGGTGTGAAGAATTGGTAAAAGAAACAGCCATCACAATAACAGGTTAGACTTTTACCATCCTAGGCTGGCTTTTTAAATGTTGTATTGAATGATTGATTAATGGATTGAATACAGATTAGCTGAGAAGTTGGTATCTCTTATTATAAGAAAATATATACAGGGATGGGGGGAATTACAACTTGAGCTGAATTATCACTGTCAATAGCATCTCCTAAAATCTGCCACAAGTGTTACGCCATTTCCATCCCCATTAAAACTAATCCACGCAAATGATACGTGGTGATAAAGTTGCATATTATTGCTAGAATCTAACCTTTCAAGGTGATAAAGTTGCATATTATTGCTAGAATCTAACCTTCCAAGGAATGCAGAACAGTGGAGACACGTTCTCCAAGAATAGTATGTGCATATCCGCATATGACACAGCTATGGCATTGGGGAGCTGTTCGCATCCTCCTGATAGAAGGATTCGTATGTGGCTACTCTTGTCTTTGATTCAGGCAAATCTAATTCTTCCTTGAAACCTTGAGTCATCTTGACAAAGTCGTTCATGTGCGTTATTTTCCATTGCTTTGAAACATAAAATGACATAAGACATTAGAAAAACAGAAAAATGGACTAATCTCTACAAAATCCAAAACCCTATAGATGACATCCTAGTCACATTGCAAGAACTTAATTCAGCATCTTTCAGGTCAAACTCAGTATTTGCTCTCAAGAAGCAGGTGATTATTCCAGTACTAATGATTTCCAAATTAGTATCAAGAGTTTTCTTACCTCAATTATCTGATTTCATAGAACTTAGAGAAAGGCATCAGTCATCCGAGATGAATTTAGCCTAGGAAGAAAAAGTAGCTATCTACATAGGATTCAACAAAAACAATATTTCATCACATCCCATAGGAATCTATAGAATCAGTAGACAACACTTATGTTCCCTTGTGTTTCTTACCAAAATCAAATCTACAACATAACCATAAATAGTCTCAGAGAAATTTACCTCAAAATCCCACTCTCCATACAAGTTAGGATCATCTTTGTCCGACCAAACATAAGCAAACACTTGAACTTCATCGGAACTGTCCTGCAACAACATCAACACCCTGTTTCAGCAAGAACTCATCTCACAGCAGACTCCTCCACGTACAAACTACATGAAATATAATCCCTAAAGCATACAATCAAAGAATCAGTTACAAGATTCAATTGAATACCCACCCTCAAAGAAACATCCACGGGCCTTCTCTCATATTCCTCGTCCTCGAACACATCTAAAATGTCCAACTCAGAGTTGGTAATGCCAAAGAAGACCTTCATTCAATAGAAAATTTCTTACAAGTTTCTTTTTGTTTTAATGAAAAGGAAAAGAGCGTATCGATTATAGAACTCAAAAGCTTCAAAAAAATAACAATAAACTCAGACCTTGCCAGTAACTTTCTTGTTCTCTACAGGAAGAATAGCCGGATAAACACGCCCTTTTATGCTAAATCTATGGCTGTTCAATTGCCAAAAAAAGAATCAGAGCATGTAAAAGTTGTATGTATATTTATGCTGATGAACTCGACAACTATACTTGATCGACGAATCGATAGAAAAGAGAGAGAGAGACGCACTAGCCGTCGAGAACTGCAGTGGAGGATTGAGGGATGCGGTTTAACAAAACGCTGACCACGTCGTCGGCGAGGAGGCTTCCGTACACGAACACCTTGTGAAGGCCACTACCTGCCGCTGCCGATGAACCCATCTTTTCTTGCTTCTCGCAGTGCGTCGCCGGCTCTATGTGCGAGGTCGTCAAGTGCTTGTGTACGTTCGAATGTGACCAATAAGTTCCGGATTTGGGCACGTAAGGATAGTTTTTTAGATAATTTTTTAAATTATAAATAATTTTTAAATTTTATGAAATTATAAAAATTACTCAACATATTATATTATAATTTTTTTACTTTACTTTAATCATATTTTAAGAAACATAA